>CM037022.1:2115000-2255485 GCA_020875875.1 Dioscorea alata | reverse complement strand
TTCTTGCTGGTTCTTATTGGGATTACTAAATGAAAATGTTAAACAGCGAGCACAACTTGGTGTGCAAGCATTTGCTGATGCACTTCTTGTGGTTCCAAAGACTCTTGCTGAGAACTCTGGTCTTGATACACAAGATGTCATAATTGCTCTCACGGTAACTTAGTTTTTCCTGTCATTCATTCATATATACACACACATATAGTCAGCTGTTCTATTTGGCATTTGTAAATCATAAATTGCAAACCTATTTTATCAGGGAGAGCATGACAAGGGATTTATCGTTGGCCTGAATCAACACACCGGAGACCCAATTGATCCTCTCATGGAGGGTATCTTCGATAATTACTCGGTCAAACGCCAGATTATAAACTCTGGGTCTGTGCATCACCCTTTGATGAACTTCAAATAGTGTATTGAGTCTGCATTTTAGTGTGATTTTTTCTAACACAGGAATAGTTAATTTTGCAGGCCGGTGATTGCGTCCCAGTTGCTGCTAGTAGATGAGGTAATCCGGGCTGGCCGGAACATGCGAAAACCAAGTTAAGCCAGGGTGTAAATCATTTTGATTTGTTCTTGGGCACATGTTAAAAAAAAACAGAAATTGGATCAGAGGAATGAGATACTTAGCCCTAATTTACTGGTTTTGAGTGCCTCTCATGTAGGGTTTTTGGATTAAAGATGATTCTGGATGACATTATGTTTTGAAAAACAGATTCTAGGTTCTCATTTAAAAGCTTTTTATTTTTTTAATTTTTAACTTTGCTGTTTTCTGGTAGTGTGTGTATTGTCTGAAACAGTAGTATGGAATGTCTTGCTCATTACCTCATTGTTATTGACGTGAATTTTTATACAATGATTTTGTAATTTATATATGTTGTAGGCTTGTTTAATGAAATCTGGAGGTATGGTATATATATAAATAGGTTAATATTGTATTGGTATGTGTACTGCTCGTAATGTGACTTTTATTTTTACAATGCTTTGATAAAAAAAATTTTGTTCATGAACAGAAAAATCCATTTTTATATATACACATGTATAGATAGGAATCAAATAGGGGCTATTGTTTTTGTTTATTTAAGTCCTGTTTAGTTTTTATTTGAGTGATTAAAAAACAAACGAAATCCCTCCTTTTCAAGAGTGATTTTAATATAAATATTGAAATTATAGCAATTGTGCAAAGAGTTCTTTGACGTATTTTGAATCGCTGATCACTACTTAAACAACATTAAAAAAAAGTCTGAAAAGAAATACTAATTTAATATTTCCGTAACAGTTAATAAAAAAATATAAAAATGGGCTGTGGGGGCATTCCGAGAATCGAACTCGGGACCTCTCGCACCCAAAGCGAGAATCATACCACTAGACCAAATGCCCTTGATGAAATTTCATTGCACAATGGGAAGGATATAAAATTTTATCTTGACTTTCCCTCCAACTTTCCAAATTCCCTCGCAATCCTCGGGAATGAATACAAATGATTCAGGTCTCTCTGCTTCTTCTCGGGATTCATCAACGCTCTGGCTCTTCATGGAGACACCTGGTCATCTTCTTCTCCCTTTCTTCCTTCTTTCATTGCTCTTCTTCCTCTCCTTGATGATCCTCTGTTCTTTGCTTCATGTATTTTTGTTGTTAATCTGAATTTGAAATCTAGAATTCTAGTTTTCATTTGATGTTCTTAGTTATGGGGTGTTTTCTCTCTTATGCTTGGATGTTTTAGGGTTTTCAATTTTAGTTAATCCTTATCTTGCTTGTTCTGTGATTTTTTATTGCTGGAAGTCATTTCCTTGAACAAAGGAAGGTTTCAAGATCAATTAAAGGTTCAGGTCTATGATCGAACTCTCTCCCAATTTAGGTTTTGAAGTTGTTAGGATTATACTTATTTAAATTGGCAGCTTGGATTGCAAGTTTGCCAAAATTGCATCCTGATTTGCTAAATAAGGTCAATATGAGAAAGAAATTGAGAATTTTTTTTACATGTTTAAAGATTTTTTCAAGGATGATTGTCTTTTGGTTTCAGCACTGTTGATTATTTTAGAATTTAAGCTTTATTATTGAACACTTTCCCAATTTAGGTTTTGAAGTTGCTAGCTTTATGGTTCTTGTAAAGTATGATTTGTGTGTCAATAAGGTTAATGTGAGAGAGTAATTTAGAATCTTCACATGATTTAAGAATTCAAAGGATGATGATATAGTGTTCTCAGAACTGTTGAGATGTATTGGATGGCTCTTGTAGTGATGGGATCTATAATTCTTTGTTGTTTATGTGAATCAACTAGCTAAATAGTGTGAACATTCAATTATTTGAAGTATGTGTTAGTGTGGATCATAAAGAATGAACTTTTAGTTCATATTTGTCATGGTGACACCTTTGGCTTGCTTTGTATGGTGAGAATTACAAATGAAATGTCTTCAGGAGTAAGGTTTAGTTTTTCCCATTTGACTATCAGCATGGGATTTATTGATGGAAGTGTCTACTGTTGGTTGCAGAGTGCTATCTCTATTACTTGCACAAGCATTCTTTCCAGTGGCATAAGATAGTTAATTAATCATGGAATAAGGCAGTGTTCTGTTGATTGGGTTACAAGTAAAGTGTAAGGCCTTGTTGAATGCCTATATAGATCAATAAATCTCAGCTGCATGTCACCCCAAAGTCTTGGATGAGCCCAGCTGTTAATTTGGCAATTTATGGCCTCAATTTTCACACTTTAAATTTGTTTCTTGTTGGCCGAGATCTTCCTTACTAGATCATGAAGAGTTTCGTAGATGATGGTTTTTGCTGCTTTAATTAGTTGATGTTCCTGTTGTTTTCAAGCAAGTTGTAGTTGTTTTTCAGTGCTTTGTTTGTGTTTGTGCTAGTTCTGTATTCTTCTCCTTTTCAATAATTTAGCCCCAGCTGGGGCTCTTTTAAAAAAAAAAAAAATCATCTATTGATTATGAACTGATGAGCTCAGTCTGATGTTATGCAAAACTTGAAAATTTCTCCTGTTGACATGAACCTTGAATCCTTTATTGGTCACAACTCACTAGCATTGCTACTGGTTTCTTGACAAACACTTAATGCAAAGGTTTGAACTTTGAAGAGAATAAGTTTAGCACCAATCTCATAGATTAACATATTGCCTAGGTTTAGGCCATAAAACTTTAATGTGGTTTAAACGAGAAGAAATCCCTTCGTATTATTATATGTGTGGTTGGAATCCTTATCTAGAGACTTAAAATTGAGTCAAAATACATGAAGTTTGAAGGTTCTTTGTGAACTAATACATTCCAAATATTGCTGCTTTGTTTTTCTTCTTGTGCTTCTGAATTTGCATAAGCCTATCCAGCCAAATCATTGCAACTTCTTTTTATGCATTATTTCATCATTGCTTTTCAGTTTTGTATGCATCATTCTGTAGATTGTGAACCAGATTTATTATATGTTTTCTAATTTAATTAAAGAGGTATGCTTTCTTTGATTCTAATGGACCAAAACACTTCTCCAGTGCTAGAGGCAGTGATGCTTCCTGCAAATGCAAACTTGAAATAATCATGCTTTTACCCATGAAAATTATCTTTTACGGCTCATGTTCTAGTTTGTATTCAGGCTCTTTCTCTTCTCACTAATTGGATCAAGGTCCTTTACTTCAGTGTCATTCTGGTTACTTGGTCTGGCCGTTGTCCATACTGACTCCTATTGCAATGGATATTGACGAAAATTTCTTCCTTCAGAAGTAGCAAGACTGGAAAAAATCATGAAGAAAGCAGAGAGGCAGTGCAGGGCAGAAAAATCATCCGTTTGGATGTGGATTCAAGTAGCTCATGTCTGATTTCTTTGACCCCCAATACAGGTCAAGTGGACACTGACAGAATCTTCAAACCCAGCAGATGGATGGAGATTTATGGTGACAATGAGGAGAAATGCATTGCTGACATTCTGAAGCAAAGTAATTTTCCCAATGAGGTGTCATCTCCGGTAAAGAAAAAATCTACTGACAATATTATGTGTAACTCTGATCTGGAGGTTGCAGTAGGATATACTTTATCTCAGGAACCTGGTGTTCTTTCCCAAGCCAAAGCTTTTGACGCTGTTAATAATTTTCTATTTGATAATGATTTGGCTTCAACTCAAGAAATTTGCTCTGGAAAAAGCAAATTGAGCAAGTCACCTTGTGCTTCAATTTCAAAAGGGGTTCAGTATTTGGCTAGATGGGTTGATCATCAAAGTCTGGTTGCACAAACTCCAATTTTTGACTGGGTTGAGAGTATTGATGATAAAAAAAGCGAGCTCTTCAACAGTACAAAAGGTAGCTCCTCAGAAAGAAGAGTTGATGCATTGAATTTACATAGCAAAGTCAATAAGGAGAGGCATGGTAGTTCTGCAGTCACTGGAGTTACAGTTGCTATGGACGGGGATGAAGATGCAAAAGTTCATCTAATTAAAGTAAAAATGAGGAGTTTCTCTGGTTTGAGCTCAGGTACAAAGTTTAATAACTCTTTACCTGAAAATTTGCTTGGTTCTAAAAATGAGACAATTCAAAGTGACGCATATGATCATTCAAATTCAGAAATTCTACGGCAGCATTTGAAAGATACAGATGCTTATGAAGGTATTCCAAGTATATATGATGTTGGCCCTGCTACACAGTTGGCTGCTGAAGCCATGGAGGCTTTATGTTATAGCCCTTCTCTAAACCATGAATTGAAGAAAGACATGCATCAAGGAAATGACCATTCACCTGGAGATTCCAGCACAGATACGGCAGTTGGCAGGAATTTAGGGGATACTTTGTTTCATCAAAGGGTTTCTTCTGCTCATGATTTGAGAGTGATCACAAAACAACCTAATCGAGGGAAGGTGAAGTGCAATATATTAAGTAGGGGGAGGCTCCATGCTTTTCGAAAACAATCTAGTAACTCAAAAATGGAGAAGGTGGTAGAGAATACAACTGCAGAGACACCAGCAGGAAATATTTTCTTCCATTCTGAGTTGTCAGGTACTGTGAAAATGCAAGAGAAGGGAAGTAAAGCCATTTGTCCAATGGAAGTATCTTTTAACCACCCCAAGAGAAGGAGAACCAATCACATTACTCATCACAATCATATTGTTGTACTTGATAAGTTCAAAAAGTCATCACTATCAACCACAGTGCATTTTTCTTTACAACAAGGAGGGATAAAAGCCATCGGCAAAGGCTTTCCTGAAATCTTTTCTACAGTAAATAGGAAGAAGAGATCCATCCGTAGAGACCTTCTTGCCCAAAATAATAACATCCTTTTCAATATAAAAGAGCAGCCATTGTTATCTGGTTTTGGACAAAAGTCATCTAAATCCTTTTCAGAAAAGAACTTGGAGAAAAAAGTTCTCAAGTCAACTTTTGAGGTGGCTGATTCCCTTTCTTTCAATACTCATCCAGAGGTATTTAAAGAAGTCTCGCCAGTGAAGCAGGGTGTAGATATTTGTTTGCAGGGGGGAGACATGGTTGAAAATCTACAAACAGGAAAGCCATTAAAGAGAAAGGATCAGTTTTTGGGTATGAGATGTAGACTTCCATGGAAAAAGGCAGAGAAATTGTTACCATTCTGCAAAACTAATGATCAAGAAATTTCACAAGATAAAGATTCAGTAAGTTCGTCAATTGCTAGAGAATACAGTATACTTGAAACTAATTATGCATTCTCTAAGCAGAATACAAAAGATTTGCGGAGGAGAAAATATATGGCTGATGTTCGTGTTATGTTCAGTCAGCACTTAGATAGCAACACACTCAAGAGACAGAAAAAAGTAATCTAAATCATTATTTTCCTTTTATACTTTTATCAGCGTCTGAATTATACTAACATGAGACCTGGCTGATATGGTGATTTTTGACAGATTGTGGCCCGTTTAGAATTGGCAACTGCATCATCAATATTTGATGCCACACATTTCATTGCAGATAAGTTTGCACGCACAAGAAATATGCTAGAAGCAATGGCTTTAGGCAGACCTGTTGTGACACATATGTGGCTTGAAAGTTGTGGACAAGCTAACTGTCTCATCAATGAGAAGAATTACATCGTAAGAGATCTGAAGAAAGAAAAGCAATTCTGCTTTAGTATGCCTGTTTCACTGGCTTATGCATGCCAAAATCCTCTCTTGAAGGTATTGCTGATCATATATATATATATGTTAAGCTTTTTTTTAAACACTTCACCATAGACTAATGTTTTCCTGTAAACACTGTCGAGGTATTCATAAATCTTCAAAAAAAACTTTTGTAGGGTAGAAGGGTGTTTGTAACACCAAACACGAAACCGGATCGAGAAGTTCTTTTGAGTTTGGTAAAGGCATCCAGTGGCGAGGTATGTGGTCTTTTGATGCTGACAAACTCTTTGTTGTGTGAAATAGAATGTGCATGATTCTCGTTGTATGGTAAACAATATTGGCATGTCTTGGATAGAATATAACTGAAAATCATTTGATATTTTTGGATAGAATACTTTTTGACTTATTACTTCTAATTCCAGTCTAGCATTAATATTCCCACTGGTGTTAAGTGTCATGTGATAATGGTTTAGACACATAATCTAACATTGTTGTATTAACTCATCATAGTCTAGAACCTGTTTTTCTGTTGACATTATTTTTGCCAAGAGTTAAAATTATGGTCAATGAAAGTTCTTTTTTCCCTTCAATTGACTCTTCTAGAATATTGACCGAGGGTTGCACTTGACATCATGACTAAATAATGGCCATGTCACCATATCATTGATGTTAAGACAAAATTTTTAGTTTCATGACACAATGCCTTCTGTAAATTCCATGGTACTTATCTGTTCAAATGATCCAATTTAAAGTAATAATATCCTTTCACATTGTCGAATGTTTCGTGTTTTCCATGAAGGACCAATAGAAAATATGAAGGGAAAATAGATGCAGAATGTATGTTTTGTTGTTGTCATCTCAATGTGATATATACTGAGTATTCAATTTACTCAGCCAATGAAGATGACTGAAATTTCTGCAATTAATGATGACAAACTACTGGAAATTCTGATCATATCATGTGAAGAAGATCATGCAATATGCCACCCTCTACTTGATAAAGGTAACTGTCACCATTTTCCTCCTAAATTCATTCTGTAGTTAGAAAATTAAAAGAAACTTGCATGCAGGCGCCAATGTTTACAACTCAGAGCTTCTACTCACTGGTATTGTCATTCAGAAACTTGAATATGAGAGGTCTGTGACCTTATATAAATTTTCTTCATATATTTATAATTTTTACTGATTTAGTTTACTGAATCAAAAGCTATATAATATGCAGTTTGTATCTGACTAATTTTAATTTTTACTTTTTACAGACATGTTCTCTTTGCAAACCATGCTGAAGATTTGTAGAACATATTGGTAAGACAATATAATATCCAACCTCTTTGCATGCATGATAAATCAATGTTCATATTCTGTTTAGTAATGCATTTATCCCTTTTTGAAAACTGAACTTTTGAATATATTGCTCAGCTGTTTTTTAATCTTGTTTGATGGTTTATATTCAAGATGTTTTTATTTTATAAATTAGATTAATTTAAAATTTTATTTAGTAATTTGTTTTTGTTATTATTAGTGTTATTAAAATCTTATTATAAGTTTGAAAATAAAGTTTACTTACAAATTTTTAATTTTGATTTCTGTCTATGAAGTCAAAGTTTAGTTAAAATAAAAAAATTTAAATTCCTTACATCTTATGACTTGTCCATATTAGAATGAAAAATCTCTTAACCTATTCCCATTTAAATTAATTTTTTATCTAAATATAATATCTTCTTCAATAGTTTAAAACTTTAAATTAGGTTGATTGATAATTTGGTTAAGCCAGTTTGACAGTATAGATATTATTAAGCTTGAATTTATCTTTTTATTTTTATTTTTTAATTCAAAATAGGAATTATAAATAAAATTAAAAATAAATTATTTTCACAAATATATATATATTTTAATTTATGTACATATTTTTCAAAGAAAGGTTGTTATGTTGTCAGTTCACTTAAAAACCAAGTAATTTTCTTGGTGGGGATTATAAAACTTTTGATTTTTTTTCCCCTGAAGAAACAAAACTTTGGTGGATTTTTGAAAATTAAATAAACCATGAACAAGTTCACAAAAAAAAAGGGGAAAAAATTCACCCAATTTTCATGGGAATAGGCGCGTCCGGTTGATTAAAAAAAATAATAATAAAATTATTTAAAAAAATATAAAAGTATTATGTAAAATACTTAAAAAAAAAAAACTAATGAGCAAAATGGCTTCGAAACCTTTTTTTCTTTGGAAGTTGATATTATTGGTAAATAAAAGATATACATTTGAAAAATTTGAAAAAAATTATCAATGAGAATATTTTCATGATATTTATGGTAATTTATGTTTTTAATAATAAATCTATCATTAAAAAATAATATACTTAAAAAAAAACTAATGAGCAAAATGGCTTCCAAGGCTTTTTTTTTTTTTTTTGGAAGTTGATATTATTGGTAGATAAAAGATATACAATGAAAATTTGAAAAAAATTATCAATGAGAATATTTTCATGATATTTATGGTAATTTATATTTTTAATAATAAATCTATCATTAAAAAATAACTTATTTTTAGATTAGAGGCGGACTCATATATATATATATATATATATATATTATGAGGTGGTAAGTCACTTCCCTCAATTAAGGTTATGAGAGTTGAATCTCTAGAGAAAATTATCATTTTTTTAATATAAAGGTGATTGTTATAATTTTTTTTTCATTAACCTATACAAACAAATTAATATACCCCAAATTAGGGGTGGCAATATTTTGTCCGGGCCCGCCGGCCCGGTTTTGTCCGGCCCAGAATAAAAAGGGTTTGAACAAAAGTTGTATTAATCCGGGCCGGGTTTGGGCAATGCTTGATTGTCCGAATTTAAATCCGGACCGGGTCCGGACAAAGAAATTCGGACAACCGGGTTTTTGTACCTCTAATATTTTAAAAGCCCAAAACACAAGCCCACTAGTTTTATGCCCCATTTTTTCAAAAACTTCCAACTTATATTGATTTTTTTTTATTAAGACTTGGAATTTTGTATGACTTGATTTGGGTTTTGGATTGTTGGACTTTTTTTTTCATATAATGTGAATTAAATTATTTTTTATAATTTAATAATTGAATAAAATTAAATGTAATTTATAAGATTCGGACAAAATTCGGACATCCGGACAACCCGGTTTTAAAACAAACCGGGTCTGGATAAGGTAGATTTGTCCGGATTTAAAACCGGGCCGGGTCCAGACAACAAGTTATTTATTTATAGTAGTAGTTATCCGGACCCGGATTTTTGCCACCCCTACCCCAAATGAATAAACCAAATAATAGTTTCTAGTTTCTAAAGGTTTTGTATGAGTGAGTGAGAAAGAGGGTGAGGGTTCAAAACTTTACTCTAATACAGTAGTATTATCATCGATATTGTTTACGTATTAGAACCAAGTACAGTTCATAAGTACTTGTTTGATGGTCCTAATTAGGGGTGGCAATATTTTGTCCAGGCCCGCCGGCCCGGAATAAAAAGGGTTTGGACAAAAGTTGTATTAATCCGGGCCGGGTTTGGACAATGCTTGATTGTCCGAATTTAAATCCAGGCCGGGTCCGGACAAAGAAATTCGGACAACCGGGCTTTTGTACCTCTAATATTTTAAAAACCCAAAACATAAGCCCAATAGTTTTATGCTCCATTTTCCAAAAAACTTCCAACTTATATGGATTTTTTTATTAAGACTTGGAATTTTGTATGACTTCATTTGGGTTTTGGATTGTTGGACTTTTTTTGGCATATAATGTGAATTAAATTATTTTTTATAATTTAATAATTGAGTAAAATTAAATGTAATTTATAGGATTCGGACAAAATTCGGACATCCGGACAACCCGGTTTTAAAATAAACCGGGTTTGGACAAGGTAGGCTTGTTTTAATTTAAAACCGGACCGGGTCAGGACAACAAGTTTATTTATTTATAATAGTAATTGTCCGGATCCGGTTTTGTTTGGACCCGAATTTTTGCCACCCCTAGTCCTAATGTATGCCTCTTGTGGGAGGAATAATGTTTTCTCCCTTCTAAATAGGAAAATAAGAGCGTTTACTTCTAAAGTTACTAAGCCACTGTAATTGGTATGTCTTCAATTTTTTTTTTTTTTTTTTTTTTTTTTTTTTTTACTTTTGTTGACAACGGTTATCGTTTTTGTTAAAAAAAAAAAATCGAATTTAAAAGTTTAATAACTGGGGTATCTCGTTATACATGTAATCTTTTCAATTTCATTTTCTATCAGACTATATGCATGGTAATCTAGTTCTATTGGATAATTAATTTGCTTCTTTGAATTCTTCACATGGTATCAAGGGATATTGTTTTTCTAAAATTATAAAGTATTTGTTTTTGTCCCTAAATTTTATAAAAATGATAATTTTCACCTTTAAATAGTAAAAGTATTTGTTTTGACCTTTGAATTTAAGGAAAACATTCTTTCAATCCTCTACCCAATTTTATGATTTAGAGGGTGCCAAGATGGTAATTAAAATTATCATAATAGATGATTTCAACAACATTATATTATATGTTGCTATTTACATATAATATTATGCATTTATATTTTTTATATAAAAAACTTTTTTTAAAAAATAAAAATTTTATTAACCACGGGTTAGCCGAATAGCCTAGTGGTAATCACTTGTAGTAGGTAAGTAAAAATATAGAGTCAAAAGTCAAAATGTTATGAGCTGAAGTACTGTAGAAAAACTCTTCACAATATTATGGGTGGGACAGGAGAAGTTTATTAACATTGTAACTAGTACATCATTGGATTTGTCCCTAGACAATTTTTAAAGGGCTACAGTTGTTACTTTCGTAAAAAAATAAATAAATAAAATACAAAATAAAAATCTTACAGCAGCATAATTTATTTTGTATAATATGGCATGTTGTTTCATGGTAGTCGGTATTTTATTTCCCTCCTAACTCAATAGGCCGTGGTTAAAATAATTATTTATATTATTTCAGAATAAAATAAATATTTTTGAGATGAAAATGAATATTTATATAGTTTGGAAGTTAAAATTAATGTTTTCATAGGGCCTAAATAATTTGGGCAAAAACATGGACTTAGATGTGAAAAAAAAATTACTATAAATAAAATGATAATTTCCAAAAATAAAACACCAAGCGCCAAAAATGAAAAATCAAAACCCTTGAAATTGAGAAGAAATCCCATGGAAATCGATCGAGAAATCTCTCCAGCGACCGTTTGATCTCTTCTTCTCTTTCTATACAATCTTGTTCATCTTTTTACCTCATTTTCGATTCCTAAATCGCTGCAGTTGGTGCGAATTTCATCATGGGCGGGTGTTTCTCCAATGTCAAAGGCGGCAAAGAAGCCGTCGGCGGCGATGGAGTGGTGCAGCGGGTCAACGACGCTGTTGACCACTTCCTCCAGACGAAGGGTTTCCGTGGCTTGTATACGTCCCTTGAGGTTAGCCGTAATCCCCTTGTTTGTCTCCTTGGTTGCAATTTCTTGATTTGGGTAATCGAGAAAGATTGGTTTTTTATGGGTTATTTTATTCTGTTTAATTTGTTTGATTTGGGGGAGAACGTGAAGTGCTGATTTTGATCATTTGTTTAATTTCAAAAAGATAATTTCTTGATGATTTCTCTTTGTTTTTAACTTCATTTGATCAGCAAAGATGTTCTTTTAGTAATTTGTGTGACATATAGAGAGTTTCATGATTTGCATTTGAATATGTTGGTGCAGATTTGATATTTACTGAATTCGGCAATCACAAACTAGAAATACAATATAGTGTTTGAAAATGTAAGTCTTGCCCCTTTTAGGTTAGATTTACTGGCAGGGGAGAAAATATTTTAATATTTAAAAGATAAGGGAAAATGCAAAACAATAACACAGTCGAGGTTTTGAATCCTAATCGTGGTTTGTTCACAATTTTCAAAAAATAATAATAACAATAAGACATTTTGCTAATACACACCAAACAACTGTAATTATACCAAATGCTGAAACTTTTTTGTAATGAAAACAAGCAGAAGAAGTACGAAAATATATTAAAAATATAGATAACAAGAAAAAGTTGTTTATATGTACCTCACTGTAAAGCTTGTTTGCTTTTTCTTTTTCTTTTTTATTTTTATTTTCGAGAATCATAGTCAAGTCTGAAAGTTCAGCGAATGAATTATGAATTTTTGTATTGCAGGGCATTATTTGCCTTTCGCTGTTGCTCTAATTTTAAGTTTTCATTCATAAAAAAAGTGGGTCTGCTGTGAAGAATTACAAAAAGTCTCAACCAAACAAATCCTTTAGTTGTGGGTACCATGCAATAATTTCTTTTTTGAAACTTCTAATTGAAGAAATGTGAAACTTCAAATGAGAGTGCTAGTTGTTATTATTATTATTATTTAAAAAGTTTGGTTCTTGAATCTTTGTTTTCAATATCATTTGATCCAAAAAATGTTCTTTTATGCATTTATGAGAGTTGAGGAAAACCATTGATCATTTGTGGTGGTTTGCATGACTTGTGTATCATGTGGTTGAATGAGAGTGCTAGTTCCTTTCGTTGTTGTTGCTCTCTGTTTGCAGCTTCCTTTGATCAGAAAAAAAAAATGTTATTTTATTTAATTTGTGAATGTGGAAAGACCATGCAGAAATGAATTTGATCATTTGATGAGTTTGCCTGGTTTGCCAGTCATGCATATATATATATAACTGAAAGATAGAGCATTAATATAACACAAGATTTTTTTTTTCCTTGTTTTCCCCTCTTTTTTTATACATTGACTTGAATCAAAGCTGGCTTGTCCTCACAATTATGGTTCTATTATCATATGCAATGCCCAACATGCCTAACACCTTTGAAATAACATTTGTTTGATCATTAAACTTACAATTATTCATAGATCACAAGATCATTGTGTAGTGTAAGCCACAGTAAGTTGTGTAGTTAATTTATTTGAACAAGCATCATTTTGGGCTCTATGCATTTTATACTTTTTAATTGTGATTTTATTTGCGGGGACTAATTTTCTTCCTTCTGTCTAGTTGTCATTGAGCGCATCAGACTTGCGTGACCTTGATATATTCTCAAAGGTATGTTTCTTTATTGTCCTGTGCAATGTACAAAATGTTCTGAAATTTTGATATATTTTATTTAATGATCATGTTATAATGGCTCAAGCTATTTGTTTGATTACTTTCACTTGTTATTATTCCTTTTTGCCATTAACAATTCTTGTGGATAGAACTAGAAAGTACCTGTGTGATCACAAAGTTTCCTCTGACTTATTTATGCATTTTATTTTGAAATTTTGAATCCGTTCTGATATCTTGTGTTTTGTCAATCTATATTTTTTTTCTCCCATGTTGTATGCATGCTTATCCAATTGGAATTCCGAAGATTTATGTATGCTACTTCTTTTTTCCTGTAGAGTGATCCTATGGCGGTTATATATTTGAAGAAGAAAGGTGGTGCACTAGAAGAATTTGCCCGGACAGAAGTTGTAATGAATACAGCTAATCCTGTTTGGATTACAAAATTTACAATTAACTACGAGTTTGAGACTGTTCAACAATTAGTGTAAATTTCTTGATCCTCCACTTATATATTCATCTGATGTGTGTTTACAGTTTATACCATTAATTTCTTGTTACTTGCATATTGTATATGTGACGCGTATTAAGAGCTTTCTTTAATAAAGCTGTTTTATGTGTCAGGTTTCGAGTCTATGATGTCGACTCTCCATATCATAATGTACCTGTAAAGGTAAAATATTTTATTTGCCCAAGGTCTTCAGAAAAGTCTTGCCTAGATTGGACCACATGACATCATAGATGCATATGAAGCATTGATCATGCATCTCACTGTCATGTGGCACATGTCCGATAACCATAGTCTTAAAACTGTTATAATTTTTTTGTATTCTCTTATTCCAAACATCATTCATATTTTCGATTGATTATATATTTTGCTCTTATTTCTTGTTAATTAATTTATAATGATGGACTTGTTATCTTTTCATCAGGGATGAGTGGTTGGTCCTCCATGCTTTGTTCTCAAATTCTCAGGAAGAGGGACATACTTTGGTCTTTAATAAGCACATGTTTTGATTTTAGGCCAAAATTCAAATTCTACTATAGATCTTTTCATGGAAATACTGAATATCTATAGAGCCATATTCAACCTGATTTAATTTATCTCCTTGCTTATAATCAGGTCATTGCTTCTGAAGTTTGATCAGAAATTGCTACATATATATTTGGTAGCTTGAACTTAGTATTACTCTTACATGGGACAAATCTGGTATGAAATGTTCTAAGTCATTTATTATCTTGTATTATTTTCTTTCGCAATGATAACTGAACAGAGTGAATATTCCTATTTGTTGTTCTCTTCATGATATCTATTTGACCTTCTGTGCTGCTCAGTTTTGCATCCTTGCACCAGTATTGAGATTCCATTCCATTATGTTCAGTAGCCTATCCTATAATTGTTTCCTTAAAAATTATCTATACCAATCTAGTTGAATCTACTGTGTAGTTTTTGATATGTTGAAGACGGACATGAAGTTTCAGTAATGTCATGCTTCTATTACAGTAAGATATTGTTTAAGCAGATCTATCTGTGACTTTAAAGACTGTGGAATGTTGACCTTGTGGATCATCTTTGAGAACCAAATATAAGCACTTGCGTTATCTTCTCAATGAATTGATAGCCCATGGTTTGGGAATTATTTGTTTCTCATCTGCCACTTGTCATTATAAGATATGAATTTACTACCAACTTATGTTCCCCAGATGCTGAACTTTGGTGAGCAAGATTTTATTGGAGAAGCTTCCTGTGCTCTGTCTGAGGTAAATTTCACCGCATGTTCTTGAAAACTAGTGATAATATTCTGTCATTGAAGTTAGGAGCATAATATCAATTTGTGTTTTTCTTCCTTGCTCACAGATAGTAACCCGACGGGATTGTAGTTTAACTCTTAATCTTCAAAATCCTAGTGTGCCATCAGGCCAGAGATTAGGAACCATAACTGTGCGTGCAGAAGAAACATTTGTATCCAGGGTCGCTGTGGAGATGATATTCCGCTGCATTGACTTGGAAAATAAAGATATCTTCTCTAAAAGTGTATGAATCAAGGTTCTTTTTCTTGAGTTTCTTCTAGTTTGACTAGTAAGGATTTTATGCATTCTTTACTTTCCTTTTCACTGTGCAGGATCCCTTCTTGAGAATTTCCAAAGTTGTGGAGGATGGGATGGTGGTTCCAATATGCAAAACAGAAGTGATCGACAACAATTTAAATCCTGTGTGGAAGCCTGTGGTATTAACCGCACAGCAGTATGGAAGCAAGGTTAATATGCTTTGACTCAAAATCACAATGCCTAGCATCCGTCTTTCCTGCATCCTTTCTGACTCCTTAATGATTCGTTACCTGTATGCAGGAGAATCCGTTAGTTATTGAATGCTTTGATTTCAACAAGAATGGTGTTCATGAGTTATTAGGGTATGTAGCAGTTTTTTCTACTATGCACATTTTCTTTTTTTCACAAATTTCCTGCAATTCTGCTTGTTAACTTCCATTTACTTATTATTTGATGATGACTATAAACAGAAAATTTCAGGGAAGTATAGCAGACCTAGAAAAACTCAGCCAACAAAAACTTGGTGCACACTTTTATCGTCCATCTTCTGTTAACCATGACCATCAAAAGGTTGGAAAATCCTTGGCCTTTTTCTAGTTGTAGATTTTTCTAATTAATCTGCTTTCACTTGGAACCTTTGTTTCAGATACTGAAAGGCCAACTTTTTGTGGATAAGTTTTCTGAAAAAATCCAGCACAATTTTCTGGATTATATTTCTAGTGGGTTTGAGCTCAACTTTATGGTGGCTATTGACTTCACAGGTTTGACATGTCACTGCCTTCGGTTTGTGCGTTATCATTGATGTTTTTATTATTTTATTATTTTAATATTTTTATATGTATATGTTTCTCGTAATATGTTTTCAGCGTCAAATGGAAATCCACGTTCCCCTGATTCCTTGCATTATATTGATCCTTTTGGACGGTTGAATGCATATCAGCAGGTGAATTATTTTGTATTTAGTGGTGAATTAAAGAATTATTTATGTTATTATAGTTGAATCATTGGTGTTCTTCTTAATCATCAGGCCATTGTTGGGGTTGGAGAGGTTATTCAGTTTTACGATTCAGATAAGCGGTTTCCTGCATGGGCTTTTGGAGGAAGGCCAGCCAATGGGACAGTATCCCATTGTCTAAACTTAAATGGAAATCCCCATGAATGTGAGGTGAGATGAACTTTAGTTTCTTTTCTGACCTTTTCTTTTTTTAAAAATATTTTACTTCATACATCTGTATAAGCTTACTCATATCGTTTAGATTCTTGCTATCCTCAAGCTTCTTTGTGCATGGTATACACCTCAAAATGAGAGTTAGGTTCAAAGTGGTGTCTTGTTAATGGAAAGATACATTAGCTTAATGCCTCAATGTATTCCCTTCATTACGTATTAGAATTATTTCTTGTTGAATTTCTATTAAGCTTATTCTTTTATATAATGTGCAATGTTTTACTTTTTCCTGCCTCTTTGACTCTGTTTAATAAGTTTTAGACTAGTCTTTAATCTTTCCGATTTACAGGTTGTGGGCATAGAGGGTATTTTGAGTTCATATTCCATGGCCTTGCACAACCTTTCTCTCGCCGGACCAACTTTATTTGGACCTGTGATCAACAAGGCCGCGGAACTTTCTGCTCAGAGCAATTCCTCTTATCAGAATAAGTACTTCATTCTACTAATAATCACAGTGAGTGGAGGAACTTTTTTTTTTATGATCATTTTGTTATTTTCTCTGTTTATTTTTGTTACATGTGATTTTTACATCTAATTAGTCAAGTGCACTTGTCAGGACGGAGTTGTTACCGATCTTCAGGAAACTATCGATACCATTGTAAGGGCATCTGACTTACCACTGTCAATTCTCATAGTTGGTGTAGGAGGTGCTGATTTTAACCAAATGGAGGTACAATTCTCATCCTTCATGGCATTTCACTTGTGCTTTTTAAACTTTTAAACAACCCTAATTTTTTTTTAAGTGCTTATTTTTCTTCTAGATCTTGGACAGTGATAACGGAAAACGATTACAGAGCTCTACAGGCCGGTTAGCTACACGAGATATTGTGCAGTTTGTTCCTATGCGAGATGTCGCTGGTGAGTCCTGATTGATTAGTTTAGTCTTCCTCGCAAACAAATACATCAATTTAACTTTGATATCATGTCGGATACAATCTAAACATGTTATCTGTGCTTGAATCAGCCAAAATGCTTTAGTTGACAAGAAGAGAAATCCACGTAAATGTTCAGAAAAATGAATTATTCTGACACGATACGCTCGTCAAATACTGTTTTTCTCTTATAATGACAGTAAAAGAATTAATCTGTTTGTTATTGACAGGAGAAATCTCTATTGCGCAATCACTTCTCGAAGAACTTCCGGGTCAATTCCTCGAATACATGCGAAGCAAGGGTATCAAACCTCAATGTTGAGCCCGTCTGTTCTACGTACGACACACTCCTTATCGGTACGAGAACCTCGTTACTCTTTTCTTTTTTATCTTTTTTGAATCTATCTAGTTGCTATAAATTCATAAGTATTAATGTGAATAAATTCAAATACTAATCAGTAGCAAGTACTCATCGACGACGAGAATTGGTACAATGTGAGCTGTGTGGACATCGTAGAACATTCTCGACAGAAACTAATTCCTTGTGCAGAAACTTACCTACTGATCCTAATTGGTACATTTTATCTGTCGATGTAGATTTCGAATTCAAGTCAAGAACTTTAGGTTTCAATGCTACATTCTATGTATCTTCAGTTGTCATACAGTTAAATTTTATTGGTTTCTATTATATTCGATGCCAACTCATCAAACTTCAAGTGTATATATATATCTCTATATAATTTATTGCATTTTGCTAGTTGTTTATGTTCTTATTGTTCTTTTTTTTATTATATTATAATTTTTATAAATAACTTTTTCAGTGATTGATATTTATTAGTAGCTAGTAACTGTTAATATTATTTTATGATTGCCTGAAAACTTTGGTCTTTGTTCAAAGTTTAGTTTAATTAATACTGTCTTAAATAAATATTTTGAGATTAAAATTATGTATTTTTTTAATTAATACCTGATTAATTAAATCTTATAAAAAAATATACTTTATATCGAAAGTTATTCCATGTGTTTCTTGGTTGATGCTAAGAATAAATTATAAATTTTGAAAATATCTTATACAAATTGTATGTATGTATGTATGTATATAAACTTTGTAGGGGATAAACATGTAAATAAGCAAATAAAGTTTTAATAGGGTTATATATGTAAATATATATGGTCTTGATGTGAAAGAGAGACGTGTTGGACTCTTCTCTAATGATTTGCATTTGGGGGTGCTTGTTCCTTGTAGACGCCACCTTATTCTAGAACAATATTGACACGTGTATTATTTATTTATTTATTTTAATATAAAAAAGTGTAATACATTTAGATTTGATAAAATAATAATGAAATTTCAAACATGATTTTTTAAATATATATAATTTACAATTTCTACTTTTAGAAATTTTTAACTCTTATTGTCACTAAATTTTTTGTGTATGTTATTAGTATTTTTGGTAATGAGACCAGTTCATGTGAGATGAGAGTACATGTATTTTTAGGTTTGGGTACGTTTTCTAAATTTGTGTATATTTTTAATATCCTTAATGTATGATTGTAAAAAAAACAATAATAATAATAATAATAATAATAATAATAATAATAATAATAATAATAAGGCGGAGTTGGAAATATTTTCCTGTGCATCATTAGAGTTTTCACATAAGTAATAAAATTATAAAAACTTAAGCCAGATACATATCGGAATGTTGGGATGATTGAAAATGTAATGTAATTAAAATGTAAAATTGCATCAATATTTTTATCTATCTAAAAAATAAGTTAATAGCTGAAAGTAAATCAAATTTTATAATCAAAGATAAATAAATAAATTTTATGCTTTCAATTTAATCAAACTATTAAAATTACCAAACCACCCCTTGTCATATTTTTGGTAAAATATTAAAAAAAAAACACTAAGGTATTTGTTGAATTCTAATATAGTAAGCATATATATATATACGGTAAAAAAAAATTCAATCATTCTAGAAAAAAATTATGGGGTGGTAGCAATTTTTTTTCTTTTTTTGGATAAATGTGGACAAGCTAGGTGACATGGATGGGCACATGCGAAGAACTGAGTTCTACAACACCAGTGACATCCACATGTGCGAGCTAGAATTCAAATTTGTTCCCTAATAACACTTTATGCAGAGAACTTGGTACTAATAGACTAAGGCTTTATTTGGATTGGCTTATTAAAAAAATATTTTTTTCAGTTTAGTAGAAATGCTTCTCCAGAGTAAGTTAAGTACTTTTTTGTAATCTGTGTTTGTATTAGCTTTTCTGTAGAAGCAAAAGTTGTAAAATAAAAAAAAAGCTGTTTTTCAGTTTTTTTTACAGCTTCTGCTTTTGCAGAAAAGCCAATACAAACAATTTTTTTGAACCCAGAAGTGCTTAATTTATAAAAAAACACTTCTGGGTTTTCCAAAAACTAATTCAAACAAGCCCTAAATGGTGATTGATGTGTGCTAGCATTTTGGTTACTCAAAAATAGATAATGACATTAAAGTTTTTTGTAAAAAAATAAATGGATAACCACATATATTAAAGATATTTGAAGGTAACATCAAGCAGAGAGGAAAACAAACAAGCAACAAAGCATCAAATAATAGTGAAATATAAAAGAAGAATAAAATAGAGACAAAGACCAAAACTCAAAAGAGAACAAACAATTGTCATTTTAGCAAAAAAAAAAAAAAAAAAAAAAAATAGTGAGTGAGACTTCTTCCAGATTGATATAAACACAAAACTTGAAAGTACCTAGCCTGATGTGCCATTGTCTTGGTCTCTCGTCTAAACAACACAGAACCTTAATAAATCTAGGCTTCTCTTTGATGTAGCAACAGAACCCTCAAATTTTATTTTATTTTTATTTAAGAGCTGCAGATATTCAATAAAAAAAAATATATGACTAATTTTGAGAAAAACTAATGCTAAAGTAAGCGTGCTGAAATTAATTATGTACTTATTTGCTCAACCCAAAAGTTTCAGCCAAGGACATTTTAGTCATTCCAAATGATAAGTTTATTTTAGCCATTTTAATAGAAAGCCACATGCATTGTTATGACAATATAATGTTAGAAAATTACTTTAAAAAAACTGAAATAAAGGAAAACTACTGAGGGTATACTTGTCATTTTCTATGTTGTTGATGGTTTTTGGTTTTATAAATATAAAGAACAGCCCTTAAAAATGAAAAATTATGTTTGAAAATTTTTCTTTCTTTCTTTTTTTATATGTATAGACCATTAAATAATTATATAATTTTTTTTTATTCCAATTGATTAACGTTATAAGCTTTCCTATATTATTTCTCATTATATTAATTTTTTTTTCAATCAAAACAAGTACAAACATTCAAACTAAAGGACAGCCATTATTATTCACTGTTCTTTGGTTATTCCTTTCTGTTTTCTTATTCCACTCTTTGACCTTTTTATTGAATGGATTGGAACATTATTTTTGAAGTTTGAATTCTATTTGAAGAATTTTTCTGACTTTATTTAGCTTTAACTTGATTAAGATTATAATTTTTAATTAATGATTGTTATTTATTAATGAAATTTTTTTCAAACATTAATTTTATACTTATCTAATAAATTAATTTTTTAATAAAAATACTTATTCTTATTCCATGTTATTTAATTGGTGATCTTTGATATGGTGGTCAATTGAGATAACATGACAAAAAAAAAGAAAGAAAAAAGTTAAAAATAAGAAAGTTTTAAAAATTAGTTAATTAAATAAATAGTAACCATTAATTAATCCTAACAAATGAAAATTATTAGTCACTTAGCTTATTTTAATTCAAGAAAATTGCTTACATATCCCTGCTAAAATCATTATTTATACACATATATTTGTAAATAATATGATCACTCAGAACAAGTTGTCAATTTTAAATTTTTAAAAGACATACCTGAATCATAGTAATACAATATTTTTTTAAAGATATATGCAAACAAATTATTTATTATGATATACGTGTAAGATTAAGATTTTGAGTTAAAGCAACAATTGCTACCTCCATCTCTTTTAGTTCTATAAAAATTCCCTCAAATTTATCATATTCTAGTTTTTAAAATTTTTATTTTTTAAATTTAAATTAAAATGAAATAACAAAATCGTCCAAAATCTTATTGATGAGAGTTACGCCAGCACAAGAGACGAATACCACCACCGAGTAACCAGCGGCAGGTGCAAAAATGTGTGTGAGAGAGAATGAGGGTAAATTTTTTACCAAGTCACTAAACTTTGGCTCATTTTCATTTTAATCACCGAACTCCAATTTGTATCAATTTGGTCACTCAACTTTAATTTAATTTCACCGGCAATAAATCAAATATTTCAACCTCCAATTGATTACATGAGTGTATGAAAATCTGAGTCAATTTTTACCATGACACATTATTAAGTCTATTGGAGGTGTCCATGTCATCGAAAAACAACTACATCATTCATTTGGAGGCCAAAATTTCTTGATATACTATTCGGTGAAATCAAATTAAAATTAAATGGTCAAATTGATACAAATTAAAGTTTGATAATCAAAGTGAAAATAAACCAAAGTTTAGTGACATACTAAAAATTTTACCCGAGAGAATGGTTGGAAAAATTAAAAACTTCTGTGTTGTATATATATATATATATTGCGAATGGTGATAAGTGCCTCTTCGTGAGCTGGTATCAAAGGGACAAATATGTACAATGGTGCATTAATTACAATGGTTTAATGACCTCCTAAAAATTTATCATGTGAGGCGGACTAACACTCGGGGCAATTAAAACATGTCACGTAAAACCAAGATGATATATTACAACCCAACAACGATAAATCTTTGTGTTTTGTAAATTTGAAAGGGTGAAGAATATGACTGCTCTCGTAGGAGACCTGGTGAACATTGAATTAACAATATTGATATAATTTTTTTTATAATATATATAATATTTTGTATAATACTGTACAGTACTATTGATTTTGCACCACTCACCCGCTTGTTATCTTCAAGATAAGTTCCATTAACATATATAATGGTTGTCTAATCGATCCATAATTGTCTAGATTTTTTTGGGTGGGTACAAATGCAAATAGCCCCCTTTAAATTATGGCCCAATGTTTTCATGACAAAACTAGGTGCCACCTCAACAAAGCTTCTAGAAACAACAAGCATGCATTATTTGCATGGCTGCCTTAGCCTCCTCCTCCTTCATCTTTCTACTGTCATGCTTGTCTTTATCAACAATAACAAAAAGCATAAATCATACAAAACATCAATTACAAAAACATGTTATCAATTTGGCCAAGTTTATAATTGTACCAACTTGTCCACATCCCTTTCAGTCCACTTCTAGAAGAAAGTCTTGCCACCGTTAATGGAGTCTTTTATTAAAAATTCAAAAAATATATATTTTATATATAATATTTAATAATATATATTAAGGATTGACAAGGATTATTATTCATAAAAAAAAGTGAGAAAGTTGCAAATAATTTTGTTACTTTCAAGGGTGTGTGACAAGTAAAAAGTTCATTCTTTCTAGAAATGCACAAAACCATAACTAAGACAAAACCACACTTCTCTCATGAAATCAATATCCCTTGATAGAAACCAATACCAACTTCACCACCACCTTTCCATATATACATATATATATATATATATATAAACCAAAGATAACCCTTATCTTGCTAACCCTAATGCACGCAATGGACTTTCGTACTACTACTCTTCATGCACCTCAAACACCACCACCACCACCACCACTACCACCACCTTCTTCTTCACCTTCACCTTCTCCTTCTCATGAGCTCATACCATTAACATTAATGTTAATGGAAACAGTTGGTGACTCTGAGTGTGGAACTTCAATATATGATCAGATGAGAAGCCATGGCTTGTTAAGGATGAGCTTGGTAGAAGAAGATGGTGAAGAGGATCATAAAGAAGACATTGAGTCTAGTTGTGGTACTTATTGTTATAGCCATGCATGTCTCAAGGAGAAGTTTGGTGAAAGAGATGTCCGACAAGCCGTTGATGATGACGACGACGACGACGATGATGCCGATAGTCTCCGACGATGTTCTCCGGTGAGATTAGAGAAGGAGGAGAAAAAGGTGGTGGACTCTAGAGAAGAAGATAGACTCTTTTGGGAAGCTTGTTTGGCTAATCGTTATCCTTATAATTAATACAAGTTAGTTAATTAATTAATTAATGTGTGTGTGTATCTAGAAATCTTGCTGATGTTTTCAAAGGAAAGCTTTGTTTTTGTTAATTTTTGTGATTAAGTTGTAGGATTGATTAACCTCTATGTTTGTTTTGATTCAATGTTTGTTTGTATTGTATAATGTTAGGTTAGGTTAAGCAAGCTGTGGTGTTGTTTGGTTTGTATGTATGTTTGGTTTTCTTTTTTACTATGTATAATATATGAGCATGTTTCTTCCTAGTTAGTATATATTGTTCTATTTTCATTAATTGATGTTATGCATAATCTCATATCTTGCATTTTAATTTTAAAAAAACCATGATTTTTTCATCCAAACTAATTATATATCTTCTTATTTTTTTTATAAAAATATATGATTTATTTTAATTAATTATATATAAATATATCATATCTTAATTAGTATTGCATTTTTATTAATGATATGCTTTATAAAATATATTTTATAAAAATCAATGTTTCAATAAAGGTATTTTTTATCTCAAGTTAAGACATCAAAAATTAATCCAAAATTAGTGAGTAAAATAATATTAGAAAAGTGGTAGTAATTATAAATTAAGTGCAAGCATAACATCCATTCGGTTACATTTGGTCAGTTTATATAATTATAAAATATTTGCACACTAAAAATTTTAGCAAAAGCGATACTTATCAAATCACTCGATTAGATTTTTTTGCATAAAATTGATTAATTTAATTGGTTTAGTTTTGAAGGACAAAATATCATGGAAACACCAATAAAATTTGGATTAACTAATTTTTTCCTATGTTTCAATTAAAATTGTAATTGATTTATTAATAATTATTTTTTAAAAAATTAAATCAATCTCATACCACAAAAGAAAATTTAGGTCACCATTTTAGATGACAGAGAAACCACAAATTATTTGAATAACATAAAATTAATAATAAATTTCAACTAAAAAAGCAAAATTAATATGAATCAACCTTCAAACTTAGCATTATTTTTTTTTCTTATATATATATTTTTTGAAAAAAAAAACTTAGTATAATATTGATCTCTAAATTCATAGATGAAGGAACAAACCACCAATTTCATTAGCAACTTGATTTATAGTTATGTAACTACATAGAAAGGAGAAATTGATGCAAATCTAAAGCATCTCCCTTTGTTTAATACAATTAAAGCTAAAGAAGCAAAAATAAATAAATAATCAAAGCTTATATATTATTAATAATTAAGAAAAGGTATGTGCTATAGGAATCCAACAACTATTATAAATAAACTCTAAATTTAAGGCATTTGTTAGCACATAAAGTGATTTATGCTTCAAGCTCACTCCTTGAAATTGAATCCCTTCCTTAGAAGACAATTGCTTAGAGTTTCAAAGGCTTTAATTAGTAAGAAAAAACAAAACTCTTTTCAATTTAATTTTCATATTAAAGCCGTCACACAAAAATACATGTTATTATTACTTTTGAATTCTAACTTAAAAAAAAAAATATTCATTTGGTTCTTAAACTATAAAAATTTATCTAGTGTTTTATTCACAATAATTTTATTGATTAAAATAAATAATAATCTAAATTTTAAAGACCGCTAGTGATATAAATAAAAATAATAATATTATAGCCATCAAAATATATAAACATACAAAAAAAAATTTAAGTAAATTTTATTGAGGCTCTTGTGCATTTAATAATAAATATAAAAATATTTTTTAAATTAATAAAAATACATTCGAAGGTGCCATGCATTCACTCTTTTCTCAATTGGCAAAATAATTAACAATGTTCAATATATATTTAATCCCAAGCTAATTCATCAACCATTTTGCATGCAATTGAATGGTGGCAAGCTTTTGCTTCTTATATGATCAAACTAGATGGCCACACATTAACTTTTCATATATTATAATCATGTTTTTCAAAATCTTTTTGTTAATTTGTTATTCATATATAATATTGAACTTAGGTGAAATATAAGGCTAAAAGATGAAAATAATGTTTTTTTTTAATTAATTCCCAAATTAAGCATTTCCACCGTTAATTCCCAAATTACGCATTTGGTTTTTTTTTTATTATTTTTTTTAAAACAGCGGACCCACTATAATTTTTTAATATTTAATATTTATTTTTTTAAAAATCAGAGGGGCCCATTGTTTTTTTTAATATTAAGTTTTTATTTTTAAAAAAATTGCGGGTCCCGTAGCTTTTTAAATTAAAAAACATTTACATCCGAACCCTTATAATTTTTATTAATTTTTCTTATAATTTTATTTTTCTCACTTCTACTATGTTATTTCTACTTTCACTAATTATAACAGACTGTTAATAATTTTAATATATTTTTTATAATGAGAGGTTGTTGGGATGAATTATTGGTGGCATGTGGCATCCTATAATATATTTTTTATAATTTTATAATTTAAATTGATCTTATTGGTGTTCCTCTCGACCAAAGTTGTCTCCTTCGTTCAGTATGACAAGAATATAAACTTTGCAAGATTTAATGAAAAAATAAAATAACTTTGCAAGAAAATAAAAAAACTATAATGACAAAAAATTTAAAGAAGAGCTTCTCTCTATATTGATAATTTTTTTTCTTATAGAAATACTTGTGTGTTTTAGAAAAGGAACTTGGTGGGTTTATATAGGCCTCTACCTAACAAATGGATGGCTAAGATCAATTTCATCCAAGGGTTCTCATGAATGGGGTAGGTGCCACATGCCACCAATAATTCATCCCAACAACCCCTCATTATAAAAAATATATTAAAATTATTAACAGTCGGTTATAATTAGTGAGAGTAGAAATAACATAGTAGAAGTGAGAAAAATAAAATTATAAGAAAAATTAATAAAAATTATAAGGGTTTGGATGTAAATGTTTTTTTATTTAAAAAGCTACCGGGACCCGCAATTTTTTAAAAAATAAAAACTTAATATTAAAAAAACAATGGGCCCCTCTGATTTTTTAAAAAATAAATATTAAATATTAAAAAATTATAGTGGGTCCGCTGATTTAAAAAAAATAATAAAAAAAAACCAAATGCGTAATATGGGAATTAATGGTGGAAATGCTTAATTTGGGAATTAATTAAAAAAAAAACATTATTTTAATCTTTTAGCCGAAATATAAATATATAACTCATTTTGAAGCTTTGATGACTCATATGTGACAAAAAGGACTATTTAATATATATAATTTGGGGATTGCCAGGAGGTGCACATTTTTTTAAGAGCTTATTAATTAACTTAAAACAAATGTGGGGTTTATATTTATTTTGAATTAAGTTTTTTGGGATTGTTAAAAAATTAGGTACAAAAATTTAGGAGTTGAACATATGTTGACAGGATGAATGGATAGGGATATTTTTATAGTTTATTTAATTATTTATTTATTTTTGGCATGCATGCTCTTCTAAAAATAAAAAAAAATTATAAACTTATGCAACACTGATAATTGCTTATACACTCCTCCTACCAAAAAATAATTAAAAATTTTATAAAAAGACTAAAATGCTATTTACCTTATATTTTTCAATCATCTTAAAAATAAAAATATATAAGTACTTTCTCTATTTCATATTAACAGTCACATTTGAAAAAAAAAATTCAAATTACTTGTCATATTTAATAGTTCTATGAGCATTAATTATTTTTTCTAACTTGTTAATAAAGAGATGCATGCATTAATAAGAGTAAATAACTTTAACAAAGGTAAAAATATTTTATCATAAACTATTTTTTAAATTTTAGGAGTTTTAATCACAATTTTAATATTTATGTAAAGGTTATATCTGATAATTAAAATAAAATTGAGGGAATATATTTTATAAATTTTTAATCATAAATATAATGATCATTTAGTTTATTGGTATTAATCCTGCATAAAATGTTTATGTTTCGCTGAGGAAAATTTGAACCTCAGTCTACCTACATCAAGGCATTAAATTCTCTTGAAGGTTTTTATAATTTACCGTAACTATTTCACATATGTTTAAGTATAATATTTTTTATTTTAATATTTCTCATATCAAAATTTCCATTTTTTAGAAAAAGCTCACATATATGTATTATTTATTATTGTTATATATATATATTTGAAACCAAATGAAATTGAAATGTTGATATTTATTAATCTAGAGAGAAACAATTTGAATGTTTGACCTGACAAAGAAAAGTTTGACCAATAATTCCTTTGACTAGTCAAACTTAATTGGGACTTGCTCTACAAGATTGATATTATTAGTACCTTTTGGTTTTTTACTTTTTATCCTCTTACTTTCAAAATTGACAGAGAACTCCTTCCGGGACCAAACTTGAGAATGGTAAAGATTATTAGGGTTTGTTTTGAGAATTAAATTGTAGGAAATAATTTTAAACTTTTCAAGGTGCTAATAATAATTTTAACAAGAAAAAGACAAGGTGTAGCATACGAATGAGCCTTTTTAAATATGTACATTTGGAATAAAAAAATTATGAATTATATTTAAAGTTAGGAGAGTAGATATTTTGGTTACTAAAATTTTGTTTTTTATTTAAAACATGTGAAATATTTTATGAACTTTTTGTAATATCAGTAAAAGTTTGGAATCTCATCTTTTACTTCTTAGGTTATATATTTATCATTTTACATGATTTTTTTATTTTTTTATTAATTACAGTTTTTAAAATAAAATTTATATTTTTAAACTATGGGTTTATAGTCTTTAGGAAAATAAAAAAAATGGAGTTTATTTTAGTGAAAAAAATGAAGGTGGGATTTTTTTTCTATAAATTAAGTTAATAATTTATTAAAATTGCCAATTGTTAATGTAATTTCAAGTTAATCAAAATCACATCCTCTCTCCGTCCCATGTCCCAAATTATTTGTCCATATACTTTTAATTTAAAATTTAATTTTTAAATTTAACATGACCCACCTAATTATATATATTATTTTTATCACTCTCACCTTAATGGATTTTAAGAGAAATAAACATAAAAAAAATATTAAATATTTATAAAAATTTTTAATTCCAACTACTTCGCTTATTGCTCATGAAACAGTTAAATAGACAATAATAATGGAATAAAAGGAGTAATTTTAATGAACAATTGAACATAGTTCAGAGAAAAAATAAATGCACATTCACTGCATACAATTAAAGAAACATTTATCAGAAGACAAATCAATTAAAAGTTAAAAAACAAGAACAATAAATAAAACTCAGTTCAGAATTTGAGATTATGTACTTTTTATGTGGCATCATAAGTTGATATTAACCCTATTAATAAATGACTAAATTATACTGGTACAAAACCCCCATTAAAAATCTTCAAAGCAATAACAAAAAATAAGAAGTGATAACCAAACAAACTCAATAAACACATGAGGGGCTTGAACCGAACTCATTTATAGGATATAAAATTCAAGACGCCGCCGCAGCCAAGGAGTCGATCAGAAGCTGGTAGCCTTCGGGGACCGGTGTTTGCCCGACAACGCATTCGGTGAGGGCCGGAATGTCTGCGTTCACGTCTAAATACCTTGCAAGCAGAAGCAGCAAATGGAAATCGGAGATGCGCTTGACAAAAGGGAGGTGTTTCGTTCGATCGAGGTGGTTCTTTAGTGCCCTCATTGTTACGGTTGTGATTCGGTTCTCCACCGGAAAGCTTGTTGAAAGAGGCCCCTGTTTGTGATAATCAAATTACATTAGGGTACTTTACTGATATGTAATTTCAAGAATAATATAGATAATGAAAATAAGCAGAGCTATAAGATACTGAAATAATAAGGATCATGAAAACCAGTAAAGTTTTTTGAATGGTTTTCTATATCAATCCAACCAGTGATTACAATGTAATACATTGGCAAACCTGTTGAAAGAACAATACAACACAAACTAATTTAGTCAAAAGAAAAGAGATCTGTGACCAACTGATACTTAAAAATCCCCTTATAGCCACCATTATTCACACTAATGAAAAATCCATATTCTGAATCTTGAGAGTTTTATATTTATCAAATGCAGCCAATGTAATGTCTATATGCTGGTTTTGGATTTAATGAAGATTAGAAATGGAGTGGCTATTAGACATTTGTTCTTATTCTCTAGTTTCTTATAAGTAGGGTCTCGAGTGTTCAACGGAAAGGATGCTATCGTTGTACAAAAAAATGAAGCAATGATTTAAGAGAGGTGTGGAAATCACTATGACTCTTGGCTCGAACTCCCAACCTACAACTTGAGCAAATTGCCCTAACCACCATGATCACAATGGTTGAGTAGTTTGATATAAGGTACAAAATAATCATGGACTAGAAATACAATTTAAAGTCAATGACGGTAAATCCATCGCTTGAGATAGCACATTTATAATTTAGGCTAATTTTCTAGCTTGAGGTCAGCTTGTTTAAGAGTGGCAAGCCATTATCAGTTTAACATTGAATTATCCCCCAGCACTCCTTACCTATAGGACCAGATGCAAACAGAACATAGGGATTAACCTTGTTTATTAGGTTAAGAGTTTACCTTAAGCCAGCACCTTATCATCCAGCCTATCAATAAAATTAATAATTAAACAATTCTATGGAGAGTTTATAACCAAAGTAAAATTCAGTTAAAATAGTCATTTATTCTTTCTCGAATGTCAATATGTAAATAACTCAAAACCTTAATTCACTGCCAGATCCCCAGTAAACTAAGAGGAAAAAAAACCCTCAACTCAGACAAATTCATTTTCAAATATGGATCTAATTTTTGCCTGATACTAATCAATCAACCATCAAAGTTATCAAATCATATGCCATACAATTCCCAGATATCAAAGAGGGCATTGAAATCCATTAAAAAAAGTTATAAACCCATCTTCTAAGTCATCAAATAAGCTTCTCTACTGGTTACTTAAATACTAAGGCTGGATCCAATACAAGAATCAATATAAAAAACAAATTGATATCCCAGTTTATCTTGCATAGAAGCAAGTAGATTTGGTTAACAGACTTCATACAATGTCTGGGATATGAACAGATGAAACTGTATTTTCTACAATGTCCACAATATACACTGCACAATATTGTTACATGAGCTAGACAGAAATATAAAAAAGTCCACAAACAAGAGAAGATATTCTAGCAAACAAGATACTACAGTTGCATGCTATATGGAGCAGTATATGTTGTTAAATGGGAATAATTCTCACAATAACATCAGTAATAGACAGTTCAACTCACTAAATAGAAAGGCTTAGTATCAAGATATCTTGTTTCCGAGAATTCTTCTACTAAAGGAAATATCCTTTGATACTGAATTTTGTGGTTTGGGCAATCTTACTCTAGTGTCATTACTTAACAGTGTATCCCCTTATCCACAACAAGTTAAAAATAACTCCTAGCATTATCTGTTTCAAACACAACATTAAACTACAATAGAAATTCCAATGTTAAAACCAGAATTTTGAGGTGTCACTACAAACACTCGCAAGATACAATAAAGAAAACAAAAAATTCCAACTTTGGCAGCAATTCAAATAGCACTTTAAGCATCATAAGCACAATAAGCAGAAGCAAGATGAAAAGCAAAATCCAGCAATGAAATCAAGCTCACCTGATGATCAGAGATCTTTACAGGCACCAAGAAGAAATCATTGTCAACCTCCCTGGTATCCTTCACTCCAACAACAACATCCTTCTTCATCCTTGAAACCCTAGGGTTATCATCATCACCAATCTCAGTGACAAACAACCCATCCTTGAACAATTTCACACAATTATCACTCATCTGGAACGCCTCAAAGTGGACATCAGCGGCACCATCCTCGTTCACTTCTAGTTTCACCAAAGCAGTCACCCACTCTTCAATCCCACCCTCAGCGTGCAACTCAGCGGCCTGCAGCACCTCCCTGGCCGACAACGTATATTCCCCCTTTCCAGTCCTCCCCACCGACTGCGTGAACACAAACCCCACTCTCCGCATCCCCAACCCATCCGCAATCGCCTCAACAAAGGCTTCCTCATCAGGATCGCGGAGAAGAAAGAGGGAATCTTCAGTGCCCTGCTGCGGCGGCTCATAGATGAAGTCCACAAAGACAACGCCGCCATCCTCAACGCGGCCATACATGAATCCCCCACGCTTCACGGCGAAGGCAAGCGTCTCATTGACATAGAGCTGGAACGCATTCGCTGCATCACGATCGAAGGACGCAGTGTCACAGTGCGGAGTCTCCTGGCGAGAAACACGGACCTGGCGGGCGATGAGATCATCCATGGTCATCTTGCGGCCAAAAGATCCAGAAGGGGTGATCGGAGGAGCACCAGAGACAGAGCGGGGGAGGTCAAAGTAGGAGAGAAAGACAACAGAGCCATGGGCGACGCCGAGAGAAGAAAGAAGCGCGGCGGGATCGGAAAGGTCGGAGAAGCAAAGGGCATCGGCGGGGGTCTTAGCAAGGAGGAGGTCGCGGTTGAGGGAGAGGAATTGGGCGGAGACGGGGACGGCGAGCTGAGCTTGGATGAGGGATTTGAGGGTGGAGACGGTGGCACGGGAAGGGTCCGGGATGGAGACGCGCTCGAGGCCGTCGCGGCTGCGGACGCGGACGAGCATCGCCGGAGATTGGATCGGAGAGTCGAGCTTTTGGAAGTGGAAAAGCGAAAAAGGAGAAGAAGAGGACTTGGATTTCAGTCTTTGGGGTTCGAGGCTTTTTATATATAGAGCGAGTTGGACTCGGATTTTGGAATCTCGACTCGGACTCGGATGTGAACCCGAGTTTGGATTTGGACTCCGACCCGGACTCGGATGAGTTTATTTTATAGCTACTTATTTATTATTATTATTATTTTGTCAAGATAAACTGATAGACCGCTAAGAAAGGCAAGGTCATGTAGAGTTTAACTTGCATAGTTTGAGAACCATGCAAGTCGCTGGTTCTGATTTATCATAGGATGCCACGTGTCCATTTATTTTTTTTCCTATTATAATTAATTTTTTCATGTGGACACGTAGCATCATATGATAGGCGAGAACCAGGGATTTGCCTGGTATAGGTGGGGCCCACGCACACATAGAGGTTAGGATCACCCACACATAATCATTACCCACACTCCCAAAAATATGCATCATCCATGATTTGAACTCTCATCACTCGTGAAGGTTCTTAATGATATTTGACTTTATATATATGGCTTTATATATATAGGGTTCTTTAACAATTTTTGTAGATAATTTATCTATAAATATTCTATCCCACTCGTTGGATTGAAATCCAATGGTTATATTAAATATACCGTGAAAAATAGGATATCCAGTATTTTTTAGAAATAGTATTGCATAATGAGAAGCCAACTACCCTGTCATTGACCAGTATAACCCAGAGCTAGTGTATATATTATTATTTATGCAAATTTTGGTTAATGTATATATAGTAAGAAAATATATTATTATTATTATTATGTTTCAAACTCAAAACCAGCATGGAGTAAGCTACTATGAGACCTTTGAGAATTCACTTATCCGAAAAGAGTGTTTTATTAACCCTTTGGAATATATTGTTTATATATATAATTAATAATTTATAGTTTGAGATATGAGATAGGAATAAGGATTTAGATTGATAGAAAGTGTTATTAAATTTTAATTTAGATCAAGAGGGGAAGAATGATGGCGTTTTAGATTTTTACAGTTAGGGATTTGTATAGATGACATTTTACATTATTTTTATTATTTATATATAATAAAAAAATTTATTTGGGGAGTAAATATGTTAGGTGAAGTTTTTTTTTTTTTTTTAATTAAGAAAGTCTTTGGTCTATGGAAGCAGAGGAAGTGATAAAGTCACTGTTTGATGAAATTTTAGTTTTGCTTGGATATGATTTTTGACTGTTTAATAAATTAAAGAAAAAGTTACACATCTATCACTTGCATTGTTTTAGTCTTTTAGATGATGAAAACATTTTAGAAATTTGATTATAATCACTATCGTACTTAAGAGGTTGAGATTACCCACATCGCATTAATGTTTATGAAAAATATTTAAAGAAAATTACATATATACCCAAAAAAATTTATATGTGCATATATTATAAGTAAATAGTATAATTATATCTGTATCCCACAAATCTAACTTTATATATATATATAAATAAATAAAGTGGATAAACTACAAATCCATTAAATAAAAAGCGATAGAGTACAAACCAATAAATAAGAGACAAAACAAACAACAACAGGAACAACTAACAACAAGTACAAAATAAAACCTGGCGGCGTCCACCAAAAATGGAGTATAGATAAAACAGAAACAACATCGCGAGTCGTGGCTCGAATATAGAAATAGGCGCAAAACTGAAGCTTAGAAAAGAGCGGACGAAAGCTGCTAGAGGGAGGCCACCCGCCTAGCAGAAGAACAGCAAAGGGAAGGACAAACTAGCTGACAAAGAGAGACCTTGTCTTGTATGGACCGCCATAGAAAAATATTTTTGGTACAAATGATATTTAAGCAATAAGCTATCTAGTAACCTCACTAGGAAATATGTAGAAATACATACGCTAAAGATTCATAAATGAAGGAAATCATAGCCAAGAGCAAAGATGCACTAGAGGGAATATGGGGTGGCATACTCATGGCTATCATCAGAGTTGCACTCCTCGTGCGTGGAAGGCCCTAAGAACATAATACAATGTCTAATCGCCATCAAAGGCTCCTCGAGCTTCTGCCTCTTCATGCTAGGAACTACATCCACCCATGAAAGAAACATATGGTAAATTTTAAGACGTAATGAAGATAATGGCAGTGAAGCATAATTGAAAATGCAGTCATTTCTTCCAAGCCAAATTAGCCAAATACTTGCCCTCACTAAAAACGAATACACAGGCCTATTAGCACAACTCAATCCCCTAAGCCAGGACCCCCATAGGTCAGAACTAGAGGGGGCCACGGGCCGATTTTTGGCCCGGCCCGGCCCGTGCCCGGCCCGGAACCGGCCCGCCGGTTCAATGGCCCGGCAGGCCGGTTCATTGACCCGTAACCGGCCCGTACTGTAGACGGGCCGGTTACGGGTTGGGGTTCCCCAACCCGTGACCCGGTTCAAAACCAGGCTTGACCTGCCAGGTCAAGCCCGGTTCCAAAATGGTTTTCAAATTTTATATTTATTTTTTAATATTTATACTCAAAAGAAGTGTTGGAAAAGATGGTTAGTGGGTGCACTTTTTTATAAAGAGACCAAAATTCGAATCCCATCAACAACAATTTAAATTTTTAATTTTAATATAATAATTAAAAAAATCAAAAAAGAAAAAAAAATGTCGGGCCCGGCGGGTTGGGCCCGGACCCGGCAGGTTAATAAACCTCACGGGCCGGGTCCAAGTTGCTTTCGGCCGACCCGTGACCTGCCGGGCCGGCTGGGTCAACCCGGCCCGGCGGGTTACTACTGTTGCACGGGCGGGTTACGAGCCGGCCAAAAACCGACCCGGACCCGCCGGGTCGGGCCCGGCGGGCCCGGTTAACCGGCCCGTGCCCATCTCTAGTCAGAACTAGACGAAGGGGCTCTTTGAAAACCTAGGATTTGCACAAAATAAGTCCAGAAAGAGACAACAACATGACAATTGAAGAAGAGGTGATCCACCGACTCAATACCCCTATGGCAGAGGATGTAGGTGGTCATAGCCAGTTTGTTGTAACCTCAGGCAAACAACTTATCCAGGGTAAGAATCTTGTTGTCCCAGGTGAGCCATAGGAAAGCATTGATCTTAAGGGGACAGAGGCTTTTGAAAATGAGCGGAGTCCCAGTACACTGCGTCCCCTTGTCACTCAGGAACTTGTCAAACGATTTGACTGAGAATTGCCCATTTGGATTTAGCTTCCAGGTTTTGAAATTAGACGCATTGGAGATATGTGGGTTGAGTTAGGTCTGAATAGCTTCCAACACAACATCATAATTAAGTAAGGATGCCGGAAGGAGCTCAAATACTCTTGTACGTGCAAAAAGGTGTCACGGAACTGGCAAAGTTGGAAGACCAAATGTATTTCAGGGATTGCCCAGCATACAAGTTATCTAACCAAAACAGAGTAGTTGTGACACTGACTATGACAAATTTAGTGTAGAGACGAAAATGGAATAGCGAAGGTTGGATGCCTCCTTAGAAAAAGGAACTCTATCTAGAATGTCTAGAAAAGATCGAACAGAGGGGAGTATGCCAAAAGTAATTAAATTGTATGGGGAACCTCCCACACTAGTCCTTATTCTAAACACGCTTCCACCACCATTTGCCTAAAAGGGCGGTGTTAAAATCCTCATGGTTAATGATACCCCATTCCCTTGCTCTTTGGGCTGGCATAATTGTTTCCAACTAACAAGCCTATATTTAGGGATGTCCAAGTCCGTACCACTCCAAAGAAAATCTCTTTTTATATGGTCAATTAATTTGATCACCCATTTGAGCAACTTAAAAATGGACATTCAGTATGTCGGAATGGTGGATAAAACCGAATTGATAAACGTGAGTCTGCCACCCATAAAGAGGAAGTTCGTTTTCCAATTACCAAGTTTAAATCTAATCACCACGATAAGTTTCTCCCAGTCCTGCTTCCTAGGTTTCCTACCCACAATTGGCACACCAAGGTAGGTTATCGGTATAAAGCTAGGAATACAATATAAGGTTTGCAGGTCGTCTTGACCAGGGAAGGAGTTGAAATTAGTGGAGACAACAAGTTTTGTGAAAATTGATTGTGAGCCAGGACATACCTTGTAATAGGTACAGAATGAGTTTAATAATCGGTAGGTTCTCATATCCGTCTGCGAAGAGGATGATGAGATCATCTATATACTGAAGGTGACAGACTATCCTAAATTACCCAAGCAGACCCATAGAGCACTTTAGATGTCAACGCATGTATGAACATGGTGACGAGAACATCCGAAACCACAGTGTACATACTCTAATTAATATTTATACTACAGTATATAACTATATAACAAATTAGTAAATTTAATATAATCACTTATTTATAAATTATTATTATTATATAGTAATGACTCCAAAACTAATTGCTAGTAATTACTTTAATTTATATAATATTCATATAATTAAATATTAAATATTGCCCCATATACTCTTTAATAAACATATACTATATATTAAGGTGGTGTTTGGTTGAGGGTATTATGATATCACCTCCAGAATCTGGACTAGATAATATTACCTCATGCTATTGTTTAGGGTGAGAATATCACATTCCCAGAATCTGATAACTAATATTATTACCGACTCAAAAGATGGTAATGTAACATTCTAGACGAAATGTGAAAATTTTCCCATTATGCCATTTAAATTCAATAAAATCTAAAAAACATCAAATTTTTAAACAATTCTAAAATAAAAAATTTGCTTGTTTCTCTTTTTATATGTATATTTTTTATGAAAATATATTAATCAAAATATTAGGTTGGAGATAAGACAAACATTTGTGATTAAATTTTTTTTCAAATACTAGGTTGGAGAAAAAAAAATTATATTTATTTAAAATTATTAAGTTTGATTTAATTAATATTAATAAAGTTAAATACTTTAAAATTAAAAATTTACTTTTTAATAATGAACTTTTATATTCTGGCTAACTAAATATAATAATGAATTTTTATATTAATATTAATATTTTATTTTAATATGTTAACACCTAATAGATAAAGGTATTTTATTAAAATCACAATTGATAATGTAAGATTCTTAACTAATCAAACATAATAATGTTATATTCCAACCACATTACTGTCTTGTCAACTAAATAAAAATCGCACATACTCCAATTAATATGACTTGAATATCACATCCTTAGTAATCCTATCACAGACAGTAATTTACGATTTTATAAACCAAACGACACCAAAGAATATGTTTATTTATATGACTCCAACATATTAATATACTGTAAATTAATAATAATTTAGTAATGAGTATTAACAATATCCAATGAAATTAATATAGTTATTTGTATATGCATATGATTTTATTATATAATTTAATTATTAATATTGTATATATTTATTAATATACCATCCTTGGAAAATCATATACAAAATGATAGGTTATATATACCTTATTAATGATAGTTCATTAATCGTTCATATTAATAAATAGATGTAATATATTAAAAAAATGCTTGTATTATTAAAATGGGAAAACAAACAAACAAACAAACACAATCATATCTTGGTACCTTGCATGCTGAGGAGACGGGCTTCAACCTCGGCTCATACAAGGCACAAATGTATTGAAATATTAACTCTGCATCTATAAACGACTTTGATAAGTAATTAAAATAAATAAAAAAAAATATTGGCCACATACATACAAGTACTCATCTATGTTTGTCCCAGTTTTTGTTGAATTTCTTCTCATTTTTAGTTTTCTTTTGGATTTAATTTTTGGATTTCTGTTTCTTGAATTTGAGTTCTAATTTCTAAATATGCAAATGCATCAAATAACTTTAGCATCTCAACTACTGTAGAGATAATAGAAAGAGAAACAGAATCATGGAAGAAGAAAAGGAAAACATGTTGTTTACTTGTTTACAAACCAGTTGAATTATATTAAAATAATTTTTTTTAAAAAAATAAAGATAAAAAAATTGTGGCATATAAAACAATTTTTAGATTTTTTAAGGGCATATGTGCAAATGCCTTTTTTCAGGAGGTGATTGTAAGAGAGAGCTGTTTAAATTTGGTCTTTTTAATTAAAATTATATTTGATGAAATTTTAATTCAAAATCAATTTCAGGAAGCCAAAAGATGATTTTTTTTTTTAAATATTGTAAAAAAAATAACCAAAATACAAAGGTTCTAGATTATTTACCAAAATGCGCATACTGGGAGAAAACAGGAAAACTTTCCCTGTTTTCAATTTTTTTTTTTGATAAAAAACATAGAAACCCGTTTTCTATTTTTTAATTAAAAAAATGTGAAAACGGGAGAGTTTCTCCGGTTTTCATGTTTTTTTTATTTTTTTAATAAAAAAATTAGAAAACGGGAGAGAGAATCTCCCCTTTTCTTCATTTTTTTTAAATTCTTAAAAAATTCTTAACCGCCAAGCATGCTGCCCGCAAAGAGTTTATTTCTTTTTAAAAAATTATATTAGAAAATAATAGTTAAGTTATATTTCTTTTTAGGTTTTATTTTTTAAAAAATACAAATCCCTAAAATATTTAAAAAAAAAAAATAGGACAGTCAAACTTGCTCTGGTAAAAAATTATTACAAAGTACTTAATATAAATTAGTAGGATGGTAAAAAATGTACTGATCAGTAATTAAATGAATTTTAAAAATTTAATTTTCAAAAAAATTTAAAGATAACAAAAAATAATTATAAATTATTACATATTTGTTAACATGAAAAAATGTATTATCTGAAATATTTATATAAAGGTTGAGTCATCTCCCAACGTTCATAGATTTTTTATCTAAAAACATTCGGAGATTGCCGTTCGTTTTAAATCGAATAGTTGTGCCATGCGTTGCACAGTAACTCCTACAAACAGTGAAGTGGGATGTAAAGTACTATAAAAAGTGAAATGAACCGTGTATCTTATATGATGAATTCTGAATCATCAGATCAGTGATTGTAACAGTAAGTAGCTAATCTAAGCCGTCCAAACTGATTTGTACTCTTCCCCGTCAAACTGATATAATGATCGGATCCCTGTTCACTATCTAATTGCATTCTCTCCAATTTTCTTATCCCTTTTTTTTCTCCGCAGATGATGTTTCTTCGTTGATATATATATCAACCTCATCTTTTAAAACTCTACAAGTTATTATTACACAACAAAATCATTATCACTTCATTTGGGATAATAAATATTATAAAAATATAAGCTAAATTTGATAAACTTGTAAACACCTGAGAAGATTAAAAAAAAAAAAAAAAAAAAAAATCTGAACCATTCATCAATCATCCCACTAGAAAAGTAGAGAAGATTAATTTATTCTAATTTTGAATTGAATGTAAGAAATATCCCCGGTGTGAGCCCCACCTCTTAATTAAATCCTAGCCATCGGTTTAATTTTTAATCCTAGCCATTGATATTTTTTTTTAATCTTAGCCGTTGATTTGTTTTTTTTAAATTTCAAAACCCTAGACATCTCTTCGCCTCAAAACATTGCCTCATCTTCTTCTCCCTTTTTGCGGGTGACGTCTACGGCAAGGACGGGAGAAGGGTTTCATCGCCAGGGTTTTCGTTTCACTATTATTTTGGGGTAAGGTTCTGATTGATGCTCTTTCTTATGATTCTTGTGACATGATACTAATTAGGGTTAGAGTTTGGTGAGGATGTTGATTTGATTTAATTTGAGGAAAATATTCAAAAATTCTTGTTAGCATAGCAAAACCCCTATTCGATTTTAGAGGTCTTAGAAGCCGAATTTGGAGGAGAGTAGAATAAGAAACTTGTAGATTTCGACGTTGGATAAGTGCCTACAAAATTTTAGAATTTTTACATAAGTATCCTGTAAATTATAAGTTTTAGACGCAGGTGATGCGGACAGAATTTTTGTGCAGCCCTTGAACAGTTTTTGATTAATTTCATGATTATAAGTTTGGATTTAGATTTAGATTTATATAATAAAGTTATAGAGGATGATTTTATCTTTGAATCTGCCAAATTTCAAAATTTTTATCCATGTAATTTATGAGATAATATTAGATTTCTATAGTGGTGCTCAATGGCATTTCTGCAGGAAGCATAAATTTTGATCAGAGAATTTGAAGATCTTAGATGTTGAATCATGGCCCATGTTTAATAAGAAAGTTGTTAAATTTCGAGTTAATTATATGATCCTAAAGTTTAATCTTATTTGAAGTTATATGTTGTGAGATATTGTTATTAGAAAGGGCATGTCTGAAATTGTTGGTTTACATATTTATGATTTTTAAAAGTGATGGCTTAAATTATGTAGATCTCAAATCATTGTGAAATTTGGATATGTTGTAGATGTAGAGGTTTAGTGGTCTCAGAAGATTGAAATTTCTGACTTGGGATTAGAATTTGCAACACTATACTGATTTCAATCTTAAGGTTTGTAAGAAATTGGTTATTAGTCTCGACCTTAGTAGTTTTGTTAGTGTCTTGATTATGTTTTTGCATTCGTGTGAATTTTAGAATTTGTTTTACTTGTAATTCTTATGGGTTATTCCCAAATATAGGACTTCCTGAGAAAACTTGATTGGTGAAAGAATTCGAAATCTGACCGTTAATCAGGTAAGTATCCCACATATAAATCCCATTATATATATATATATATACTTGAAAATTCTGAGCTTTTTGAACTTTTGGAATTTTTGAGAAAATACTATTTATTTTGAATTATATTTTGAATTATTTGAAATTTTGAGTTAATGATATTTTATTTTGGATTAGAACTATCTGAAAGATTTAAATATTTGTTTAAATTTGGATTATTAATTTCTAAAGTATTTAGATAGTTTATCTAAATATATATTGTCTAAATTATGTTAATTTCTGATTAATTATTATTAATATTTTTTTTAATTATTTGTTCATGTTTGGATTCAAATAACTGGTTTATTTTGCTATGAAAATGGGATCACACAACTGCTAAGAATGTTGCTTTGCAAATTGCTTTGTATTTTGCTCAGTCTGAATTTTGACAGATTATTGTTTTGTGAACGTAAAGTATTTTGACATAAAAACTAGTCCCCAATTAACTATGCACTAACCCTGTCACTAGGAGTTAATCACTGACCATGTCGACACGTATTTTGTACTAGAAACTATAGTTTTCCACCGCTTTCCGTCGGTGAAGAATAACGGCCTCTGTTAATTTTTGGCTCGGGTCACCGAGGGTAAAAATATGACCTCTGATAATTTTGTGGCTCGGATCACCGAGGGTAAATATATGAATTTCGTTATTTTGTTTTGCCAATAGTTATTTGGGGGACCTATATGCTTAGCATTTTTGACATCTATATTTGTTGAAATAAAATCTGATTACTGATATTTGATATTTTTGTATTTTGACTTTTAAAGTGATCCCTATATTTTTAGTGGGTACTTACTGGGCTTTTAAGCTCATTATGTTGTTGAAATCTCTTTTCAGATAAGGAGTAGAGTTTGGGTGACGGATAGCTTAGCGGGGAACGTTAGGCAAACGTCGTCTTATTAGTATGTAATAAGTCCCGTTTGTGTGGGCCTAGGTTTTATTTGAATAAGCTTGTATTGATTTTTGCAAACCACTTAGTCTATTTCTTTGTTTTGTTTGGATCAGGTTTGAGACCTTGTATGTCTACTTGGGTTCGGGGCGTGACGGATCAATTGGTAATAGGCGCTCACTTTAAGTGACACAAAAGGTTAGGGTCGCGGGTTCGACTCCGGGGGAGTGCGAATTATTGTGCGACTAAGCAAAACAATACCTGGCTTGTGCAGAGTTTTGTTCCGAGTCTCACTGAGGTGGGTCGGTCTCTCACACCCCGAAGTTTAAATCTTTAAAGTAACATTAGAAGAATTTAGTTTAAAATAATGATAGTAATTAAGTTAGCATCATGTATAGAGATGCAATCCAACGTTCAAACTCTAACCTTTTGTTTAGTTGGGGTATTTTGGAAGAATAGATGGGATTATTGAGAAAAATTTTTAAATTTAAACTCATATGAAACGACCAAATTGTCTTTCTATTTGAGAAAGTACCATGATGTTTTTTTATTTATTTTTAATGATTAATAATAATAAATTATACAAAAATATTGGGGAAAAATTACAAAAGAATATATATAAAAAATGAGTAATTATAGTATTATTTTAATATTATTATTTGTATAATATTAATAATATTATTCATTTTTAATATTATACATATTAATATTAACAAAGTTTGTACAAAATAATCCTTAATATGTATTAAAATAACTATGGTTGATTTTATGTAAAAGAGCAAATTGGTAAAATACATATCAGACCTCTCCTCATACCTCCTTCCAATTAGACAACAACAATATATTACCTCTCTGCACTCTATTAAATCAAACATAATATTTTTTTCAGCCATCCATTGTTCTCTCATCAAAAAATAAAATTAGCTCTCCACACTTCTCTATTAAACCAAACATAATAATTTTTTAGTCCCTCCATTCTCTTTTTCTCTTAAAAATAAAAAATTACCCATCCACACTCTTCTATTGAACCAAACATAATCTCCTGTACCAAACAAAAGCTAATGGGAACCATTTATAAAACCATATTAAGTTCAAGGGCAAGTTTGGAATTTAAAATTAAAACCTCAACTGATTTGGGATGGGTTTGGAATTTGATTCTTTGGTATTAGGATTTATAACCCGAATATATAGTAATTAAATAAATGTGAGTGAATATATCTATATGTGTGTGTGTTTATAAACAAGTATATAAACAGTAATTAAATAAATGTGTATGTGTTTATATACAAGTAAGTATATAAACATGGAAGACTTAATTAATTATTATCATTTAAAAGTTTTTAATCTATGTGGCTTTGCTTGTTTGATAATTGAAATTATAAAAATCTATTAGATGACTCAATTTTTTTGTATTAACAAATATTTGATAATTTATAATTTTTTTGGTTTATGTAAGAATTTTTGTTAAGTTCTTCTTTAAAAAAAAATTTGAAAATCAATGAATTAAATTCGCTAAGTTATGATGATTATTTGAAATAAATTAGTATTAATTTTGAGAAAGCATGTTATTAATTTTTTTAATTTAAATATTAAACGTGATACCCTATTCAAAATTTATTTTTATAAAACAAAAACTCTTAATTTCATGAAAGTGATTTACTTTTATGATTGGTTCTACTTCCTTAAAACAAACAACATGTGCAAATACTGTTGCATATATTTTTTACTATTAATGTAGGATGATTTGTATAGCATTTATGTCACATTCTATTGTTATTTATTTATTTATTTATTTATTTTTACTTTTTTAAAAAAGACAAAGTTGGAGGTGTCGATCATGGTGGGTCATAAATTTAAAAGTAGAACTTTAGATCAATGGAATTTAAAGTAGAGTTAATCACATAGAAGTTTATATTATCTTAAAATAGGGTTATTTCCATTATGTTAAAAATATTTCTTGAATTTCCTAAAAAAATATATATTTCTTTAACTTATTATTTTAAAACATAAATTTATATTAAAATTTATGGGTAGCATTTTTAATGCTGTTAAAATTTTTTAAACATGAGGTATTTACCTCAAATATGTTTTGTGCGAGGGTATAATGGTAAATATAAATTTTATTTGTGTGTATATGCAAAGTTAAATGCTAACCATATTAGGGAAAAGTCTGAAATGCCCTTTCTTCCCTTCCAATCCATCTTAATTTTGCATTATTGGATGTTAATAATCATTTTCCCCAAAATTAGAATTCATGAAAACAATTAGTATTTATTTTAAAGGGAACATACATCAACAACACATATTTTCCATTAGTTTAACAACAAATGTCATGGTAATCACATAGGCATATCAACAAAATAAATAAATAAATAAATAAAAAGAATTTTGAGAGGACATATAAGCGATGTTGATTTGGAAGCAAGTGGCCTAAAGTGGCCTAAAGTGGAAAAACAAGAAAAATAATATTTTTATTTAGTGGTTAGAAGGTAATATCAATTATGCTAGTTATAATGTTCATTTCACATAAAATGAAAAATTTTGAAGTAAAAAAAATTAAAGAAAGTTAAATTTTTATAAAAAATTACTTCCTTCACCTTGGCGAAAAAATGATGAAGTAGATTTAGTTTAAAATCAAGGTTCTCATACCCGAACTGAACATCGACTTGGAAAAGATTAGAGGTCAAGGATTAAGGGGTTCAACCGGGTTGAATCGGGGTTGAACCGAGGTCAACAAATTTTAAAATTTTAAGCAAGTATTTTACATAAATAAATATTGAAGTACACCACATTAAAAATATGAAAATACATCAAATAATATAAAAATAAACAAGTACAAAATAAATTAAAATATATAAAAATATTCAACGAGGAAATAAACAACTAAGAAATTCATAAGAAAAAAAGAAACATAAAAGCATTCCCTTGGTCTCTCCCTTTTTTAGTTTTATAATTTTACATTATAACTCCAAACATTAGAATATTATAAAATAAAATAAGAATTAAAAAAATATCATGTGCAGACCTGGGCTGATGACCCGGCCGGGTCACAGGGTCATCGGTCTGATCGTCCGGGTTGCCCATTCAATCCTGGTTTTATTTAAATCCGGTTTTAGGTTGGGTCCGAGTTAACCCGGACCGACTGGCCAGTCCGGTCTACGCCTGAAAACATTGTTTAAAATCAAAGAAATATTAAAACGGTGAATATATGAAATGGGAAGAAGCCGGTCCACTTTAATGACTTGCCTACTATTTCCACCAAGTGAACATCTACTATAGAAGTGATGGGCAATTGAAAACTCCGCTTAAATTTTGAGGTATACTTATTCGTTCATCAACATAATACCTCAAAATTGAAATTCCTATAACATCGGCAAATGATGAAAAATAAAAAGAAAGAGCGTGAGATGGATAAGTGAGGTTAGGATTTAGAGATAAATCAATCACGGTTGTACAACTCTAAGCACATGATTTTTCTTTACATTTGAATTTATATTTTTATGTAAAATAAATATTTCATTTTTTAATAAAGTTATTTATGAAAAGTATTGCTATGGAAACAAAAATGTCTGAGATAATATATTATAAAAATTTATAATTTTGACAATGTAGCACTTAGCTGGAGTAGCTCAGTCGGTTAGAGCGTATGGCTGTTAACCATAAGGTCGAAGGTTCGACCCCTTCCTCTAGCGCAAGCCTAAAGCAAGTCTTTATATTATTATATGATTTTTATTTTTGCCCATGTACATGCAACCATATTCAAATATTAACTTAATGTTTAATTTAAAAATATTTTATTATAATTGTATGAGAACATATTAATATTTTTTATAACTGTCCAAAAATTAAACGTGTTAAATGATTGAATTACACAATCAAATCCGAAAATTAGGAGGGTTGAGACAAATATATAAAATCTAATGATCAGGTTTTGGATCAAAAAATAACTTTATTTTAAAAATAGATCTGGTTTGGTTCTATTATTAAAAGTTTAGTTTCGACTAGGCCCTACCAGAGTTATAAAATATATTTATGAATTAATTTTGTATATATTATATAATATGTATTTATTATTGATTGTTATTTATTATAATGGTTTGAATTTTAGTTTTTGTGATTGAATAAAGATGTGCACTTCGTATTTTAATTTTAATGTGTTTAGTAAAATAATATTGGTCATGTTCTCATAATAATATTATTGTTAATATTTTTTTATAACTTATTTATTATTTGATGAAAAACCTATTTGGGCGGGCCTTGGTCAGAGGTCATCAAATTCGGACAGGTTCTGGCAAAAGTTAAGGCCCATATTATTAGGCTGGGCTGAGTTTGGATAAGCTTAAATTTTAGCAATTATATATTCAGTTCTATCTAAACTCGGCCAATGGACAGGTCTATTATAAATCAACTGTGTGATGAATGTTTGCTTTTCTTTTTTAAAATTTTTTCTTTTTTTTTCTCCCTATGAATTATTTACACTATTTACTTTGTTTTTTTTTTTTTGCATAGATTTTGTGTTGAGTTGATACTTCTTCTTGTTGTTTGTAATAATTAAATTCATGATTCAATTGAATAATATTTATGCTTGACTATATATATTCATGGAACCGAGGTAAATCTTGATTAGTAAATCAAATGGTTGTGTTTTGATGATGGTGATATTTTTTTTAAAATCAATAAAGTTTAAGTATTCTCTAAGATTTTGCTTTTTCTTCGTTCATTTTGTGTTTTAATATGAGTTTCACCGACTTCCTACAAGGACAAGAGAATAATTGGATTAATCTGAGCCTTTGATTGAAGAAAAACCTCCAATGACAAAGTTAATATTTCAATCTCTCAATAAGTAATTAAGAAATAAAGAGAGAGGTGAGATCCGGACAAACATTTCTACTTAAATTAAAATTGTGGAGTTTCTATTATTTTCTTCCATAATAACTTATTATTGTAATTTTGTATTAATTGATTCGGTTATGCCGGCATCTCTACAAATTTAGTTTCCTCTATTACATGATTACTATCTAACATCTAAGATTTCACCAAGTATTATGATATTTTTCTCTGTTTTATATTACATTAATCAATATATGACAATTAGTTACTATAGTAATTTGGAAAAAAGTAAATTTTTCCAACATTCATTGAATTAGCTTGATGAGTCGGCATACGTACTAGATTCTAAATTAATAACTAGATTTGGTTGTGTCCAAGGAATAGAACAAACCAATCAGAAAAATTATATCAAGCCATCTTATCAATGTAATACTTAAGAGAATGGACGAAATTGCCACCGAATATGGTAAAGTCCTAATTACCATAAATTTGAGGAAAAAACTAGGTTGAATTAATATGATTAATGAGTTCATCATCCTTTATTTTATTTTCATTACTTTATGAGTTCAATCTAAAGCTAAAATATAGTTTAAGTTAGAAAAAAAAAATATTTTGTATGCGGGTATGCTAAATATTTATAGTAAAAAATACAAGGGAATAAATATGAATAACCATCACCTATAATTAAAGACTTGGTAATTTTTTTTATATTAGAGATTAAGTGTTTTGTCCAAATTCTTAAAAATAAAAAAGTTTAAATGAATAAATAACTAATTTTTTAAAACACAAATGAGCATGTGGTTCTAGCATATGCATGGTACATCTAATTTAAATGCATAAAATTATTGTTGCTACATAATAATTTACTAATTTCTTATCAAAGTACATGGAAATTTCCTCAATTATTGTAGCTGTCTTTATAGTTTTATGGTACTAAATTACTAATTTGTCTTCCAAGAAACAAAAAAACAAAACCAAAACCAAAAACAAAAGCTTTCTACAACCTTCCTTTATATAGTGTGATTTTGTGGAATTTGAGACCACAAAAAAATTTCTTAGTGGTATCATTATCATGAGATTCATAATGTGAAGTGATGCAATCCTCCTAATTTCATTATTACATTCTTACTTTATGCTTTTTAAATTATATTAATAAAATAGACAAGCACATCGAGAGCATGTATAGATGTAGAATTAATACTTCAAGATGCATGTGTTCTCACCCAGAATAGAGCTAGGGGGCTATACAATTTTTTTTAATATTATTTTTTTATAAATTGATATATATATAATCTAAAAAAATTATAAATTTTTTAAAATATTTTGTAAATACAAATAATTAAACAACTATACTTAATATATATATATATATATATTTGTGAAAATTTATTGTTTGATGTTTTAATGATATAGATATGCAAAAATCTATTGTTTAGCAGCTATTTTTTTTATATATCTAAATCGGTACATATACTCTAAAAACATTATAGTTTTAGAAGAAAAAAAATATTTATAAAATTTTATTATTTAGCTGGCGATATTATAAATTGGGTTATAGAGTAAAAACATTTTTTAAAAAAATTTATTATTTAGTCTCTTTGTTTTTTTATAAATTAGCATGTATATATTGTATAAAAAAATTGTGAAAGTATATTATTTGTCTTCTTCAATTTTACTTATCCCTCAATAAAATTTCTCTGCCCTCTAAAAAAAATTCAGACTCCCCCCTTAGATCTCACCTTACATGAGCCGAGGTTCGAATACGTCTCTTCTGCAAAAACACAAACACGATATGCAGAGACCCGGTCATTAGTATTTTACTAACATTTTTCTATATAAATCTTATGTTCAAAATTCAATGATATATATATATATATATGGTTATTATTTTATTTTATTTAATAATTATGAATAAAATTATTTTTTCCCCTCATGTCTAAATACCTTGTCGTCCGTTTTTTCCATATTGGTAAGTCTCTATTAAAAATATTTTTAATGAGGAGATTCTTGCTTTTATGCTTTACTAATATTTTCACATACTAATCTTATGTTCAAAATTCATGATATTTATATATGATTATTCTTTTAATAATTATGAGATGAAACAATACTTGACTACAAGATTAATAGATTAATTGCAAGTAAAATTTTTATTTTTCTTCTTCGTCTCTAATTTCTCAAAGTTTATAGTTTAAGGTCTTCTTTTTCTTTATTCATGAATTTCATTCATAATTATTTATAAAAAAAAAACACATAATAATTAAGTTATGGCGGCGTCGGCACACTATAAAGAGAGAATTCAAATATAAAAAATAAATAAATGAATAAATAAAATAGTGTTCTAAGACCAAACGAAACGATGCACTTTTTATCTCTTCTTTATATTAAAGTTTGGTGCACCTATGATCTCATTCATGCATTGTTGGCTTTTATGGAGGAAATCAATGAAAGAAGGATGATGACTAAAAAAAGCATAAGGATTCAAAATTGATTTCAATGACGCAATCTTTGTATTATAAAATAACATTTTGCAATTACAATGAAAATTAAGCTCAATTAATGTTTTATAAATTAAACTTAACCAAACCAAAATTTACTGTGTTTATTGGATTGTTCGATAGAGATAAAAGAGGAAATGGATGAAGATAAGAGGATTGAGTGTTTGGCATGATAAGAATTCAGAAAGCTAGTTTATGGCAGACCAAAGAAGAGATAAAAAGATGTATGTATCCAATGTTTTTGGCCCCACTTCTCTCTAATTTTTAAGTTTGTGCCTATTATTTATTGATTTGATAAAAGAGAGATTGTGTTCATCTTTAATTCCAAAAACATGTTGTTTTTGATCCATATAAATGTTCTAATTTTATTTTATTTTAATTGTTTGTGATGTCATTTGAGCTAAAGTCGAAAAATCAATCATTCAATAAAATACAACAATGACAATGATTTTTCCAATATGAATCAATGATTAAAGTGTAACATAGCTATCAACATGCAACAACGAAGAAAGCCTAGTGTTAGTGTGTACATACGCTTTACATACATATGATACATTAGAGTTTTAAATCAAATTCTTCGAGAGCGAACTTGAATAAAAAATACTCTTTTTAAGTATAGGAAGTCTAGTATGAGTTAGTAAACAAGTTGTTTAAGTTTTAGCTTTATTTATTTATTTATTTATTCATTTGGAAGCATTGGTTGAATGAAGTTGGCTTGCCAACATGAGATTTGCATTTAATACAAAGCTTGCTTTTTATCAAAATTATATTATCATTTAATTGATGTTGATGGGTGAATGAATATCAATTGTGCATGATAGATTCCTAAAGTTTAATTGATTGGGTTGAATCAAGTTGGTTAAAGTTAGGTCAAATTAAATTCTCTTGAGTCAGATCAAATTAAATAATTAGGAAAGGACCTACAAATCTTTGGTAAATTTCAAAACGAATCAAAGATTTCAATAATTTTGTTAATATCCTAAGCTTCACTTTTTGTCAAAATCTACCTCATAAATTTTTGTTTTTTGAAAAAAATTATTCTTTTTTTTAATTTTTCTAATATTTCATTAAATTTATTAATATTTGCGAAAAGTTAAACATGATAGAACAAGTTCTCGATTAATTCATGCTTGTTTGGTGAGCTCATTCAACTCGACTTTAGTCTAACAAATTCATGTGCAATAGGGGATTGTAATTTTTTAAAAAATTAATAAAATTAATAGAAATAAAATTGAAAAAAAGTTAAATTTGAGCACATTTAAGGTATCATAAATGTTAAAGAGGGTTTTTTTTTTTTTTAAGAATATTCAAACTTATGAGATTATAAGTCCCTTTCAATAAATTATTCCCCATGATCAGCAGGGAAAAATTTTGATTTTTATAAACCTTTAATAATTAATTATAGAATCAAATGGAAGTAGGTGAAACATTCTTAATTATTGAATTTTATTATAAAATAATGGTTGAGTATGAAAACTTCTAAATGGGTAAACCCAAACCCAAATTGGGCTAGGTTGAGTTTAGCTATCAAAGCAAGTTAGTCAAATTTGAAATATTATTTCTTATAACGTTGAAAATATTTATATTTATAAAGATACCTATTACAACCTTTTTCCATTAAATTTTTCGCTATCACAAATTTTAATAATAATAATAATAATAATAATAATAATAATAATAATAGCTCAACAAATCTTTCGGTGGGATTGTTCTCAAAATATTTTATTTCATTTATTTATTTATTCATTTACATGAAAATTTTGATTATTATAATTTTCAATATTTTAAATATTTTAAATAACCATTAAAATCAGAAAAATTACACTTCTGCCCTTATTTTATATATATATATATATATTGCTCTCAAAGTTTAAAAATAGGTTATATTTTTTTTTTTTGAAAATACAGTGGAAAGCCTCAATATATAAACTTTACATAAATAAATACTTAAAAAAATAATTATAAAAGACATTTGTAAAACTCTTAAAACAGTTTCCACATGCCTTGAAAGTCCTTTAGAATGCAGCAAAGTTGCACAAACTTTATAGAAATAATTGTGTTAGGTTAGGAGGGCATTTCTGCGAAAGACAAAATAAAGTTATAAGTGACCACAAACTTTAAAAAAAGTAAGGAAGTAAAAAAATAAAAAATTAATTAAATTTAGGACATTGCACATGAGGAATGTCATGTTATGGTCATGCTTGATATTAGGCATGTACACATGGCAAAATGTTGCCAACTTTAATTGCTTGATAAGAATAAGAAATTAATAATTGAGTGATTGGATGGCACTTGAAGTTTCTATCAATTATAAGGACAAACATTTTGTGGTTATATAAAGACATGCAAGGGTAGGAGGATGCTTGTGAGGAGCAAAGAAAAGATTTGAGGAGCTTTGTTGGCTTCTTTGAGAACTCTTGAGTTCTTTGAAGAGCAAACAAAGAGAAGAAGAAGAAGGAAAGAAAAGAAAAAAAAAACTAAGTGAAGAGTAGTTATGGGGTTCATAAATATTGATAATCCTTGGGTGGTCATTGCTGGTGTATTAGGTTTAACTCTCTCTCTCTCTCTCTCTCTTTAAACTAGTTTTGCATGCATGCATGCAATTATAATATTATATTTGTTAATATGTATCTTAAACTTAATGATATATATATTAGTAATGTGCATGTCATCTCTCTCTCTCTCTCTCTCTCTCTCGCTCTTGCATGCATGCATGCATTATCTAAGTATATATATATATATATATATAATAACCTTATAACCTTAAATCTTATAATGTTAACATGCATTTCATATCTCTCTCTTTCTTTTCTATAGGATATATGTTATGATGATGCTAATATGCATGGCTTATCTCTATCTCCCTCGATCTCTTTTAATAAAGGCTTTTTTTTTTTTTTTATTCTTTTGTGAGAACCTCTTTCCTTTAACAAGATGATGATGCTAATATATATATATATATATATATATATATATATATATATATATATATATATATATATATATATATATATATATATACTTATATTTGTATACATTTTTCTCTTTTTTTAAACATTGCAAGTATTAAAACAATTGCAAGGCAAAAAATGAAGGAAAGGTGACGAAAATACATGGTTTAAATATGAGTTTATTTTTTAGAGTTTTTTGACTTTATTATTTATATTCGAGATTTAAAAAAAGTGATATGTTTCAAAAGATACAACATATAAAACTGAATTTACTCAAAACATGAATAAATCCAAATTAAACATGCACACTTTATAAACTTTATTATGATTAAACACCACTACTTTGAAGAGCTTAACAAGTTTCTAATTCCTTTTTATTTCTTTTTGGCTTTGTTTTGCAGGAAACATCATATCATTCCTAGTGACCCTAGCCCCAATGTAAGCAATCACATAAATATGATTTTATTAACTTACATTGAAAAATTATTTTCATAAATAAATATTAATTATATGATTGATTGATTGATTTATTTATATATTTTTGGTGGTTGTGAATAGGCCAACATTTTATAGGATTTGCAAGAAGAGGTCCACAGAGTCATTTCAATCAACACCGTATGTTGTGGCCATGTTTAGTGCATTAACATGGTTGTACTATGCCCTCCTCACCTCCAATATTTTGGTACTCACCATCAATACAATCACACTTCTCATTGAATCCATCTACATCTCCATCTTCCTTGCATTTGCTCCTAAGAAAGCCAAGGTATATATTTTTTTGTTTCTTATTTCTTTCTTTCTTTACTTTATATATATATATATATTATGTGTGTATATGTACATGTGTGATTAATTAAGGTTTAGGGTAGCTAGCTAGGAAAAGAAGTAAGAATGAGATTAATTTTTTTTATTGCAATTTTTATTAAAGTATTTTCATAATAAATAAATATTGGTGTGTGTGTGTGTATATATATATATATAATGAAAAAAATGAAAGAGGCAAATAAGATATATGAATCCAGCTTTTTGCTATAGGTTTTACTGTTTATGATATGATATGGAATAAAGACAAGATTAAATTCTTTATTCATAAACTAAAAGACAAACACTTGCAAGATGTTAATAAAAAAAGTCTGATATAGTAAGCTAATATTAGTAGAAATTAATACTTTAAAAGAACCAAATTAGATAACAAACTTTCACTTTGATCTTTCTTTTACTATTCTTTGTTATATTAGATTTCAAATTTAAAATAGAATAAGAATGACATTAAACATTTAATTAGCATATTTAAAATAAAAAATCATAATAATTTCTGAACCTTTTGGAAAAATAAATAAAAAATAATTTTCCTCTTTAAATATATATAGTACACTAGAACTAGAAATGATTAAAAATCAATCAAACAATATTCATTTCATCTAGTTGTCGTATTAATTAAGGAAATTAAATAATAAATTAATATATGAAGATGACTCATAGTTTACGAAAAAATCTATTCCTAATAATGATAATAACGTTTTTTGTCAGCAATTTTATTAGTCGAAAATATTCTTATAAAAGATTAAGGTTGCAAGTTTATTAATACAAGCAAACCAACAATAAAAGCAATGAAATACAATAATGCAATTGAGTTTCAAGTTTACTTGGAAACCAATACATATACTTCTCTTTATGAAAAGGTAATGCATGATAGGGATTTGCATGGTGTTAGAAATACGTAGGACCATCTTTGAAGAAAATGGTTGCCCTAAAAAATATGTAAAGAGGGCAAGTACATTGTTTCTAATGCCACGCACCCTCTTTTCAATTACTCTCTTTATGTATTTGTCCACTTAGTAGGTTTATTTAATTTATTTATGTCTATCTTTTCATTCATATTTAATATATATATTGATTTTATAATTGAACTTATTAAATAAACTTTGAACACAAGCAAGTCTTTTTTCTTCAAATGCTTTATTTTATAAAATAAATATACTTGATATTTTTTTATCATAAAAACACTTTTGAAAAGCATAAACTAAACGCTTATTTTTATAAATAAACTCAACTACCTTTAATTTTAATCTGTTTCCTAACATAATAAAGTCAAGTTATACATGTTATACAACCAAGTAAATGGAAATCAAGTTGATCAAACTAAACTTAATTCTAATATTGATAATCATTTTTTTTTAAATGTATAATGTTTATAAAGAACATTAGTGAGTGATGTTGTTAAGTATTTAATTAATGTTGATTTATATGTAATGATGCAGGTGTCAACAATGAAATTACTTTTATTTCTAAACTTGGGGGTATTTGGAGCTCTTGTCCTTCTCACACTCACATTATTGAAGGGAACCCAACGCATTGATATTGCTGGCATGATTTGTGCCACCTTTGCCATTAGTGTCTTTGCTGCCCCTCTCAGCATTATTGTAAGATTTTTCTCCTTTTTTAAAATTAAATTATTATTCTTTAATTATTTCATCAACTAAAAACAACAACAAACAAACAAACAAATAAATAAATAAATTGTCTTCACAATATATATGCTTCACTTTTTAGTTGTAGTTTAGTTGTTATAGATGGTTTATCACATGAAAACTACTGTGTGTTTTATATTTCAAATTATTTTTACAAGATTATTATTGACTATATATTAACTAACTAATAATTTTTATATTTTTTTTTGTAGAAATTAGTTATAAAAACGAAGAGCGTGGAGTATATGCCAATCTCTCTGTCCTTCTTCCTCACTTTGAGTGCAATTGCATGGCTCAGTTATGGAGTTCTCCTCAAGGATCTGTTCATAGCGGTTAGTAACTCTTTTTTTCTTTTTTCTTTAAATGATAAAAATGAAAATGAAAATGAAAATAATATTTATAGAGATAAAAATGAATGTAAAAAAGAAATTACATAATGAAGATTGATTTTATTTTTAATTTTGTTGCATGAGTTAAAAATTTTTTTCCTCAATTTAATATTGTCCATATTTTCATTGAATTTCAGTTGCCAAATGTGGTGGGATTCATGTTTGGAATAGCACAAATGATCCTTTACTGCATCTACATGAAGCGTAAGAATGATGATAAGTTCAATGACAATAGCATTGAGCCTCTGCCAATCACTACAAAGTCCACAGAGATGGAAGTCATCGATCAAGAGATGAAGAGTGTTTGCATTGATCCCATAATCAAAGTTGATGTAGTCTCAGAGACTACTACTAATGATCTCACCCAGAAACCCTAACTTTTCTTCAAGTTCCACAAGTTAATTAGCAGAAGATGATGATGATGATAATGAATTTGTGTGGCTTCTTAACAAGCTTTATTTTCTGTGAAAATAATAGCTATAACATGGCTTACTTAAAGTAATATAATGTATGTGTGTTTTTTGTTCAAATAAAATTGTAGTCTTTACTGTTCTTGCAGATATATTATGGAATATATGAAGCTTAATTTTATTTTGCTTATCTTCAAAATCTATATACAGTTTCTATATATGGTTTGATTAATTAGTTATTGATACAATTTATCAACTTTAATCAAAGTCTCCTGCTTAATCTTGGAGTTAATTAGAGTTTATATGAAAACTTGGCCCACATCATTCCCATATAAGAAGCACTTTGTTTCTTTTCTTCATTGTCCCTTAAAAAAGATACATGACTACCAATTAAGTATCATTTTTAATTCAAAACACTCATGCAACTCTTTAGCATTGCATTTAAAATTTTAGACTAATCTCAATTTATCTGGCTAATATTATGTTAGTGAAAAAAATGGTTCATTTGTGATCTTAATTAATTATTTAATTTGGCAAACAACATAGAAAGATATCATGCACTCTTTAATGTATATATGTATATATATACACATGCACACTGAACTTAGATAAGAAAAATAAAAGGAAAAAAAGGATCAAAGACTTCATAAACTTCATCATATCATAAAATCAAAAGATCAATATAAAGATCCTTAATTTTTTTTTTTCACTAGGGTTATGCATGCATGCATGCATGGGATCATCATCACAAGTACTAAACACTAAAAACTAGAAACTTAATTAATCACTAGTACTCAAAGATGCAACTCAAATCAAAGCAAAAGAAGACAACTAAAGGAAAGAAAGCATGCAGCATGAAACTAAACAAACTTAGAAAAGATGATAACTCATATCAAAAGAATGATCATGAGTCATTGAAGACACTGATGAAGAGGTTGTACCATATTCCCATAGATTAATGCTATTGTCTCCCATGCTACTACTATCTGTAGTAGGAGTAGTAGTAGTAGGAGTTATGGCTTCATTCAGCTCCCACAATGGCTCATCAACCCAAAAGCTACCACCAATCTCATCAAAACAAGGCAAACTCTGTGCACTTGTTGTTGTTGTTGAACTTGAGGGAATGTGAGCATTATTAAAGTCATGGTAATGATCATGGGTTTGAGAGGTTGAGGATGATCTAAGGTAGCTCTGAGGGATGATGCTGCTCAAGTAGCCAGAGTTAGAGTCATGGGAGAAGAGGAAGTCATCAGAGACTGTATCTAAGGACTGTAAAGGGAAAGGATTGGTAGTCATGGTGGAGGTGATGAGATGGTGAGGTTGTGGAGGAGGAGGTGGTGGTGGTGGTGGAAAGGGTTGTTGTTGTTGTTGATGAAATGGAATTAGGGTTTGGAGTTGGAAAGGAGTGAGAAGCGGGTGGAAAGTGGAGGAGATATTGGAAGTGGAAGAGTCAGTGTAGATGAAGTTGGTCTTGGCTTGAATGCCCTTCATGGAAAGGGCAGCCTTGTCATAAGCAAGGGCAGCTTCATGGGCAGTGTCAAAGGTGCCAAGCCAGTGTCTTTCTTTGGTTGTAGGGTCCCTTATCTCAGCAGCATACCTACCCCATGGCCTTCTCCTAACACCAAGGAACCTACCTGGCTCTGAGGGCTTTCTTCTTCCTCTTCTCTCATTGGGAGATGTAGAGGTGGTGGTGGTGGTAGTTGTTGTTGTTGTTGTTGTAGGTGATAATGATGGAGGAGTTTGAGGGTTAAGGGATAGAGATGATGATGATGATGATGATGTGTTTGAGGACATTGATGAGTTAGTGAAGGTGAAGAAGAAGAAGAAGAAGAAGAAGAAGAAGAAGAAGAAGGATAAGGATAAGGAGAGAAAGAGAGGATTATGTGTAAGTGTGTGTGTGAAGGGATCATTGATTTGTTATATATATATACCATAATCTTGTAACTATATATATATAGTTCTTATTCCTTATACATACATGTACATCATACGTGTATAGATTGTACATAGTTTGAATTTGTTCTTATGATTTATATGGACACACACTTCATGCATATATCTTTAGTGATCAGAAGTGATCAATATATATATATATAAAGTTTAGTTCATGTTTAGATTGATAATATATAGAGAAATATACACCATGCATGGGAAAGTTATAGTGATCAAGGTCTAGATTCTAATTATCTATATATACATGCATGCATATACACTTCATGCATAAAGTAAAGTTCATGTTTAGATTGATGATATATATATAAAAGTGCATGGTGTGATTGAAGGCATGCATGTTGAGAAGAAAATGTTAAAATTAAACATATGAAAGTTGAAGCATAAATATATGAAATAAAACATAATGCTTTTATCGATTATCGAATCAGCATGTGATTCCCGCATTTTAAGCAAGAGAAAAAAGGATAAAAATGCTTGATGGTTGGTTGTCTTCTTCAAGACTTTCAAATGGAGCAGTTAGGGTTTGTCAAAGAGTTAATAAGGAAAAAAAAAACTCAATTGGATAAAGACATTCTTGTTCATGCATGCCATTATTGTCTTGCTATGTGGAGGCAATGCACAAACTCTAGTGGGTGTCACATGAGACTTCCTTCCTTGTAGGTCCCCTGTGCTTCTCTCTTCTTCTTTGACTCATTGTTGACCATCTTCTCCTATTTTTCATCCCTTTTTTTATATCATTTTAATAATAAAATACATATATAAATAGTATGTAGTCCCCTCCAAACATATATATATATATATATATATAAGTAATGATCATTCTTACAAGTTGGAAAGTTTTTGTTGTTTTAAGAGGTCAAAAAGATAGACCCAAAAAAAAAAAAAGAAGTAGCATTATATGTAGCATATAAATCTTGAATAACTTATTGTTAATATTAAGTTTTTTTATTTTTTAATTTATGAAGTAGTAGATTGGTTGACTGGCTATCAAGAAAGAAGAACTTTTTGTAGAGATTAATTAATAATAATTTGTTAACAAATAAGATAAAAGGAAAGGAAAGAATGTGACTTATTTGTTCAACCTTATAAAGTCTTGAGACATATTAAGAACAACACAAAATATGGTTTATATTAAATAATCTACACTAAAGTCCCTACCAATCTACCTTTATTTCAATATTAAAAATAAATAAATATTAGTAAATTAGATTAGCATAAAAAAATAATAATAAATAAAAGTAGAAGGAACACCAAGATGATCATCTTAGGTTGCATTAGCATTTTAGCAAGTACAAATGTATATTAAATTCCTTGGAATCTATGACCCTTGACTTCCCCACTCAGAGTGTTTTTTCTTTTCTTTTCTTTTCTTTTTTTTTCTATCATGCATTGCTTTTGAACAAGCTCCACAATTTTAAGGGAAATTTTGAAAAATAAAAGTAAAATAAATAAATAAATGAGGAGGTAATTTGATTTTTTTCTCCCTTGATTTTTTACTATTTTATTTTTATATAAATAACATAAACCTTAATTTTGATCGCTTTCAACACTTGCTAATCTTTTGAAGATATATTTAAATAGAACTGAAATTGTAATATTAAAATTTAATTATTTCTTTATAACAAAATTTGAAGGAAATAAGACTTCTTATATTAACTTCCTTTTTTGCTTATTTTTATTATTTTATTTTTACAATAACAACATAAAACTTGACACTAATTACCAATATCAAAATTTCATTTTAGTTTACTTGAAATTAATATTTTTATTACAATTTTATTTCCATGGATGATGTATATATGTTAATGGCACTTCATTTTATTTTTCTTTTCTTTTATTATTTTATTTTATTTTGCCACTCATAACAAACAAAGATGCTTGAGAGTGAGAGTTAGGAACATTGAAACAAGATAAAAATAGAAAGTGGAGTTTATAATAATAATAATAAGATTTTGGAAGTGGGGTGAGGTGGTTTTCCTTGAGTTACAAGTGTAGGTGATGTTCATGGGTTAAGTTTTATTAATGAAATCAATTGGGCACAACACCCAAAACACTTGCTTTTGTCCTCATATAATATTATTATTAAATATTAAAAGTCCTGCCCGGATTTTAGGGATGTCTTTTTTTACTTCTAGTTTCTTTTGACTTGGCAAGTTTTATTAGAAAGAGAAAGAAATGACAATTTAAAGATAAACTTATTAGTGCTTGTCCACCATCATCATCTCCATACTTATATATCATTTTAAACATTATTCATTTCAAAAGTTTGGTATATTTTTATGATTATTTTCTTTGTTTATTAATTTTAAAATTTTCTCTAAAATATTTGAGTTCAAACTATTTTTTTCATTATCTATTTGCATGCTTAATTTGTTATTTATTTTCTTTTGTTTTTGGAGTACTTTTCCAAACTTGATAGTTATTATATGTTGAAAATGAATATTTTGATCATGTTGGAATTTATCTAAGGCTGTGTTTGATTGGCAACATGGAAAACGGGTGGAAAAGAAAATTTTTTCAGGGAAAAATTTTCCATGGAAAAATTTTCTGTGGAAAATGAAAAAATAGTCGTTTGATTGCCATTATTTTTTAAGCTAGAAAATAAAAAATTTTCTATGGAAAATTCTGATTTTGTTGTTTGATTGCATCAATTTTCCATGGAAAAAGTCACATTTTTCATGGATTTTTTTTTAAAAAAGTTATTAAAATTTAAACATATTTAAAAAAAACATTATCTATATATATATATATATATATATTTATTTATTTATTTATTTATTTATTTTTATTTTTATTTTTTGATTAGATATATATGGTATAATCGGATCAAAGCATACCAATTGAGAAGAACCCTAAAATAATGTCTCTTGAGAAGATCAAAGCAGCCTTGTTTATCTCGATGGAGATATAATTCGAGAAATTCACCAAGAATCTCTCTGGGATGAGAAATGCCTCTCGCTTGGCGGAGATCCGATGTCGCGGCGATGCGGGGAGGGAGAGTAAGGATTTCGGCGGAGGCTTGGAGGGAGAGGAGAAATTAGGGTTTTTTTTTGTCTTTTTATGAAAACCCCCCTTTATTTTTTTTTATTACCAAAAAGACCTCTCTATTTTCCGTGGAAAATTTTTCCTAGGGTGGAGGCAGGAAAAATTTTTCACCGATTTGAGGGAAAATAGGGTCACGTGACAGGTTTGTGGAAAAATTTTCCACGGAAAATTTTGGCAATCAAACACCCTAAAAAACTGGAAAATCACCCGTGGAAAATTTTTCCATGGAAAAAAAGGGCAATCAAACACACCCTAAATAAATTTATTGATAAAATTTTGTTTATTTTATCTCCCATCATCTCCCTAATTATTTTTTATTATGTTTTCATTTTTCATTCAAAGCAAATAAAGCCCAAACATATCGAATGTTTTTTTATATATTGATAATAAAATTTAATTAAGAAAACGTGGGCATAGCCCGCTAGTCTCTCAAATGTACATCTCCGGTGAAGAAAACACTGGCTCCTCTCATCTAGAGTTATACGACAAAAAAAGATCTCCAAAAAATTTTTAATCTACAGTAACTTAACTGGTATATTTTTAAATTTACATGTCCTTTAGCAATCTCTTAAATGGGAGGCACTTGACAATCCCCCTTAAATGAGGGGCACTTGTCGACTATTTGTCAAAAATAAAATAAAATAAAATTCAATTAATTGTTCCCAAAAAGATCCAAAGTTTCACAGCAACCTTAAAGCAAAGAACATGAAGTTTTGAAACAATTTCACATCATTACCACAAGAACACAAATACACATTTTGTCCAAAGAAAATTACAACAAATGCCTTTCTCTTGCCTAAATCAGAGCAAATGGTTATACTTGTAATGATCATAAATTCCCATTTTTTGCAACCTTGCTAACATCAAAAAGTAACAAGTGGTTGCACACAAAATACCAAAGAAAAAAAACCATGAGAATAATAACTCAATTCTTTCCCTCAATACAAAATCCTTCCATCCATCTTTCTTTAAGCCTACAAACAATTGAAGCTCTTGAGTTATGCTAGCAGAAAATTGTTCATATCATGACTTGAATTTCTTCAATTTCGCATTCTTCAGCGCCTGAAATGCAAGAAGGTGAGGATAGAACAAATGACTCATCAACGAGGAGTGGGCCGGCGGAAGTATACCTTTTTCCGTTTCTTTTTCTTCTGCTTTTTCTGCTCAATTTTTACATCCTGTGCATCAGAATCCTGTGACATTTGAAGTTCATTCAGACATCACTTACTCATCATTATTTTCATAATTGGCTTAATTGGCTTTAAATAACAACAAAGAATTCTCTACTTGATCTTGTGCGTCACCAAATGAAGCAACATGCCGAACTTTTACTCCAGATGATGAAGCTCCGCCACCTGTGAATGAATGACAAAATCAGATGATAAGCAAGTGTCTAGAGGAGATCATTTCGCCATATTCCAATATGGAATTTGAGGGTGAGGATCGATGGATTGATGAAGTTGTGCACCCACTATTGGGTTTATCAGATCACACTCAAAAGCTATAAATGTTACTGGATAGTAGCTTAGATAGATTTAAGAAATGGCGACATGGATAAATATCTTACAGGAAGCTTATTGCTAAATGACACTCATCGCTTTGATGTCAATGAAAAATATAATTCAGTTACGGAAGAACTAGCATGTGTGCAAATCACATGCAAACAAGAAGTTCAAAACTATGCATGACCATTAATCTCAAGCTGCAATTATTTGAGAGGTGCTTCAGCTTGTGTTATCATCTATGGCACTGGGCAGTGGGCACACTGAAGAATGCCTTCTAACCAAAAGCTGGCTTGTGATATATAATGCATAACTTGTTTTCATTTCCATCATACAAAATGTTTATAAGTGGCAACAAAAATAAAAATGGATCAACTGGCAAACATATTTCCATTCTTCTCTTCTCCACCTTGTGACTACATGGTATGGAAATGGATTTGAATGGCCATTGATGTTTATACTCTTCCTTTAACATTTGCCTAAAACAAGTAACAAATGGTGGAGATTTCTGCTATTTCATATCACATCCACGGTTATCACCGCAATTAAGAGGTTATAGTGTACAAGGATCAGAAGCCATAAATCTACCTCTTTCAGTGAGTTCCCTTAAGAGGTTTCCTTCCCCAATCTGCCAATTATCCATTCTGCTGCCTAGGGTCTAAAGGAATGTACAATTTCTTAGGAATTCCTATTAATGGTATGCCCAAGGCCTCTTTTTTTTTTTTTTGGGCTTGAATCACAGCAAGTGTCTAGATTGTTCCCGATAATGAACTTGTTTACAGATAAGTCTTATATCACAACCTTTCCAAGGTTTGAACATCTGATATTAAAAGTGCTAGGTCTTAGGGTTGAGCAAGATACTAGTTAGTAACCAAGTTATTGCTTTCAATCAAAGGTATCGAAGACCTTGCAGTGTTTTACGCATTCTATTTGTACAAGTGTCAGGGTACTCCAATATGTGCACAAAGAATTTGGTTGGTGAAATACAGCCAAAAAACACCAATGGTGCCTTCTGAAGATGGTGTTGTTCCTTAAAGAACAACTCAGCATATTAACAATAAATAATTTTGAATATTAGGTCATCAGTAATTACTCATTATGACTACAGATTCAACAATCCAACTGGAAAGACTGAAGTGAGCAACAACCTCATGTTCTCCATTACATTTTAGGCTCCAGATAATAATCTGATAATATGGTTTCTTATATTAGGTATATTAGGCGTATTTACTAGCCATGAATAACATAATCTACAATTTCCCTCCAAACGGATTGTAACCACTCTCAAATTTAAGTGGGCCACAGGAAATGCACTTTGTCAAAAATCAAATCCAAACTCTAGAAGTCACTTCTCCCAAGTAATTCTCAAGAACATGAAATCCTAATTCCCTTAGGATGTGTCTGGTTCAACCATAATCCACCTTGACAATAAGTTGGAATACCAATAATACTCATTATAAAATTCAATTAGTTAAACAAATATAATCATTAGTTAATATTAAAAATCATTAACTAATAATGAATATAAAGATTATTAAAATATAATTTAAATTGCAAAGTATTTAGTATAATTAATATTATAAATCAAGTTTAGGTAAACCACGGGAGAAAGTTTTCCCTCTGAACTAAATTTAAATTTCAAAAGCACTGAAGCAACTTATTCGAACTTATCCCAATACTACACACACCATTAAGAAGAAAACAAGTAGATGATGGATGCTTGGTTTAGATAGTTACATCGATTGCTAAACTATTTACTAGCATAACTTCAGACGCTTACATATTTCAACTAGTTCTATAGCAATCCAGCGCATAATAAATTAAATCCAAACATTGTAGTTTAAGGATGTCCCATAAATCTAAAACAAAAAACAGAAAGAGAGATTCCCAAAAGGATCCTGAACTGTCTAACAGCATTGTGAAGTGACTGATGAGAGACAATTGTTAGCATTATGACAATAGGATCCTGAGCATAGGCAAGATGTTCTGAAATTTCCACTGACCAAGTGTGTTTTAGATTTCAAAGTCCCACAATGTTCCGAAAACACATTTCCAAGATAACTTGTGAAAACTTTTGACAACCGTGCTTACAAAATTGTGTAGCCTTCACCAAGGATGATTGAAGCATCTTGCTCCATAATAACCGCTAAAACTAAGCAATTAAACCTCAGACATCATTGTAGCAACTTGAATAAAACTCAATCCATCATATGAAAATATCCCTTTCTAACATCACAGATGAAAACAGCCGCATTGATAAAGTCACCATGACCACTTAATTTAACATGACAACAGACTCAATTTCATGATATCAAGATAACAAGTTCATACGCAAGCTTTCAAATTGGATAAACTAGCATAGGAACAACTCACTCATTTAATTTTTCATTTAGATAACACAATCAGGCTAGAAACCTTGGCAACTGGAACCAAGAAAGTTCATCATGCTCAACATAACACACATTTTACCCAGCCTAACATATCTAACTGTTGCATTGCTAATGAAACAGAAAGAAAACATAAAGAAATTAACTTTACCATTGCTAGCCTTCACAGTTTCTTTGGCATTCTTCACAGCCAGTTCAAGAAGATCAGGATTGATAGAGCTCAGTCCATCTGGCTGTTGAAGCTTCCGCTCCAGAAACTTTGCCAAAGCAGCAGCCTTGTTCGTAGTCATTGGTCCCCCAGGATGTGCCAACCTACTCAAACAAAGAGACCACCATCATCACCAAATTTTTCAATAAAGATTTTCAATGACCTACACAGCAACAACACCATTAGCATCTCAATAAGTTTCCTCAGAGATTAATTCACCAAGAATTTAAAACCCCAAATTTGCCCTAATTTACCAATCAAAAACCTCAAGAAACTAAACTCTTCGACTCCAAGAACAACATCAAAAGCCACAATAAACTCTCTTTCAACTTTCTCCAAATTCACCATCAAATTTATACCAAAAAAACGGGCGAGAAGAAACAATCAAACAAACAAACAAAAAAAACCTTGCTTGCTCTAAGGCACAATGCAAACCACAAGAATCAAGAAGGGTTAAATGGAAAGCGAAAGAGAAGACCTGGGTTGGGATCTTGACGCCGGTGCCGGCGCCGGCGCCGGCAGAGGGGCGAACTTGCTGCCGCGAAGTGCCCGGCGATCTTCTTCGCTGAGTTGCTCCATGATTCGTGTTTCGCTGAATTTTTTTTTTCTTTCTTTTTTAAATCTTTGAAGTCTTCGTTATAAACAGTAAAAACCCAAAAAAATGAAAGCATAGAGGACCTAAATGTATACAACAATAAAAAGAGGGACTGATTCACACTATATCTGTTTCTTTGTGTAAGTTGTGTATATATATATATATGTATATTGTTTATTTTAATTTATTATCAATATGCTGCATAAATAATATAAAATTAAGAAAATTTTGCTTTATGTATATTTTTAATTTCTGTTAAAATTGTAATTTCTAATATTAATGTGGTATTAAATAATTTAATTTTTTTATGAGCTATACTAAAAGATTAACATTTTCAAAAAAGACTAAAGATCTCTTTATTTTCAATGACCAAAATTTAAACTTAGTTAATATCTTATCATCACGTTTTAAAATTTAATTAAATTTAAACGAACTCTCTTTTCAAAAATTGAACTTTTATATATTTTTTATTTTTTAAGATTTTAAAAATAAATTTTATTATTATTTATTAAATTTGCATTTAAAAAGTAAACTTTATTATTTTTTTCTTATCTTCTACAACAATTACAATATATTTCATTTTTTTCTCTTTATTTTTTAAACACAAAATCTCTATCATCTTCTATATATATATATATGATTTATTTTTCTAGACTTCTATCAGAAAATAATGAAGGGTAGATGTATTAAACTGAACCGAACGCTAACAGTCTAGTCCTTTTTATTCCGGTGAGACATGAGCTTGACTCCTCACTCCATAGCTATAAGACAGACCTAATCAAGTCCAATGTCTATAAAAAATAAAATAAAACTTCAATAAAACAAGCAGTTCAGGTCTTCAGAACTTTGCCATACCCAAAAAAATTCAGTAAAATAAATCTACCTTTGAAGCACTGAATTGAGTCTTCTTCTTCTTCGAGGTAGAAGCACTGGATTCCATTTAACTCCACAGTAAGCTAGTGTAAGCTTGCCAAGACTAAGAATCCTTTCGCTTTGGTCTCCTGATCTCACTCAGCAGGGGAAACCCACAAAAAAATGCAGTACTAACATCTTGATCCTTATTTGATTATTTAAATTTACATAATCAATAAAAAAAAAACTAGACAAAATTTCATCACAAATTAAGCAGCTAGAAGTACTAAATAAATAGATTACACATTGAATTTAAAAGCAAGCATCCCCAATTACACATAGTAGATCATACCGACTTCGATCAAGCTAATGTGAGGGATATTCAGGGCCACAGCAGGGCCGCGACAGTTCTTTCGGAGGAAAGAGTAGGCCACATCGATAACAAACTTTTTGAGGAATGATGAAGTCTTCCTCGCCTTTATATAAGAGTGTCCCATAACATAAGCGACTCCCGTGTTCTTCGCCTCGATGAGTGCCAACAGCTCATCTCTTACCTGAGTGTCGCACTGTACTTGCTGAGGTAACTCGAACCGAACCTGGCGCCTCCGGGTCAAACCTGGTGATTCTTGCTCATATAAGGATTGCAAGCTCTGCAGAGTCTCTGACTTGCTGCTCCTGATTGTGGTCGAATAGTCATTGCTGTTCTCATTGGCCTCTCTCATCACTAGCCTTGAACAAGATGCTTCGGAAGTCCTTATGACCGCCATCCTCCCATCAAGAGAGGAATCATAGCTTGCAGAGCCAGAGTCTTCAGCTTCCATCTGAATGAACTCCGCTATGCTCATGACCAGCTGGTTCTCAAAGTTGTCTTCATCCTTAGGCACATCTTTGTAACCATATCGAACAATGCATCTGTACATGCGATAGGTTCTGGGGCCAATCCGACCTATGAGATATCGTTCTTCTGGGGGGACAAATGGGACTGGAACGGATTTCACGCACACGAAGACAAGAACTTGATGGAAAGCAGGAAGGTTAGTGACGAAGTGAGAGAAGATAGCAGGGACTCCTGTCACCAGCTCTGAGTAGATGAGTCCGATTCCAGGGACTCGGACAATTCCTAGGCTGGGGCCGAGCGTTAGAATCCATTTCATGGACACCTTGTTTTGAAGATCAAAGAGGTACTTTCGTCGAGTGCCATAGTGCCATACATACATGACGAACATGAAAACAAATGAAAGCACGAGTGGTACCCACCCTCCCTGGGCAACTTTCATGACTGAAGACGAGAGATAAAAAGCTTCAAGTGATCCAAAACAGATTAGGAATAGTAGAGCATATATAACACTCTTCTGCCACACAAATATAATGACCAGCGCCATCAACCATGTAGTCACAAACATCACAGTGATGCATGCAATACCTACAAAAAACATAGCCATATCATCCAAGTTGGTAGTTAGAATATGAGAGTTATAAAACTGTTGGTTACGAAGAACCAGTGTTAGTGCCCCACAAGCATGGTACAATACATATACCCATGTGTATAGGACTCATTTACAGGATAATTAAGAATAAAATCACAGTTACTACAAGTGATATGCTTGGAAATTAATAGAGCTGGGGAGCTTACTAAATTGCACCATTTAAGCAGTAAGGAATCAAGAAGACTCACCATAAGCATTACCAATTAAGGTTGTGTCACGGAAACCAATCGTAACAGCAAGACACAGAACCATAAGAATCCAGTTTATTTCAGGTATGTAAATTTGGCCATATATCCACCTTGATGTATGGACAATCTTCACTCGTGGAAAACAACCCAAAGCATGGCATTGTTTAACAATGGAGAATGTGGCAGAGATGACAGCTTGGCTAGCAACTATGGCAGCAAGAGTGGCAACAACAAAAAGAGGCCAGAACACAGGATCTGCAAAGAAGAAAAAAGTAGGTGGAGACAAATAGGCGTGATCATCACTTCTATGGAGTGTGCTTGGAAAAAACAACACTTACTTGGAATGGACTCATAAAAGCTTATAGGCAAATAGGAGAAGTTCTTAGAAATAAATGCCGCCTGGCCCATATATTGTAGCACTAAGCATGGGTAAATGAAACCAACAAATGCAACCTGCAGATGCAAGAGAATGTATGGGCTCAACATGCAACAGAAGAAAAAACCAACACAGAATTTATAAATATTAAAAAAAAAGGGAATAAAAATAAAAATAAAAACCATCTGCAGACGTAGTGAATCACAAATTTGGTTATTAAATTTAAGCTCACAGTCTACTCTGAGGTGCAGAAGTAATGAAAAAGTTATTCAACAAGCAAAAGGCATCACACAAATACCCACTAGCAACAGGCAAACATAAATCAGTAGTTTATAAAGCCAGGCATTCTCAATTGTTTATGTTAGCACTAAAATGTGAGGAGCCCGTGTAAGGCAGAGGTACCAGTCATTATTCATAACATACAGTCTACAATTTACAGGAGAACATTCACTTAAATCTCTATTGCTTCATATTAGTATTGGCAATATATTTATAAATCTCAGTAGTTAGTTCACCAAACTAAACAAAGATTCCTTTGTTTGAACAATCAATAAGACTATAACAAATATTGCCAATGACATTTAGCTAAGTTAATAGCAAAAGACACAACTAATGTAGTGGGTCATCTAAATGTACATAATCAAATATGAAAATATTCTACACACATATTCTTGGATTACAGGTAAACATGTTGCAAAATACCAAAATTACCATCCTAATAGTTCCAAGGTAACATGTGAAGAGTGCCCCCACACACAAAAACCCGCACTCAAACAAAACAAAATAAAAACAAAAAAATCAAATTAAAAATCACAGCAATTTATTAATTCATGACTTCCTAATAGTAGCTTAAAGTAGTCTTGTTTGCTTTGGGACCTTGATGAAAGCAAACAAAACAATCTCACATTTCTTTTAGCACCTATTCTATTATTAGAGAGAAATGCCAGATACTGGTTAATCAACTTACCCTTATAGATGCATCAGTAAAGTGACCAAGATCTGCAAACATAGCTTCAGTGCCTGCAAATATGATGATACTAACAATGAGAAGAAAAAAATGTCGCTACTCATCCATGGAACAGCAATAAAGCATGCCATTTATGGGGAGAGTTAATTTCACCTGTGATACAGAGAAGTATTCCTCCTAGAGAAATCCAACCATCTTTTCCTGTGCGTCTGAAAAACTTATAAATGTATACCGGCGAAAGAGCTTGGTATACAGCAGGGTTCCAATGGATAATGTTGTATAAACCAAGTACGCCAATGCATAAAAGCCAGATGATAACAACAGGTGCAAACAGGAAAGCAACCTTCTGAGTGCCGCGATGCTGTAGAGCAAAGAGGCCAACCAGCACAACACAGGCAATAATTACAACCGCACCTGTTAAGTATTGAAAATACTTAGTGATTCAGAATTTAATAATGGAAAAAAAATGTGCAAATTTATAGAATCCCGATCCTTGATCAACAGGCAATTGGATGAATGAATGAAATAATTTCACTAATCGCTGTCGCTTGCATAGTAGGAATATTCTTTTAACTTGAACCAGTTAAGGTCAAAGGCAAGTATATTATCATGGAAATACAAACCACAAATAAGTATCAACCAAGTAAAAGGCATGGAGCACAGACTCGCATCCTAGAAAGGAGCAAGTATTAAAAAAAAAACCAATGTTCAAGCAAAACCACAAGAAGGCTACTCCTTCATTACAGATCAACTAAGCACCATTCATGATCCCCCAAGGAAACTTAAGTGACAAAGAAACGACAGGGCTGTCATGAAAACTTTGAACCATTTTTGCACGCAAAGCAATCTTTGCAGCTTATCCTAGAGCAAGCACTTTCCCAAATAGGACTTCCAACCAGGACAAAATCCTGTTGAAATTATTGGAAAAAAATTAAAGACCTCACAGTCAGGCAGAAGTTTCTAACATCAACTATGACTGAGAACTAGCATCCAAAACAATCACAAGGAGGTACATTGATCCTTATATATGCACTAAGGCAATAATGCATCCGATCATGTTTTATATGGTCATGGACAAAATTGCACAAATCAGACTAGATGTCAATCTTTAAAATTTTACTACCTCTCACTTCATCAATTACAAAGGCGGGCTTGTCTTTGTCAATAATGATTACGCATCTATTGCTTTTAACAGGGAATCAAGAAGGAAACATCCATCTGATCTCTTCACTCAAAGAAAATAATCTTACCATCATTTAAGTTTCTTGCACGAACTTGCAATCCAGAAATAGATGAAAGAACTGCAAAAAATTAGCTTTTAGATAGTGTAAGCATAATTATAAACAGGCTTGCAAAGGAAAAAGACAAAACAGTGCCCTGTTTCTACAGATCCCGTAGCCAAATAAAGAAATGTAAAGCTTATAGTGATCAGTATTACTACCTGAAATAGCAGGTGTGAGAACACCATCACCTATCACCATACAGGCACCAAAAAGAACTATAAGAAGCAAACAAGTTCTCATCTTTTTATGCTTCTCAAGAAACCTTTTCAATGGGGAGGAAACAACATTTCGAGCTGTTTGACCATTTCTATAATATGTTGAGAGCTCCTCATCTGCTGCCTGTTGATTAGGAAGCAAACTAAACTTTGCATGTCTGCAAAGGAGAGAATATAGGGCAAATGTACCACCTGTACATTATTAAATAATTATACACATTGGTTCAAAAGAAACTGAAATAAAGATTAAAATAGAACTTAGTACTTGCCTTCACCATTATCATCAGCACTCAAGACAATCAGGACATATTTAAGCAATGGAATCAAGGTAATTGTCCAAAATATCAATGAAAGAACACCAAAAATAGTTTCCTCATCTTTATAGTTATGCAGCCTCCCAGAAAATGCACTTTTGTATACATAGAGAGGCGATGTGCTCAAATCACCATACACTACACCAAAGCTCTGATACGCTAAGAGGAACAGTTGGGTGTATTTTACCTTCAAATTAACCAGAATGTATAATGTCAGCAACTTGGACATTATAGAAAATTTAAAAAGTACAATAACACGGAGCAGACAGATGGTTATATATTATTTGATGAAATTCCTGAACAATATTGAGGACATTTGCGTTAATCCAAGCTATGAATTTTCAGGTACGACCAACCTATCTCTGTAGTAAGTCGCATGTCTAAAGGCCTAGAAGTCCTTTCAGTTTCCTTTTCCGTTATCATTCATTTGTTATCATTCATTTTCAGTAGTATTGCTAGTAAAGTATAATTTGTATGTGATCTGCATTATTAAATTTTTAAAAAAAGAAAATCAGGATGAATGAATAAGAACAAAGTCCCCCCATAATATGTGCATTGAGTTCACATAAGCAAAATATTTTGATTGCCACCTCACAAGCTATTCTACATGCTTTGCCAAACATTAGCTTATCCAAGAACTTCCACCCCAACCACACAAATTAAGACAATTCATATCAGTCTTAAATCCAACCAAGACCATATGGCTTCATCACCAAGCAAAAAAGTCAAAACCACAATTGATAGGCCAACCTCTCTGGCTGAATTAAATTATGTTTAGCTCAACAAGCATGTGCCTTTGATCAAGGTGCAATCTAACTTGAAGTTTTTATATTAAGCAAAGAAGGCCAATTTGAGTTATCCACTACAAACAAGTGCTTTCATATGCCAGCAGTATTTATCTTCAACCCACTCAAACAATGCTCATCTAGCAACACAAGAAACTTCTTAAGTGTCAAATGTCTACTTATCCAAGAATTTAAACAAACAACACCCATTCACTAGGCATGTTGTTGACTGATATTTGGAACTCTAAAAGAAATGTGGCATTCAAAGGTAAAGATAAGCATCTGAATTTCAGTAAATGCACCAAAATCAACAATACATAACCCTTTTAAGGGCGACACAAACCAGATCAATTCATATACAAACAAAAATTAGAGACAACTTCGTGACATATATTACATCTTCTACCAATAAATGTTCCCTAAACCTTCCCAAATCCTTTCTATACATAGGGCAGCAGCATTCATCAGAGCCATTATTCTGAGGAACAATTTAAAAGGAAAAATTATATTAATGTAGATGTTGAACATAAATCTCTTTATTATTTTTGCAATGTCATATAACATTTTCTTGAGATCTTGTTCAGATAACTTCTGACCAAGTAAACAACTTCAATTGAGTTAATAAAAACTTCCACCCACCAAATCTTGTTAATTCTTTTCATTGCTTGCTTTCCATTGAAGAAACTTTATATCTGGTTTGGTAACATAGAGGATTTCAATGCCCCTAGTTTTTGTTAGCACAAATCTAATTTATGTTATTAACAAATGTCTAATTTATACCAACTCGTGTCAAATTTCCTAACAGCATGACAATTTTTCAGCCATTCTTATTGATCCCCAATTTGAGACAAATTTGCCAGCTAACTGTCCATCAGCAATAACCTTCAAAAGGAAAATTACATTTCTTTGATTCTTCCCACTATTTACAAATTTATAAGAACTTGTGCACAGAACAAACACTGTATGGCATCATAATAATAATCATAACCATTGTGCCTCATGAGAATTTCCTCCATTTCTTGAATCATATCAGCATTTGCCACAAAACAATCTCTCAACTGGCATACCACAAAAAAATTTTAATTACTCATCCTTCCATGATTCCATCAGTGTCATGCAGTCCATATGCTTATGTATAGACTTAGATGAGTACCTTTAGCTGTTAAATTATGGAACAGGGGATGGAGAAGGCAGGAAAGAGAGAGAGAGATGAAAGTGGCATGAGAAGGGAAGAAAAAGACTATTAAAGAGCACAGCAAAGAGGATGAATTGGTTATAATGAATATCAGAAGAATATTGCAATGAAGAAACTGTTGAAAGTGACAGATATTACAAGGAATACCAAGATTTCATCGTTCTGAGAAAGAACACCTAAGTTTCTAATAAGTATACTGAGGCATAGAGTGTGTATTGTTTGGTGGAATAAAAAATCAGACCAATTTCAGTACTTTCCTTCATTTGATTAAGAAATTCAATAATTTCAGATTTCAATTTCTGAATCCATTTTTTTAAAGTCAAATACCAAACCAACATGAAAAACAATCAAATTTGTATTAGTCAACTGTCTAAATGAATACTTATAATCGTACTAAAAACGAATCCATGATATCTCTGTATCAATCTCTCGTTCCCCCTCTACTTGCTTTGACTTTTTTTCCCTCTAGTTTCTCTTTTTATATCAAAAAACCACACTCTCATAGTTGGATCATGAAATGCAAGACCTTGAGGAAATATCACTTATCTTATTAGTGATCAAACTAGTATCTAATTTATTCAATACCACAAAAAAAAAAAAAAAAAAAAAAAAAAAAAATGTTGTGGTGGACAACCTCAAATCAAACATAGAGTTAATTCAAAAACATAACACGCCCACAAATCCAAAATAACAAAACTAACACCTTGAGCTATGGTTTCAGTTATTATGGCTTTAAGGTTATCTCTGATTCAACTTGGATTACTTTAAAGCACTGAAATCTAAAAAGTTCCAACATGATTAGCAATACTCATCCCAACCAAGAAAGATTCAGAATACGCAACCAAACAAAGTCTCACCTCATTTTTAATAACACAACAAACTTCAATCAGAATTAAAATAATTAGAGAAAAAAAAAATCCCAAATTTCAATTCAAACCAACCTTCCAACCATATGAATAGATCTAATCAACAGCCTCACAATAGTAACCAATCGAAAAACACCATTCTCATCACGTCCCCAAGCTTAATCCATAATCAAATACACAAAACCATTCCAAAAATCAACCAAAGAGAATCCAATTCAAGAACCGCATAATCAAACTTAGAAACCAAACACAAAAAACATGCTAGAAATCAAAAGCAAATCCATTTCCAACAAACAAGCAAAAACCTAGCAGCCAAACCCTAGATTTCAAATAAAAATCAAACCCAAAGATCACCCACGTTGGCACGCGGAGGCAAAGCACGCTCCTCATCCATTGACGTTACTACAGCGACGCCGCCCGCGCTCCTCCTCCGAGATACTTCGCCGCCGGAGCTCGCCGGAGCTTCGGCTCGATCGCGAGAGAGAACGAGGAACGATATCCAAAGGATTTGATGTTTATTTCCGTGATTAATTAAACTACGATACGATCACCGCCCGGTAACTTTTATTTTAATCTCACCTTCGGATTTGGATCTAATAAACGGGTCGGATTCTATTGGGTCCATATGAAATCCGAACCCGTTAGAAGAGAACCAGAATAAAAGATGATTTTTAATGAAAACCCAATTAATTCATAATTAAAAATATGGGCCTATAAAATTGTGGTGCCTAGGTATACATAAGGCCTAGGCCACCTATTTTATTTTATTTTATTTTCAAATGCGGTGGACCAAATATTGAACCTTGTTTTTCAATTTTATTTGTCTAGTTTTATTTTATTTATTTTAAATTTTTTATTGTAGTTTTTTATTATAACACGCGAATTTTATTATATAAGAGCATATATATATATATATATATATATATATATATATATATATATATATAAAGTTGAGAGAGAATTGTTGAGTAACAAATGAAACGTGAAACTAGTATTTCTTTAAACCAATTCGATTTTATTTTTTATATGTTAATTAATTATATAAACTATCTGCATTTTAAAATAGTTGATGTACACAGTTAGGAAAAAAGTTTGTAGATGACTTTTATGGACTTAGAAAAAAAAAACATATGATAATATATCAAAGAAGATCTTTTTTGTATGTTTTAGAATGGAAATATGTTACATTAACCTTATAAATGATATATATGATAACTGTGCACCAGTATTAGAACAGTAAAAGAAAAGACTAAAGAGTTTCTTGTTACTATAGGCATACATCAAAGTTTAGTATTAAGTCCTTATTTATTGACTTTAGTTTTAAATAAGCTAAGGAAACATGTTCGAAATATGATCTTTAAATGTATATTTTTTGTAAATTGTGTCATATAAAAGTAGAGAAAATGTTAAGAAACAATATACTCAAAAGATGAGTGTGGCATGAATGTAATTGTTAAGATGAATGTCAAATATTATTAGGAATGATAACTTAAAATAAGAATTTATCCGATGATTAAAATGCCTAATAGATTCTCATAAGAATAATGGAAGTGCTTTAGATATAAGGTTATAAAAGAAATACAACAGAGATAGACAAAAAAAAATGTTTAGCAGAAATTTTATACAATGATATATCTATTTTTAATTTATCTAATCCTTTCGTTTTTTAATAGAACAACATGGAAGAGAAAGATTCATATAAATAGTTGGGACTAACAATTTTTATTTTTTTTTGCATGAGAGTCACCTCATAATAAAAAAATTATACATTGATTATAAGATAAATTAATAAAAAAAATTAAATAGAGATCTATAAAATGAACATATTTAACCATATTTTCTTATGATTTATTTGGGGTTTTAATTATCTTTAATATGTTATAATTGAATCCTAAACTGTTGTAATTGTCATAACAAATTAAGAAATGTAACTACGACTAGTTTTGATTTAATGATAATAAGCAATTTTTTTTTAAAAAAAAATCAACTTACTCGGATTCGGGTTAACGGGCACAAGATCCAAACCCGACACCAAAACGCGAAGTTAGGGGAGGGTGGTGAGCCTAATAGGATCCGGTCACCGCAGTGAGAGAAAGAAGGCAATACCTTCTCGTCTTCTTTGAAGCACACCCATTCACTCACTCACTGACTCAATCCAACGGCTCAAAATGCATCAACAGCGACTTCAGGGCCCCACCCGCGTCGAAGCCGTGTGTCACGTGTCTTAAAACTACTGACTGTGTACCGATCTTGAGGTCCAATGGACGGTTGAGATTCAAGGATAAATTTTATCTGAGCAGACTGGTGGGCCCCCATAATGATGTCATTCTGTGATTTTTAGGGCCCACGGCCCACCAAGCCTGTTTTATTCGCTGGGTTCACAAAACAGGATAAACTAATTTTAGATTTTTTATTAAATAATTGGGTGAATTATTTTTTTTAATATAACATAAGTTTTAAATACTAAACCCTAAGGCGCAAAACAAAATAGAGGATTTATATTTTAATTCAAAATTAAAAAAACATAAATCCTAAATTCTAAATTCTAAATCATAACTTTAAATTCTAAGTTCTAAATTTGACGGAATTTTGCGGTTTATTATTTAGAGTTTAAAAAAAGTTTTCAGTTTATAGGATAATAAAATAATTTATTTTTTTATAAGAAAAAATGAATTACCAATTTTTATTCTACTAGCATCTATAAAAGCTAAAGAGATAGCTCAACCACCGGTTTTGTTGCTGGTATTTGGGGATTAGCTCAACAGTTGTCACGTGTGTTAAGACTCTTGCTGTGAACCTATCTCAAGGTCCGATGGACGGCTGAGATTCAAGGATAAATTTTATAGGAGCAGGCTGGTGGGCCCATGATGATGTCATTCTGTGATATATATATATTTTATATTCACATGTTTTTAATTGAGATATTTGAAGCATGTCAACGACCATTTAGTCTATTGACACCGGGTCTCTTGCGTAGTATTTTCGTCTCGATAGTCAAGCGTGGCTCTCCGGTTCAAAACATATCACGTGCAAGGTGAGGGCACAGGTCGGTGGTGAGCGCGGCTCCCCCACGTGTCCGTCTCTGAGGTTCCGGCGCTTGTCGCCTTTCTCAAAAAAAAAAAAAAATATATATATATATATATATATATATATTTGAAGCATCATCATTATTGATGGTATTATGGGGGAACAAAGTATAATGGATGGTGGGAAATGAGATAAGGGTTTATGCTTTGGAATATGATGTTTCATTTTGACTAAAATGGATAATTATTGATGGTATTATACTTATCAAGTGGAAGAACCTTTTTAAAAAAAAAAAAAAAAAAATTCAGGTGAGATCACTTGTGTTTTGAAGTGGTTGAATTGAATTTTTCAACTTGTTTTTTTTTTTAATGTGTTAAAAGTTTTTTATTTTTTTAACCTAACTCTGAAAATAATTAATATTTTATTCATGGTTTGTCTATAATTAAAAAAAAAACTCTAAGATATACCTGATTAAATATTATTATCAACTTAGTCAAGGTTTTTATTTTTTAAATAAATAAATAAATCGCCTTTATTTTGTGTTTGATTGACTTTTATAAATCTTAATATAGATTGCAATCATTGCATATATTAATTTTATGTTATTTTTTAATATTGAAATAATGATAATGACATTTCATGAATTAATTCCATCCATTCAATCATATATCTAAGTTAAATAAGTTAATTAAAATTTTTAATAATAAGATGCACAAAATTTGTCATTTTCTTATTCAGAATATTTTATTAACATGATTAAAGAATATTTAGTGGTTGAGCTTTTTATTTGCCTATCCTTAAAAACCATGTGATTTTTTTTTTTTTTTTTTTGGTACTTTATAGACAAAGGAAGAAAAAAGGCTTTTAGTCCCTAGATTAAATTTTGGTATTATAAGAAATATTTTATTTTTCTTATATATTAAAATATTTTATTTTTAAGAAATAAGCTTTGAGTTATGAAAATAATCAAAGCTTTAAAAACAATTGTTTTAAAGCTATAATATTATAAAATAATTAAAAAAAAAGATAAAAAAATATTATTAAATATTTAAATTTTTTTAATATATATATTATTTTCTTGTGAATAAATACAATGCTTCTCCAAAATCTCTATTTAAAGGGTAAGCTACGGGCCGGGCTAGCCGATCTAGGCCCAGTTGGGTTGTTAGATGTTCTAATGGGCCATGATGCCCAGTAAGGCTGTCCTACCACCATGGTGGCCTAGTATGATAGCCCATTGAGCCCATGTGAGCTGGTCTGAGTTGAAACTGCCTTGAGGCGGCACCAACAAATTAATGCGGCTCGGCAACCCAACTCTTTTATATAACATTAAAAAAAATGCACATAATAATATTTCAATCAATTGTATATCTCATTTCTATAAAATTGGGGGAAAATAGATATTAATTTGTGAGACTGGGCAAAAATCAACATCTTAATCTAATTATCACATTTATATACCTAATCTTAATCCTATCCTCCAAATATCTCTATTCCTCAAACTTTTCTTTGTGTGATATTTATAATGCTATGGTTGGAAGATAAGAGTTGTTTTTTAATTGCTGGTACATATTAACATCCTTTGCCCGTGAGTGAGCATACCCGATGGATTGTCTACTTTTTTTTTTTTTTTATTTTGCTCCTCTAACCTTAGCTTTCTCTATTCCTCAAGCTTTACTTTTGTTGCTGCTACACGTTAACATCCTTTGATCGCGAGTTAGCATGGCCAACGGACTGAATTGGTTTTTTTTTTTTTTTGCCATATAACCCTAGCTTTCAATGTGGAACCACCGGACGAACTAGATCGGGAGAGATTTTAACGATCGCTGCATCTCTATTCCTCAAGCTTTCTTTTGTTGGATATTTGTCTTGCTATGGTTGGAAGATAAGAGTTGTTTTTTAATTGCTTGTACACATTAACATCCTTAGCCCGCAAGTGAGCATACCCGACAAATTGACTTGGTTTTTTTTTTTTTTTTTTTTTTTTTTTTGTTGCTCCTCTAACCCTAGCTAGCTCTCTTGATTTGTCAAGCTTTCCTTTTGTTGCTGGTACACGTTAACATCCTTTGACCGCAAGTGAGCATACCTGACAGATTGAATTGGTTTTTTTTTTTTTTTTTTTTTTGTTTTGGACCCTATAACCCTAGTTCTTAATGTGAAGCCGCATGATGAACTAGATCGGGAGAGATCTCAATGACCGTTGCATCTTTATTCCTCAAGCTTTCCTTTTTTGGACAATTGTTCTACTATGGTTGGAAGATAATAGTTGTTTTTTTAATTGCTTGTAGACGTTAACATCATTTGCCCACGAGTAGGGGTGTATTCGAACCGAGTAGTTCATGAGCGGCTCGGTGTTCGGCTCGGTAAGGGATCGTTCATGTTCGGCTTATGTTGTAAACGAGCCAAGCTTGAACTTTATTTTCAAGCTCGGTTAATAAACGAGCCAAGCTTGAGCAGCCAAAAGCTCGGCTCATTTTGGCTTACGAACATAGCTCACGAACAACCTCATGACCACAGCTTGCGAACATGCTCATGAACAAAGCTCATGAACAAGCTCGTTTGTGAGGTCGTGTGTATATATATATGTGTGTGTGTTGTTGTTGTTGTCATTATTATTATTATTATTATTATTATTATTATTATTATTATTATTATTATTATTATTATTATATACATATATATTAATTAAGGTGAATATGTGACTATGTCGTTGTTGTCATCATCATTATGATTATTCTTATTCTTATTCTTATTCTTATTCTTATTCTTATCATCAATATTATTACTTGACTCACATACTTGTAAATTGTAATATTTAATTAATAAGATATCGGTTTATATCATATAACAATATGTACAAACATACAATAATGAGTAACAACTTAAAATAATAAGTATGTATAGTATAGGATGTAATACTTTAAACAAAAATGTCAAATAATAAATAGAAGCATAAATTAAAGTTATTTGGCTTAATTATTTAAGTTCCTATGTATTATTCAGAGTTAGCGCTTAGTTATTTAAATTTTTGTTTATTATGTGGCTTTTCAATTTAAAGTATTACATCCTATATTATACGTACATACTGATTATTGACGCTTACATGAGATATTGTTATATTAATATTAAAGATTATTTAAATGAGATATGACTAACGTATTGATTATGTATTTATGTGAAGTTGTGGTGCTTGTCACCTTCGTCCAAAAAAAAAAAAAATTAAGGATATCCCATACATAATAATAATAATAATAATAATAATAATAATAATAATAATAATAATAATAATAATAATAATACATTTAAATGATGTATGCCCCTGACGATACATGGCCGCGTTGTATGCGAGAGTCCGAGGGCGCGAGCACCTTGGCGGGGGTCTCACAGCGCCCCTGGAAGGAAAATTTTATTTAAGGGCCAAGCCCATAATGGAATTTTTAATTTATTTTACAAAGAAAAAAATACAAAATCAAAACAAACCCTAGAAGCATCATTCTTTTCTTTCATCAACCATTTTCAACTTAAGCCGCCACACCAGTCCACCACCCACCCACGACCTGCTCTTGCATTCTTCATCACCGGCCATCCTTCATCCCTAACGAGCTTTTGCTTCGGAGTGCACCGACGAGCTTCTCATTCGAAAAAAAGAAAAGGTAAGTCTACCTTCTTCATTCTCTTCTTCTTTCATCTTTCTTTTTCATCTCTGATTTTACTTTCGTATTTTTTTGCATAATGTCTACTCCTGCATCAATTGATGAATCATCCGCTAATGTTGTTGTTTATCTGAAGATTGTGTTTGAATTTGTCATTTCATATTTTCAGTTTATTTATTGCAATTAATGATTTATTTTAATGTAAAAAATGCATAAATATATTATTTGTGAATATATAGGTTCTATTCTTCATAAACGAGCTTTGTAAACGAGCTGCATGAACGAGCATTTAGCGAACTCGAGCTCAAACGAGCTTCTAAACGAGCATTTAAATGAACTCGAGCTTGAACGAGCTAATAAACAAGCTTTCTCGAGACGAGCTTGAGCCGAGCTCGAGTTCAATAATTTTCAAACGAGCTAAGCTCGAGCTCATCTTTTTAGTCACGAGCCGAGTTTGAACACATAAAAGCTCGGCTCTGCTCGAATACACCCCTACCCACGAGTGAGCATACCCTATGGATTGACATGGTTTTTTTGTTTTTGCTCCACTAACCCTAGCTCTCTCTATTCCTCAAGCTTTACTTTTGTTGCTGGCACACGTTAACATCCTTTGCCTGTGAAGCATACCCAACAAATTGAATTTGTTTTTTTTCCTCCTCAAACCCTTTGTCCTGCTATGGTTGCAAGATATGAGTTGTTTTTTAATTGATGGTATACATTAAAATCCTTTACTCGCGAGTGAGCATACTCGATGGATTGACTTGGTTTTTTTGTTTTTGCTCCTATAACCCTAGTTCTCTCTATTCCTCAGGCTTTCTTTTTGTTGCTTGTACACGTTAACATCCTTTGACTACGAGTAAGCATACCAAACGGATTGAATTGTTTTTTTTTTTTTTTTTTGCCCCCTCTAATCCTAGCTCTCAATGTGGAGCCACCTGACGAACTGAATTAGGAGAGATCTCAACGATTGGCTCGTTTGCCTCTTCCCCTTTTGGTGCAGTCCATCCTCCATGATCTCCTCCTCGGCAATCAAGATCTAGATTGGAAGTCCATCACATTTGTCCTCATTTCTTCTTGTCTTTTGTGGCTTGATCCTCAACTACCTCCACATGGGAGTAGGTATCTATCTTCTTCCGAAACTTCTTTTGTCCCTTGCTCTCCAGATCTATATTTGGAACTTTCATGCTGATTCTCTTGATCCTAATATGTTGGAACGCGCCACTGACGATCTCTGAGAAAGATGTTAGTTTAGAGGGACTTAGAACTATGGATGGCTTCACCATTGCCGGAGATCACCAAAGAAGTTAGAGTCTCCGGCAGTGGTACTACCACCACCACATCAGCTTTGGTGACTTCAAACTTCATGTATAAAGGCCCAACACAGTAGTTGTTAGCTTCGGTGGATTAGTTTCTAAATTCTTGAAGGTAGTACAACAGATGTTAGATGAAGTTGTTAGTGTTGTTAGAGGGTTTGTCAAGGCCGGAGGTTCAAAAAACTCCATGAAAGCTCATCAAGAATCATAAGATAATTGTAAAGGTGAAGAAAGCATGAAGAGTGGGTCTGATCTCACCACTGCTGAAAGACAAGAATTTTAGATGAAGAAAGCCAAGCTTGTAAACATGAACATGCTAGATGAAGTAAGAGTTTATAATAATTTCTTATTATTTATTAACAAAATTTTATTTTTAAAATTTATTGATTAATTTTTATATGATATCATCACCAAGTGCAAGTAGTGGTTTCAAGTTTTGAAGTAGTGGCTGGACCATGAGTTTATGATGATTTCTTATTTATTAACAATTTTTTTAATTTAACTAATTGGTCAATTTTTATATGATAAATAAATGAAAGGTGGAGTAGAGATATAGACCATTATCATCACCAAGTGCAAATAGTGGTTTTGAGTTTTCAAGTAATGCCCAGGCCCAATTCTGTAAGGACGTACACAGTGCTGGCTTTGTAGACAATATCGAAGCAATTCCAGTGCCTAAGAGATGCCATCTTCGGCCAAATTAAAGCAACAAGCAAGAACTTGGATGAAGATGAATGTTTAGTAGGTTCTAAGAGTGAAGATAGATCAATACTAAGGTTTGTTGATCATCATCTTAGATAACAGTGTGCATTGCAGTAGCTCGGAATGATGCAACATAATGCTTGGAGACTGCAAAGAGGATTGGCGTAACGCTTTGTTTTGGTTCTCCGAGCTTGGCTTTTCGAACACTTACTTCATCCATGAGTCTTACAACTAAAACTTAATCATCTAATTAGAATTTAGTAGCGAAGTTATCCACTGAAATTTTCTTATATATGTATAATATTTTTACAAGTATCCGAAGGATTCAGATAAGATTATGCTTGCGAAACAAATAGGATTGACAAGAAGCCAGGTATCGAGAACTATATACATGTATATATATGTGTGTGTGTGTGTGTGTTAAACACCAATATGGGCGGAATGGAGCAGTGTATAATTTCTTTATATAAAATGGTGGTTATTTCCTGATCAAGAGTTTCTTCTTAGGGTTTGCTTTTGCCTTTGTTTCTTTATAACTTTATTGAATTTTCAAACAACAATTAAAGGTGATGGTTCTGCAGTTCAAAGTTCATATTCATTGCCTAAACTAGTATAGACTTTGGTTGTTTGCCTGATGCACTAGTTTACTCAATTATTTGAATAGCTGTAGAAAAAATTTTAGTCACATGATCTGTGAAACTGAATTTTTTATGGATTGTCATATGCTACTGACTATTAGATGTATCTGAAAAATAATTGCACTTTACTGTAGTCACCAACAAGTTGATATGTAGGCATGGGTTTATTTATTTATTTTTATTTGTGGGGAAAATTGAAACAAAATGGTGCATTTGTATGTTACTCGCTAAGTAATAATGTTTATTTTGAATTTTGGTTCATGTGCAAGTTAGTCTTTATTTTCCCCATTTATGAAATAATATGTACCATTCCATGTGGTGTCACAATCATTAGACATGTGAGTAAAACAAAAAATTTTTTTTAAAGAGTTGATGTGATGCTGCCAGATTTACTAGCATGATTAAGCCACAATTGTTGACACTTTAAGCTAATATTGTGCATAATTTGTTATAAATTAGGTGTTAATCAATGTTCATGTCAGTGATTTTTTTTTTTTTTTGACTTTTGACTTTTGACTTTTGACAACCTTCTACGGTAAACAAATTAAATAAAAAAAAACCTTTCATTCCTTATAAAAGAGTGTCATTACATTATAACAATTAAGGTTGTCTTAAGCTTGATGGATTGAGGCTATCCCTCATTCAAAAAATCAAGTAAATTTTATACTTACTAATTTTGTATTTGATAATGTTAATAAATACAATTTTTTATGTTCATTTCATTAAGCTATTTTCCATTTCATTAGCAACCTCAAGAGATGTGTAGATGCAAAGGTTTTCATTGTGCATATATATATATATATATAATATTAATTCTTTTAGGAATAATCCCCTATTTGGTTCCAATATTTTACTTAAGTGGCCCTTTTTGTCCCTCTATTGTGAAATGTCCTAATTGCATCCCTTTATTAATTTGATTGGGACAATCCAGTCCAGTAGCTGACGACCATGAGCATCTCCGTCTATTGATGCTGACATGGCGATTACTTAGCAATCAATGTAATAAAATATTAACAAATATTAAAATATTAATTAAAAGAAAAACCTGTCACGTCAGCACAAAGTCCGCGAACCCGTCAATTCCAAAGCTACTTTCCTCTTCCCTCTTCTCCATCTTCTCCAGCACACCAAACCTCCAGCCCTAATCTCCATCTCACTTTTGACACCTCTCAACTCTGGCTATCATCCTTCTCTTCTCTTGGATTTTTGACATCTCTCAATTCCATCCCATTTTGCATGACTAGCTAGTGCCCTTGCAAGTGTCTAGGTAAAAGAGAGATTATATGGCATTGTGTTTATGTTCATTGATCTTATATTTGCTTATGTTTGTTTGGATTATATTTGAGTTTGAGTGATAATGTGTATGTGGGATGAGCTACTTTGTCCTAATAGCTTACCATTGTGTTAGGGTTTTAACTGGTATTAATATGCTTAAAGGGGGGACCATATGAGAATACCATGGAAGGGTTTGAGTGATGATGTGTATAGTGCCCTTCACATTTGGCATCCAAGTTAGATGGAAACCCATTTTTCACTAGAAAGAGGGGACCACATGAGAAGACCATGAAAGGATTAATTAAATTTGAGTTGCAAACATTGTCTGCAATAATTAAACTTTATAGTGCTTGCATCTCTCTAGCTAGTTGTGTGAAACAATTTTTATGCCTTAATTGTGTAAAGAATTTGCTTAACTAGGTTGTGATAACTGATTGTTTGCCTAATTTTACAGTGCATGTTGTATCATGATATTGATGCTAGCTTGAGGTGCAATAACAAATATTGCCTAATTAAGTTGGTTAAAGATTTTGATCAACTAATGTGATAAACCTTTTTGTTGTATGCTATTTATTTTTATGGCAGTGGGTCCATAGTTGAAATTTTGAATATTAACCCAATTGGGGGTTGTATCTTCAATCTTTATTATTGATTGCATGTGAAAGTGTTTGTAGTCATTAATTTGATTGTGCACTACTGATGTCAACAAGTGTCTTTTTTTTCTGTCAATATATTTCCCTCTTATGTGCATTGTGTTTGCTTAATCACAATAATAAGTGTTTCCTTCCACTATCCTATGTTGATAGCCTCTTTTTCTAATGTTGTTCAAATTTGTAACTTAAAAAATTAGGGAAAATGACACTAGATGCCTAACTCTATCAATGCTGACATTAGACATTAAAAAAAAAAAAATAGTTACCATGACATTTTTGTAACAACCCTAAACAATCAATTTCCTATTCTTTCACAGAACAATATGACTTCTTTAGATGAGTTCATAATCAAGTACCATCATGGAGGGAAATAAATCGAGAAATAGATTTTGAATATCTAAATGGGTCAGTGACAAAAATCTGTGTTGATCCTGACAAGCTTTACTATTGGGATTTGTTAGGAGATGCCAAAGAGATAGGGTGTGATATCAACAATGGTATGGAGTTGTCTTATATAGATGATGACATGACACTAAAATATATTCATAATGACCAGGGTATTGTAGGTGTAGTTGACCAACTAAGAAAACACAAGACAGTGGATGTTTATGTAGAGATTTCAAATGTTAGACATGACAAGATCTTACTAGAAATATTATTGCTTGGTTCATATAATGTTGAGTTGAATGCGGGACAGGACAACCAAAGTGAGAATGATAGATGTTCCATTTATAGACTACACTTCTAAGGCTGATGATGAAAGAGAAGAAGCTAGGGACAAATTAAAGAAATATGTTGAATTGAAGAAATCAATTTTGGAGGATGCTAATAAAAATACCAATGGAAATGGAAATATAGGGTCTTCCCATAACACTAATTAATGCAGATGGGGCATCTAGAGATATTGTACATGACACTGACACAGGGAAAGTAACTGGCTATAGTAGTGACTACTTTGATTCATCTGATCCTAGGAGCTATGATGATACAAGTGATGGATCCAGTGCAGATGATGCAAAGAGGCACATGTCTAGTAGGCATCACTACAACCCTAATGTCCCTTTGCAGGATTTTTGTCTTGGGATTAGGATTCCAGAACTGAAACTCTTCAAAAAAACTCTTCAAAAATGAACTTGTTCAATTTTCAACAAGAAAAGGGTTTGAAATCAGATATATTAAAAATGATGCAACTAGGATAAGGGCTTAGTGTACTAGAAAAAATTGTAGTTGGTTGGTTCTGTGCTCTTGGTGTTTAGGTAATAAATTGTTTGTTGTAAAACACTATGTCCCTAGTCATTCTTGTCTCCTAGGGGCCACTAGAAATAAAAGGGTGACAACCCATGTTGTTGCTAACATCTTTGAAGGCAATGGTTAGGAAAGAATTAAGAGTATTCATCACTAACAAGGTGTGTAGAAATGCAAAGGGTATTGCTTTTTGAGAAATATTGAAAAGCAGTTTAAGTATGACTTTATTCATTTGCATAATTATGCCTTGTCATTAAAGCAAATAAACCCTGGTAGCACTGTGTTCATTGTTTCTGAAAGAAAGAAAGTAGATGAACCTCCAATGTTTAAGAAGATATATGTCTGTCTAACAGCAGTTAGGGAAGGATTTATAAGTGGGTGTAGAAAACTTATTGGCCTTGATAGATGCTTTCTAAAGGGAGTTTTTAAAGGGCAGATCTTGGTGGCTGTGGGGAGAGATGACAATAACTAGATGTGTCCTATAGCTTGGGTAGTTGTGGATAAAGAGACAATATAAACTTTGGTCATGGTTTATTGAGCTATTAAGTGCTGATCTTAACATTGGGGATGGACTAGGATGGTCACTTATAAGTGACATGCAAAAGGTTTGTACAACATTGATTTGATTATTCCTTTGAGTAAAACTGGCTTGTAATTTAATCATTTTATTTTATCTTTTCAGGGACTAATATATGCAGTGAATAATTTGTTACCACTCATTGAGCATAGGATGTGTGCAAGACACATCTATGCAAGATGGGGAAAAATCTATCCAGGGAAGGACTTGCAGATTCAATTTTGGAGTATTGCAAGATCTACAAGTGAACCTGAATTGAAGAAACAAATTTAGAAAATGAAAGACTTGAAAGGAGGGGCTAAAGCTATGGAGAAATTATTGGATAGATGGCCAATTTCGGGTTCATGCAGTGCATTCTTCTTTGATTTAATCAAGTGTGATGTTATTGATAATAATATGTGTGAAACATTTAATGGTGTAATATTAGAATCTACAAGCAAGCCAATAATCGCAATGCTTGAAGATTTTAGACAATATATAATGACTACGATTGCTATGAAAAGGTAGTTTGCATTGAAGTAGAAAAATTCCTATGGGCCTAACATTCTTGCTAGGATTGAAAAGGAAAGAAAAAAAAACTTTCAGGTGGCAGGTAGAGTGGAATGGGGGTGCAAGCCATGAGGTTTTTAGAGATGACTTGGTGCAACATGTAAGGGAAGGATATGTAGTAATGTTAGCATGCCAAAGTTGCTCATTCGGGACATGGAATAAAAGTGGAATTCCATGTGAACATGCATTAGCTGTTATTTCATTTAATGGGGCCAGATCCAGTGGATTTTGTGGTAGAATGGTTTAAAAAAGAAACATATGTGAGAGCATATAGTTTCACTGTTAATCCAGTAAAGGGCAAGAGAATTTTGGCCAGTTAGTGATGAATGCCCTTTGAAGTCACCTGTAGTGAAGAAAATGCCTGGGAGACCTGTGAAGAAGAGGAGGAGAGAGCCACTGGAGGGGAAACATGGTAGTAAAACAAAAATTTCTAGGCATGGCAGAGTTTTTAAATGCACAATATGCCATGAGGAAGGGCATAACAAGTTAAGATGTCCAATAAAAGATAACAATGTAAGTTTTTTTACTACTAATGTCATCAAAATTCTTTCTTTCACAAATTTATTTGTTGCTCATTATGTAATTCTTCCATAGATCCCAACTGGTAGCCCCCAAGTCGAGACATCTCTAGTACTAGATGAGACTATTGTTGGAAATAGGTAGAGAAGGCAAAGAAGAATGCCAGGTGCTACACAAGCATCAAAAGGGGGAAAAAAGATGCTTGCTGGTGTTCAAGGGTCTGTAAGTATCATTAGGGTAAGAATCAAGTACAATAAATCTTTTATATTAAAAATAATTCCATATTGTGTTAATTAGGTAAGATATGACACAATGTCTAATAATTCTAGGGGCCTCACCTTGGTGGAGTAATTGTTGGGAGGGACAACCCACAATTTGCTTCATTCATCATTGCTGGAAAGTTAAATATAGTGCTTACTCCCAGTTCAAATATAAACCGCCATAGCATTTTTCTTTTCATTTATACTAATGTATAATATGTTTGTTGTTGATAATTAGGCACTAAAGAGCGGGGGAAATGCTGCAAACCAAACCAAAGAGGGAGATCAGAGTGAGTAAACCTCTAAAGCTTTTGAAGATGGAGCTTTCCCAATACAAGATAGCATGACATTTGCTACAACTCAAGGAAAAACCTGATACTAAAGCAAGTGACCAGTTTGATGCTCTCTGTTAGTGATTCTTTTCTTTTTTTTTTTTTTTTGGTGTTTGGTGTACTTCAGTTGTTCAGATGATTTGTAATGTATCCACACACTAGAATATTTTGTGTGATCACATCTTATTGTGGAACAAATTTTGGGTCTCTTTGTTTTTTTACACAGACTATATAATTTTTGAAATTTTATTTCATCAATGAAATTTGGTATTTACTAAATTAGTTTGTTGTTAATCAAGCTTGTATTGTAGCTTAGCATAAATTTGTCGTTAATTCAGGAAATCTGTACATATTAAATTTTTGTTGATGTAATGCAGAATCACATATTCAACCCAACTATAATTTCTAATCATGCAATGCTTGCATTACATATTTATTGATCAAACCACATAATTACATATTCAAGTTACATAATTACATTTCTAATCACATTAGTTTGAGAAATCAAAAAAAACACACACACACACACACACAAAATACAACCAAAAGCAAACGCAAAAATAAAGAAATCCTATTTGTCAAACAAGACTAATTTTGTGGTCATATAGTTGTTGTCGACAGTTCGGCAAAGCTTGGAGTGCATAATGGCTGAATAAAAAGGTGTGCTGGAGAAATGAAAAAGTGTGGAAGAGAGATGTCGAGGTCAAGATTGGGATCGACAACTAGATGAGGGAAGTCATGCCGGAAAACTTGAGAAGCGCCACCAATGTCTCAATAGAAGGGAGGGATGATGGCCGTAATTGAGAAGTGTTACCAGTGGACGGGAGGTTAGGGCTGGCTTACAGGAGAAAGGACGATGGCCAGAGTTGAGAGGTGTTGAAAGTGAGATGGAGATTAGGGGCTAGAGGTTTGGATGGAGAAGAGGGAAGAGGAAAGTAGCCTTAGGATTGAAGGGCTCGTGGGCTTTGTGCTGACATGACAAGTTTTTTTTAATTAATATTTTAATATTTGGTAATGTTTTATTACGTGGATCGCCACATAATCACAATGTAATTGCTATGTCAGCATCAATAGATGGAGATGCTCACTGTCGTCAGCTGTTGGACTTGATTGTCCTAATCAAATTAATAGAGGGATGTAATTGGTACATTTCACAATAGAGGGACCAAAAGGGCCACTTAAGTAAAATATAGGGACCAAATAGGGGATTATTCCATTCTTTTATATCTGTATGTTTTTATTCATTTTGGACTTTACTTATTTATTAAATGATTACGTTTAAATTTCTTTATATATGTTTTTATTCTCTTGTAGGTTCACTCAACCAAATTTATGGGGGGTTCACTAGTGAAAAAATAGGGAAAAAAATAAAAAGAGTGAGGGCAAAATAATAAATTTATAAAATTTTAATTATTATAAAAATTAGAGACCGCCTCCACAACAAAAAAAAAAAAAAAAGTAGTAAATCATTTTCCTCGCAAATCAAAAGATTAAAGAATTGACTCTATTAGTTCCATCAAGCTTCCACATCATCAATCCTTATCACCTATTACCACAATATCTAGTTTCGACATCACTATAGACTAGTTGTTAAATGATGCCAATTATGTACATTTGCATCAATGGATTCTCTTCTAATCCAAAAGCTCATTATCTATATATATATATATATAAGTTAGAGGGGATATTTTGAATAATCTAGCACTTTAGAGGAACTTTCAACTCCTTTATTATTATACATGTAAATATATTTATATTATTGAGAAAAAAAATAATATTTCTTTGACTTAAATACCAAAATAAATATTTTGGTGAAGCATGGACCAAAATCAAATAATAAAGTCTTATTACACATAATTATGAGATTTCTAAGGGTATATAAGCAAAAAAGCCTTTATAAAAAACACGTGGCTTATATAAGCTCTTTCGTGGTGCTCCCCGAGCCGCCAATCCAGACCGCACGTTGCCCTTCAACGCGTTCGACCACAAACTTAAGGAACATTGAATCTACGGTGGAGATTCAATCATCATCACCCTGAAAGAAATCCATCCGTTCATTACGCCTCGATATATGGTCTCCATTGCTCTTGTAGGATTTATGTCTGAGAGAGCAAAATTTGTGTTCTACTCCCTTAGAAAGTTTGAAATTACTTGTTTTTGCTTTCACTTCTCACACAGCCCCTAAAACTCTTTTTTAATTTTTTTAAGAGATATGGTCACGAGTGTATAAATATAACAACAAAATAATAATTTTTTTTATTTTTGACAAATGCAATGACATATGTTAATTAAGAGACGTGTACACTAACAGAAAATAGATCATCTCAGTTGTGCGTGCTCACCTGTGATGAAAGGTTCGGATAACAAGCCTGAAATCCACAATCGAGACCCGTTATCACTATAACGTTCAATAGAACTTGAACTCAGGCGGTCTCTATCCTATTAGCTATTATTTTTTTTGTTATTTCTAACTATAAAAATATTTTTTTTTGTTCATCCATTAAAGAATTTTTGTTTAAAAATTTGATTTTAAACTCAAAAGATACTTCTCAATGATAAAATGCGCCAATGATAAAATGCGCCTATATAGCATAATTATTATATATAAAACATGATGATGATACAATTATATGGCATAACAATCTAAAGTCCATATATCCTAATATAACATGTATGTATAAAATAGCATCCTAAATATGTCTAATATTTATTAAACATTGTCCATATTGTAAGAATGAAACCTAATTTTGTGTAAATTGTAAGAATTTAATATTAATAAACTATAAATACCGTTGGCCAAGTAGCCATCGTTATAATTTTCCATGTACTTGTAAAGATTTAAAAAAAATAAGTATTCCTGAAACTTTTTAAACTTGAGAAAAAAAAAGTTATTTTTGCAACCATGAAAACTTTATCTCCTCCCGAACACTTTAGTGAGAATTGATTATATATATATATATATATATATATATATAGGAGATAGGAACCTTTGCTTTATAAAACTATAGATTTTTTATATAAAAAATACATATATTATTGACTATCATTTGATTTATTGATATCGAGTTTTTGCATAGAATGCTTATTCAACCAAAAAAGTAGTTTTAAATCGAAGCTCGTGCTGGTAAAAAGACATATGTGTTGTAAAATTTAGTTCTTTACATGTGCTTGTCCACATTTGTCAAAAAAAAAAAAAAAAAACACGCATATGATCTTGAATTTCAGCTTATATATCCCAATAAATCATAGATTTCATATGAATACATGTACACACACATACAAAAATTTATAATGTAAAATAACAGACAGATATCTATACACACACATAAATTCCATTATCTTTTCTAGACCTTTCATATCGGTTTTCAAATGAACCCTTGGAAAAACTCATAATTGACGAGAGGTATTCATGGACAAATAATTATATGATTTGTGAGGATTTATCTGCAAAAACACACCATATTTTTGCAAGTCTTTTATTTTTTGTCTGTTCGGATCGCAGTGCTGTTTCTCGACTGGAATTGTGAGAGAGAGACGACGCTCTGAAGAAAGATCGTGGAAGACGTCAACCCTAAGGGAATCGATCGGAATCGAGGCTAACTTCTCCGGCGAGGTCTCGATTTCGCGGCGATCTCCTGCTAGAGGTCCCCTCCGATGGTCTTCTTCACCGGCGATTGGTGATCGTTGGTGCGTGGCTCGATCGACGTCTTTGGAGGCCTGATCGGGGAGAGTTTGGGGTTTTGGGGGATGGGAGGTGGTGGTGGGTGGTGAAGGGTTGTGGTGGTTGTTAGTAAGGGGATTGGGGATTGGGGGAGGATTGGATGCTGACGGCGGAGAGTAGGGGGGATGGGAGGAAGAGTTTAGGGCTGGGGTTTGGGGTTGAGATGGAGGAGAACGAGCTTGAGGAGGGCGAGGCGTGCTCGGGGCATGAAGGCGAAGCCCTGACCTCCGGGAAGGATCTTGTCAATCTCTCCTACATCGTGAGTTTTTTTTTATAAATTAAATTATTTTTTTTTGGGTTTCTCTGATTAGAATTGGATCTCTTGTTTTGATTTCTGAGAGTCATCAATGAGAATTTTTTCTGATTTAAGTGTATTCTAGGACTAGACACGAACATTGTTCCAAGAATCGGATTCTTTATCATGAATTTGTGACATTTTTAGTGATATATTTTATATGTTTGGCTCGAGTAGCTTTAGATTCTGATAAAGGAGTTTTTGTTCTTATTTTCTGTTTTTCTATATGGAAATGGGATGAAATCCTTAGCTTAAGTCTTGCAATTTAGTTTTGGGGATTGAGAATTTTAAGCAAACAACTCATTGAGTAGAACTACGAGAAGCTGCTTTGAAAACAATAGAAATTGTGAATATATAATTCTCTGTAACTGGTAGGAGCCCTGATATGTAAATGTGGCCTGTCGTAATAAATTCACCTTATTATCGAAAGGACAAGTTCAATGTGGTGTTAGTGGCAGCTTGCCTTGCATTCTGTTGCAGGATGAAAAGCTCCAAGATGTCCTGGGCCATTTCCAGAAAGATTTTGAAGGTGGAGTCTCGGCCGAAAACTTGGGTAAGGAATGAAACATTGTAAAACAGCCAGTAACAAGGAATCTTCCTTATCAATGATTGGATGTGTACTGGTTCATTGGCAGGGGCTATGTTTGGTGGGTATGGTTCGTTCCTCCCCATGTACCAGCGTTCTCCATCTGTTTGGTGCCAACCTAGAAGTCCACCAAATGCGTCTAGCCACAATGGTTCAAGATCCCCTGAGAACACATTGTGTGAGGTATAGATTCAGCAATTTTGTGGTCTCATTTTGTTTCTTATATTTGCAAAGAAAAATCGTTCTGTTTCTATGCTAGTTATTGATTCTTAATTATTTCATCTATGTTTTTCTTTACAGGGTGCACGTCAGACCCAATTGGTTTCCACTTGTGCATCTATTAACAAAACTAGTGCAACATCTGTAGCACCATCATTTGACAAGTCATGCAAGACAGATTTGAGAACGGGGGCAATCAATGCTGTAGAGACTGTTACCCGCCATGATTCATTCAATAAACTAGTCAATGGGAGTGATCAGAAAACATTGAAGGTTCGCATTAAAGTGGGTCAAGAGAGTATTTCAGCTAGAGATAATGCTGCTATTTATAGTGGTCTTGGCCTTGATATATCTCCATCATCATCCCTGGAGGACAGCCCTTGTGGGAGTGAAGGGCTTTCTACTGAACTTAGAGTTGCACCCGATGAATCACCAATGACCATCATCCAGGTAATATCCTTATATTTATGTCAATTCTTTTAGAGCTATAAAGTTATGATGGCTGCCTTGAGTTCATCAAAATGGTTTTTTTCTTTCTTCATTGTCATGGAACAGATCATGACATGCTTTCCAGTTCCTGGGGGATATTTACTTTCACCTCTTCCTGATAACCTGTTGTATTTGTCAAAAAAGGAGAAGTCCTTTCTTAACAACTTCAAGTCAGGCAAGCTGACTATGAGCATCCCAGAAAATTGTGCTGTTCTTGCTGATCTTACCACATCATCAAGAGATGTAAAAGGTCTGCAAAAGAAAATGAAAATACTGGAGAAGAATGGTAGGGCTATGGATGTGAAGAATTCAAGTTGCAAAGATGATATAAGCTTAATTTTGAAGAGGGAAATTGACATTGAAACCCAAGATGGCCAAGAGATTGTCTCTGATGCGTTGAATATACCGATTCTGTCTGATCCAACAGGTGTTGAAGAAAAAGAAGATAGGCTATTTGTTGGTGAATCTACAAAAGGTTCCAAAATGTTTGATCTTCCTTCAGAGCCCAATAAACTTTCGGCAAAGGGTAGAGTATACTCATCAGAGTTAGTGAAGGATGGCCAAAGAGAGTTGATGGAAAACATTGGGAATATTGGAGTTGCTGTCTCAGTAGATGAAATTACCCATTCAAAAGGTAAAATGAACCTTAAAACAAGCATCATAGAGAAGGCCCTGGAAGAAAAAAATTTCAGCAACCACAAGAGGGCCTCATCTGATGTTCGAAATGAAGACAAAAGTAAAAATGAAAAATGTTATGGGACCAAAGTTGATTTTGATGAAGCTAGGTGGAAGAAGGATTTTGTTATTGGATCCATTGAAGCTCCCAAGGAAAACATGGTCCAAAAAGCCAATTTATATGAGCAAGATGCAGAAATGATGTTTCAGGCTGGGGACTGCCCATCTGAAGGTAGAGGAAAACAGAAGAAAAGTCAAACCAATGTCACACCATCTGTCGAGTCCACAAAAAGAAACCCTAAGTCTCACTCTTCAAAATCCAAAGAAAAGAAGAGTAGTTCACATTTGAGGAAGATAGATTATATGGAGAGTAAGTCTAAAGATTCAAAGTTTGAAAATGACCACCCTGGGATTTTCAGTAAAGAATCTCACATAGATGCGGAAGATATGAAGACAGTGGATAACAGATCTAGGCTGCTACATGCGAAAGATAAACTGACAGAAAGAGAACATGATTATGAGGATCCTCTCTTGACATTAAGTGAAAAGACAAAAGAGAGGCCTGTGGCTAAGAAGGTGGACAATCTGCCTATTTCAGAAGAAGTTTGTGCTCAGCAAGTTACCCCTTTGACGTTGAGCATACCAGGGTCAGATGCAGTTGCAGTGTCCAATGCTCCTGTTCTTATAAAAGAAAACTGGGTCTGTTGTGACAGATGCCAGAAATGGCGGCTTTTACCATATGGGGCAAATCCTGATCTTTTGCCCAAGAAATGGCAATGCAATATGCTAAACTGGCTGTAAGTTTTTCCCCCCTCAATGCTGTTATTTATGTTTATGTTCAGTATTGTTTGTTTTATGCTTCTTTCTTTTAATATTAGACACATTTTATGTGCTGTATAGTAGTGTTCTTACAGAGAAGGTTCAGCTTTAGGTACAACTCTCTGTTTGCCTGTTACACTGTTCTAGTTATTCTTTTGTTTTGTCAAATTCATAGCTTCTATTGTAGTTGATTTTGGTTGTGTTCTCTTATTACTAACTATATATTTCTTAAATTTCTACCTAGGCAACCTGGAATGAACAGATGTAACATCAGTGAAGAGGAAACAACAAAAGCTCTAAATGCTCTCTACCAGATGCCTGTTCCTCAAAGCAACACTTGGTCTGAATGGTGTTCCTAATATTGCTGCTTCAAATACGATTTTGCCTGATCCACATCATCTCAGCCATACTCTTGATAATAATGTGAATAGTGCGGGTGCTATTGGGAAGAAAAAGCATAAACTGAAGGATCAGGCAAATCCAGTTAATGATTCAGCTTCCCTTCTGATTTCATCTTCTGCAAAAAAGAACCAACTGGCTTCTTTCAAGAGCAGAAGCTTAAATGATGTTAACCATCCATTGGACTCTAACGTGCCAAGCAAAGTTGTCCTTGAGCATGTGAGCAAGTCAACTGACTTTAGTTCTGATAAACAGAATCTCAAGCACAAGGAGAAGCACCGGATCTTGGGACGACATTCAGATGGAGGTGGTCTTGTAATTGGCCTTTTTCTACTAGCAAATGTCTGATTTTATTTATTTATTTTTTTGAAGAACCGATAGCCAATTTCTGTGGTTTTATTTTCTCAGGTGACTATGGTGAACGTGTTGGCAAACACTCTAAATCAAAGAGCAAGAGGGAGGTTGATCAAGAGGGTCTTACAACAACTAAAAGATTCAAGAGAGATGGTTCTCATCATATCGGTGAGGATAAGCATTCTGAACACAACAGTGTAAGACATGCAGTTTTAATCACTGATGATGGTCTACCAACCAGCGCAAGCCAGCATAACATGCATAAGTACAATGGTTTTGCATCTTTTAATGAAGTAAATGGTGATTCAGAAAGCAATTTGCCTGCTTCAAGTAAGAGGGCAAAAGTTCAACCTCACTCTTTAACCAATGGAGAAGCCAGAGAGCATGTTAGTGTCTTGAACATGGAAAAATCTGTATCAGACTTTGGCAAAAAGAGGAAAACCAAGAACTGGCAAGAGAGTCAGGATCATCTGGCAAACATAGACAGCAGTGAGCGTCCAGTGGATAGCAAGGCAGCTGTGAAAGAAACTTTCAGTGAAAATGAAATGAAGAGGGAAAAGAAACTTAAAGTGTCAAAGTCAGAAGTAGATGAATCAAGTACAAGCAAGGCGGATGGTAGGTTGGAGAAAAAGGGTTGCACCACCAAAATCCTTTTGTCTGGTGGCGTTCAGCATTCAACTTATGAAATAGAGAAAAGCGGCCTTGCTGGGAAGGAGAGCCAAATAGAACAATACCAAGTCAAGACAGTATCCAGACCGGCTTTGGATGGTGTGGAATCCTTGAAGAAGGATTTGGCCTATCCACAGACCTCAGCTGCAGCTACTTCAAGCTCGTCAAAGATATCTGGTTCTCGTAAAAGTAGGGGCAACCTTCAGGAAGTGAGAGGTTCGCCAGTGGAATCAGTTTCCTCATCACCATACAGGAATTCTAATTTGGAGAAGCCTTTTCCTTCTAGGAGGAAGTCAGGGGGGAAAGATGATGCAGGTTTCTCTGTTATTGGGAGCCCCAAAAATTGTTCGGATGGTGAAGCTGATGATGGAAATGATCATCCCGAGGTGAGGAATGACAAGGATTCTGCACAACGAAGATCTGTTGAAGGTCATAGATCTATGGATTCTAGAGGTTTAGTATCTTTGAGACGGACCTATGATAATGAGGACAAAGAAGCACAGGCCACGGATGGGATACATTTAAAATTGTTTGGGGATACTCATGATGATTCCTCCCCTACCGAATTTGAAGAAACAAATTTGGTGAATAATGGTGTAAACACATCAAATCACCTGTACAAATGTCAACCTCTGGATGAAGACCATACTAAAATGAATAATCGCTACCTTGCAAATGGTTCTGTTCAACGGAAATCAGGTAAAAGCTCTTCTACTCGTTCCAGAGATAACCAGAGTTCCAAGTCTTCTACTGACAAGGGCAAGATTAAGGCGTCTAATTCCTATACTATGCAAGGGGGGTTGTTTTCTTCCAAAAATGAGGATAATTGCCAAGACAATGTTCATAATTCTTCTGATTGGACAAATTACCCTAAAGATCTGAGGGATGAACATCACAATTGTCTGAAGGACAAGGAGGATCATTCACTTAAGAAAGAACTAAAAGCACAAGTATCTTCAGGAGGTATAAAAGGTGTCCATGCAGATCATGCAGTGCTAGGAAATCTGGAGGTAAATGGATTTTGCATGTCTGATAAACATCACAAGGACTTAAACTCCAGAGTTGTTGCTTCAGGAGCTAGTTGCAGCAAGTTTGGTTCTCTAGATAACTCTCAACAGGCTTCCCTTGTAGATGAGAGGAATCTTTTTGATCGATCAGAAATACTGGTTGGGAGAGGGAAATCACAATCTACCATGTCTCTGAGAGATAAACAGGAAAATCAGACCTATGGTTCTCAAGCAGTGCCTACATCTATTAAGCCAGTCAAATCAGAAGGATTTCTTGGTGATGCAACAAATGGTGATGCATTGAAGGCGGTCAAACCAAGAAAACCTGATGAGCAGATTGTAGCTCAACATGGAAGTTTGAGGCAAGCCACACCAAACAGACTTGAGCCCCGAAGTCCAAGCAGAAGGGATGGCCATTCTGTTGCTAGTGTGCTGAAAGAAGCCAGAGATTTGAAACATACTGCTAACCGGCTAAAGGTTAGCATTCTTTCTAAATTCTATAACTTAAAATCATAGATTTGTTGAAGTGTTTATAAACATTGAGAAGGGTTGGTCATTTTACAGAGTGAGGGGCTTGAGCTTGAAAGCACTGGTCTATACTTTCAGGCAGGTTTGAAGTTTTTATATTATGCTTTTTTATTGGAGCCAAATGCTGAAAATGCTCGACATGGGGATGGTACTCAGTCCATGCAGATGTACTCTGACACTGCACGGCTTTGCGAGTAAGTGTAATTTTAAGCTGTTCTTTTTATGTTATTTGATTGGTAAGAGCAATAGTTAAGAATGTATGTTAGCTATAGACATTTTACAAGAAGGACAGCCCTGTACCTGTTTGCTAGATATGTCAACTGTAAAAAAGAGGAATTTACAACAGGTATCACAAATTATGTTTTTAGGATGTTTTTGTCAAATAGGTTATGGATTATTTGAAGTTTTATATTGTAGGAATCTGACCTTGATTTAGGGTTGATTACATCTATTTACTCTCTCTGGCCGAAACTAGGTAAGATCAGCTGAAGCTGCCAACATGGAGTACAACTTAATCTGAACTTCACCCTGGGGCCTCGTTTAGTGGCGATATATGCAAATTTGGGATGTTGTCAAGAGTGTCTCCTTTCTGATTGTTAAACTGACAAATAAATGAAAATTAATAGTTTTTTTATGTCATCTGGTTGGAAATAGCATGGAAATGCCAATTCATGAAGAGGCGAATGAAAAAAGTCTGGTACTATTAGTGATAGATATTATGAGATACCTATCTACTTATGGGATCTGCAGCTGAAAATCATGACATTGAGCTCACTGTTAGTTTGAAGGCCTTTTGTGTTCTACTAAAGTTTAAAATCAGGAAGGGTGTTGGTAGAGCATGTGAATTTTGTGTTTTCTAAGATCAATAGACTGGTAAATATGTACTTTGCCAATTTGCCTAGTTTGCTGATTATGTATTGTGTCAAACAGATTTTGTGCTCATGAATATGAGAGGTGTAAACAAATGGCTGCTGCTTCCCTAGCTTACAAGTGTGTAGAAGTGGCATATATGAAGGTCTCATATTTGAAACATGCGAGTGTTAGCAAAGATCGACATGAATTGCAAGCAGCTCTGCAAATGGTTGTTCCAGGTTGGTAACGTAACTGCCTTTTGCCAGTTCTTATTATAAATTACATTACAAAGACAAATCTTCAATTGACATACTAGTTTGGTGTTCTAGGAACAGACTCTAAATTAGAAACCGTAGGCAATTTCACCCACTTAATTTTAGGATCATATAGTTTTTGTTGAAATCGTTCTACCTAATATATGAGCATAAAATTATTTGATTGAATACTTGGATCTCTGCCAAATTGTCTCTTGGTTTGTCTTTAGCAGGACAGCTGGTAGAATCTGATTGTGGACGCCCAGAATTATGCAGTTTATTATTATTTGCTAAAGTCCATCCAATTCCTGCTCAGAGCTGCTTCCATGTGGCCTTTGGCTTCCATGGGTGGCTTAGTTTATTTTGTTCACATGCTTGTGCGTACTCTAGACATGCATTCCAAGTCCTAATAAATTGTATAAAACTTTTATAATGTGATGGAGGATGATTTGAAATATTGGATAGCAAAAAGCTACACGGCTGGCATTGACTTTGAGGCTATATGAGAGTGTCTTGATTAAGTTCTGGGAAGATATTTTTGGAGTTTGTATTGGTCCATTTAATCAATTATTTCAGTTTTAGGTTTCATAGTAGATGGTTTGATCTATCTATTAGATATGGCATGAGCATCTATTGTGTAGTTCTTATGGCATGGGTTGGATCTTTTTTCAGTTCCATTTAGGATACAGCTACCTAGAAACATCCTATTTAAACTTGACTTAGTTGTATGTGGTTGTGTTTGTTGGGTGTTTGTGAAGAGTTCTAATTGCAGTGTATGCCAATAACCTTCAGTATCCACAAGTGATTTTTCCTAGGGCTTCATTCCTCATTTCTCCTCTTCCTTCTCGTACTTTTGTTTTCTTCTTTTATCCTTTATGTTAACTAATATCTGTTGTATATCAATGGAAACAAATGTAGCTAACTGTACGAAGCTATTCTGGTTCAGTGTTTTGCTAAGCATTTCTAGTTTTGTCAATAGACATGCGATGTTTCTTACATTTGATTTTGTTTAACCATAGGTGAATCCCCATCTTCTTCTGCTTCAGATGTAGATAACTTAAATAATCAGGGTACATTGGACAAGGGTACTGCAGGCAAGGGTGTAAGTTCTCCTCAGGTTGCTGGCAACCATGTTATTGCTGCTCGCAACCGTCCCAGTTTCGTGCGGTTACTCAACTATGTAAGTTGCATGCCTTAAGTTTTTTCCATAACACAGATGATATCAAGTGCCTGCTGAACTAAGCTTCTTTGATATTCTTTTCTATCTTGTGGTTTAAATAGCTTTGTATGAGTTGATATTTGTTCCCCTCATATCCTTTATTACTTGTCTATGTCTATGTGGTGCATTACATTTTCATAACCTGCGAGTAGTCAGCATTTTAAGGCCCAATGTTGTAAACCATAAAAAATATATGTTCAATGCTACTTGATCTATTCAAAAGCATTATTTTTTGTGCTGGATCATAAGCTTGTCATTGTTGGACTATTGTTACCTATCTTATGGCCTACTGATGACGTCTTTTCATTATGGGAATAACCCAGTGTTATTGAAGTAAGAAATTTGAACTCATATGGATAGATTTAATCAAAGACCATATTCACATGTTAGTGAGAATTGCATGGTAAATGCTCTTCCGTTTTTCTTTTGAAAGCATGTTGGTAAATATATGTTATGTCAAGCATTTTAACTTGGCTTATTGACTTCACTTATGGCATTTTCCCATCTATGGATAGACAATGGTGTTTCTCTCTTTTATACCATGTCTCGTGACCTCGTCCCTATGCTACTGGAGCCAACTGGCTTGATAAAAAAAGTTATTTTTGTGGGAGACTTTGTGGTAGGTTATGGACTTTCTCATGCCATTTTACAATATATGTTCCAACCAATAAATCCTATGGGACCTGCTGAGAGTTTATATTTTGTTGGATTTTAATCTGGTTCGAGGGTGGTCCTTCTGTTGGCATGTGATGCTAGTACTCCATATTCGAATTTCATCATGGAATGAGATGTGCCTTCATTTCATGGCCTTAATTTTTATTTGTGTTTTCATGGACAGGCAAATGATATGGTTAGTGCTTTTGATGCTTCAAAGAAGATGCACATTGCTTTTGCAGCTGCCAGTTCTGGCGCGGACAAGAATGGTTCTGGTTGCTTAGTTTCTGTGAGAAATGTTCTTGATTTCAACTTTCACAATGTTGAGAGACTACTGCAACTAATACGGTTAGCGATGGAGTCGATCAGTTGTTTATAGGACTAAGAATTTACAAACTTCTGTGAATATATTTCTATCTTGGCTCAGCCATGGTGATGGCATTGAGGGAATCACAAAGCTAGTTCTTGTAAAGCATGTACAAAGGATTTGCTTGTGAATTTTGTGAAGAATTATTTTCTGCTTTTGACACTTCTAGTTGCGGGTAAGGGCTTGAATCGGCAGTCATGAGAAGAGATGTGAATACCAGTGGTTCGTGTCGAGTTTCTGCACCATCAAAAGATTGGCATCGTGTTATGAGTAAGGTGAATCGCCTCTCATTGTTTATTGGATTTGAGATCCTCTGGCAATGTCCCAGAGGCTGCATCCGGTGTATCCTGGTTGATTCAATCATTTTACCTCTTCCTCTAGAAATTTTGTTGCACTGGGATACAAGTAAATATGTGAGGATTTAATGGTGCTTGTGAGAAAGTTCTCATGGTGTTCTCTTTAGGCCTATGGACCAAACATTGCGTGGTATTTTGCTTTGATGCTGGTATGAACAGATCTCGTAGGTAGTGATATCCAGTTTATTAGCCATATTTCTCTTTTAGACTATTCAAAGCAATGCTAGGATGGAAGTCCATTCATTTTCTGATTGTAGTGTTTTTTATGTTTTATGTTTGTTGGTGATTCCATTTTTCTTATGTTGACATAATGTTTTAATTTGATTTTTATAGGTTTGATGTGGGTTCTTGTTTCACACAACTTGTGTGTATTTCAAGATTGTTAAGGAGGCAAGGCAATCAAGCATTCAGAATTCTTGTTTTGCTAAGAAAAATTGAGGATTAAGATTATGTAAAGATACCTGAACAAACATGAAGTTGTCGTTTGCAAATGAACCCCTTTTCGGAGGCATGTCAGTTACTAATAATATCAAAATTTTTTTTGCAAAGAGTTGAGTAAAGTACCTTACTTTCTATTGTCTGCTTTGTTTCTTTTGTCACTGGCAGATATGTTGATATTGATTCGCTAACAAAAGTTTGGGATGCATGGCGTTTTTTCTTGATCAGTTTTTGCCGCAGTCAGCTTCACTTGTAAAACTTGAACAGGTAATTTCTTCATAATGCTAAGATTGTATCATAGAGCTGTATTAAAGTTTGTTGAAATTGATTCAATTCTGATATTGGTACCATAACCTAGCTTTGAGAGTCACCTTGCAAGAACATCAAGGTGAATTGACGTGAAAAAGTCGAGCACAATCCTTCTACCAAGGATGACATCAATAATGGGTTTTGTTACAATATTTGATCTTTCCTTGGACAAGTGTGCAATGCCTGCAATAAGTGAACTTTGAGTTGCTATTCTTGTTTAATATATTTGCGCGAGTATTAGCAGCCTCCAATGCAAGAGTAACTTAGATTAAGTATTCCTGGACAAATGTTTGCCTTGAAATAATTTTATTGTTTGAACTCTGAGTACATGAACTAACTTCTTGGTTTCTGATGATGTTACGCTATGTTATACAGCAGTTGGAAGGCAACTATTTGTTTGTGTTCTAGCCATACTTATGCTTTATGCCTTGTTACCAGATGTACTCAATATCGATCATGACATAGTAACTCCATATCCTCTCCATCCTGTTCTTATCCTTTGGCTTTTTTTTTGTTCTTATACATCTTGATGATGAGTCTTAAGTTCTTATTTGGAGCTTTTTTCTTTTGAGTATTTACTGGCAGGATTTGATGGGCATTCCTTGACCTTTTTCTAGTTCTTTTCTCATGATCTCCACTTTAAAGTGTCATGGATGATTTGATGTCTCACTATTAAATGTTGGCATGCTGCATTGTGCTTCTTTGAGTATCCTACCACCTTATTCAACTTTGACAGTTAGGTGCATGATGCTAGTAAGATATAATATCACAAGACTAGGGCTGTAATTGGGATTGAGGGAAAATGGTTTAAAAAAAGGAGAAGAAAAGGAATGAACAAAGGGAGAATTTTTCAATATATTTCCTTTCATTTTCTTCATTCATTTAAACATATGAAAATAATACTCTGTTATCTCTTGTTTTCATGTTAGTTGTCATTTTCGGACACTTGTTCAATGAACCTTTTTTTTCTTTCTTATTTGGTGTTTCAGGTTGCTTAACAACATGGTGCACATGTATTATATCATCAAATTGTTATGTTGTGAGGGGGTGTTTGGTTTTATCTTTTATTAATTTGAACCTTCTTTTACCATGATCTATTCCATGTATTCATCAAATTGTTGTATTCATTTTTTTCTTTTTGGAATAAAATCATTTGGCCTTGTACTTTTGTTTTAATTTTTGTGGGAAATCATCTTGAGATCATCTTGATATGCTCAGCTTTCACAGTGATCATCATATGAGTGTTTCTTGGGTCCTGAGATTCATGTCAATTTTGCTGTTATACCCTTTCAAAATTTGTTTTTTGAGTTTGTCTATCAAGTGTAATCATTGAGAGAATTTTCTGGCTTTTTGTATATATATATATATATATGTGACTGTTTTTAAGAAAAAATTGTTACCTTATTTCTATCATAAGTTAAGACTTTTGCTTTAATAATTTCATATTATCTGGAGTCATTCAACTTTCATTTTTGTGAAAATTTTCTTGCAAATTAATGTCACTTCTCAAAGAGATTAAGAGGGTCATCTACTTTTCTTTTTATTTTTTTAAATAAAAACTTAAAAAACTATAGATAAGATTTTTTTTAAGAAATATAAGTTATTCAGAAATAAAAATCATCAGTGGATAATCTAAAAATTATTAAATGAGCTAATGATCTTTTGATCTATTAGTAGGTGGTTCGTTTCAAAGGAGATCCGAAATTGAACATCAAAATTCACGCAAAATGAGGTTATAAATACTTGTTAAGTCTGCTGTTTTGCTTCACAATTATATGTATGCTCTTTTAAATGGGTGTATTTGTCATCTATTTTTTTTTTTTTTAAATAAAAAAAATAATCATTGAACTTTATTCAGTGATTTCCATTTCTGCTCGTTTACAGAAGACCATGTTGTGCTTCCTTTTTCTCTCTCTTAATTTATTAATATTAAAATTATCCACATTGTGTGCCATCTTTTTCTTATTCTCCACCAAGAAACAAGTCCAAAATATTTGGAAAACAACAAAGAAAAGAAACAAGTTGTGGAATGGAAGATATGCTCCGGAGATACCTCTCATCTCATAAAGTGTGTATTAAATTAAATGATCAACCATTTTTATATAGTGTTGCATAGAATGATTGAAGGCAAATTATGGTTCCAGTTGTATGAAAATTTAAGATGATTTAATTTTTTTTTTTTTTTTTAATCACATATTTGTGTCTAACAATCAGGGGCTCTTGGTTGTGATAGGTTTCATCAATTTACAGACAAGTTGTTACTTCACTTGAGTTTACATTGTTTTATTTTTGTGAAAAATATACTCACCAATTAAATGTTTACATTGTTTGATTAAGGAGAGGATAGAATTATCAACTCTCATGTCACGGATTGATGCAAATTGGGGCAAATTAGAGAGTGTGTTATCCAAACATGGGTTGTTTTGATGTGGGGCTTTTTCAAAAGAAATCCAAAAATCACATATAATATATATAATTTAAAAAAATGCATTGGAATGCTATTTTTTAGGAAGCATATACCCCAGTAAATGCCATAGTTTTAATATATGTGGTATCTAAATCACAAAAATTATGTGAGTGACATACCAAAAATACCGAGTATTTGGCCGCGTCAGAGTGTTGGAGGTAATTTGAGATCAAATTACAATTAAATATTAGGTAAAATTTCCATTTTAATTTCTGTACTTCTGAAATGTGTTATTTTTGTCCCTCTAGTCTAATTTGTACTTTTTAAATACTTCTACTTTTTTATTTGAGCCAATGTAGTCCCTCCGGCTGACGGATATAAGATTTGCCGTCAAAGTATGTGTGCCACTTCACCCAAAAAATTATTATAAAAAGCCACGTCAGCATACTTTGACGACAAATCTCATAGACGTCAGCCAGAGGACTACATTGGCTCAAATAAAAAAGTAGGGGATTTAAAAAGCATAAATTAGACTAGAGGGACGAAAATGGCACATTTCGATATGTATAGGGACTAAAATGAGAATTTTACCTAAATATGATTAATGGGAGATTAATCAAGTGAGTCTTTGGGGTAGAGATCTTAGATCACCATGTATCTCTTGGATTGAGAGTATTCATGAGATGATTGTAATTCTTTTCTAGTGAATTTGATTCTTTGGGCTTGGTTCAGTAGAAGTAATCAAGTGATACCGAACTGTGTTAACAATGTTGTTGTGTGCTCTTCTCTTGTTCATTGTGATATTTGCACTTGATTTTTTTCAAAATATTACTAACACATAACCTCAACAAAACTAACATTCTAATTTGCTCTTATCTTGAAGATGACCTAATATGAAATTGTAATTATTTTCATCCTTAAACAAATGCTTCTTAGATCATCAAATCTATTCGTCCCAAATGATAAATTTGCCTTTTATTGTTTTTGAAAAAAAGAATACATAACAATTACTTTAAACTATATAAATTATCACAAAATAAAAATTATTAAATAGTATGAAATTTTTTTTCTTTAAGATTAGATTTTTAAAAAAATGTAAAAATATAAAAGTAAATAGAAAAATTAGAGGGGTGTGAAGATTATTTTAATATTTTTACATTATCTCATGAGACACAAAAAAAAAAAAAAATGTGTGTGTATATATATAGAGTTATTTTTTAGCTGTTTTAAGTTAGATGAGCATTAGAACAATTCAAACTCACGTGAGGCTCATTAATGTCCTTTTTTTTTTCTTTTTTTTTTTTCCAAAACCTTCACGAGAAATCCACCCTTAATTGACATTGAAACCCAGGCATGTCAAAAAAACAAAAATAAATAAAAATAAAAATAAAAATAAAAATAATGTTTTTTAAACAACATTAACAACTACTAGATAATATTGGGGGAGTGATGTAGGCCCTAATTGTTTAGTATGTTACTTCATCTCGATGGAAAATCTCTAAACGATTGTTAAACTATCATAATCGTTACACTATTATATTTGTATATCCCTTTTGACGCTTTTTGTGGGGTCACGCTTATCGCTATTGTAAAAAACACAATATTGATGTTTTAATTATTAAAATAATATTGCATATATTTCAATATATATACATTTTTAAAAATCTTTTTAATCATATTTTACTTTAATGTTTAAGCTCATAATAGTACATTAAATTTTGGAATAATTTTTGCAATCTCTTACATTAGGAACCATTAAATATGAAAATTCAAGAAATTTATGGCCTTTGTAGGTTTTTTGGTTTATAAAAATAACTTGGTATCTTTGCAATAAAGAAGAATATTCTTAGTATCTTCTTTGGTCATTTGATGATGGGATAATAAAGGATGGTGTCACTTTCGACTTTCAGCTTTCAACATAAATACATGATCTAAAAAAAAAAAAATTTAAAATTAAAATAAATAAAAAAGATGAGGACTTTTATGTAATTTTCCATTTTAAAAAAAGATTCTTCCATTAAAAAAAATGTGTGTGTTTTTTTTTTGTCTTTATCTTTCTCCTATATATATATATATATATATATATATATAACAAAGGGGACAAACTCTTAAATTTGTCAAGAACGGAGTTAATGCCTCATGCACCTTCATCTTGAATTATTATAATTTGTATGTAATTTCTTTACATGAGATTCGAACTAGTGCCACCTTTTCCTTCCTCTTTAAAGACCCAGGGGTTAGTGCTCACCTTTTCCTTCCTCTTTAAAGACCCAGGAGTTAGTGCTCAAGTTTCTTTGGTTTATGCATTTTTTGACGTAAACTTTTTTTTTCTTTTAGAAAAAATTTTTTAAAAAAATTCTAGCAAATAATAATTAAAAACACTTGGAAATAAAATAAATATATTGGTAACTAATCAAAATAAAATATAAGACAGATGTAATTTTTTACATCTTTTTCAATAAATTGATTGCTTATCCACTTTATCATATATATAAATATATATATAAAAGACAGATGACCAATCAATTAAACCACTCAGAACTTATTTTAAAAGTCAATTTGTTTTTTCAAACAAGGAACACAGAAGTCACGTTTAGTCCTCGTTAGACAAGAATTTATATTAAAATTAGCACCTTAATAAGTAGCCCAATAAATAGACCCTAAATTCTACCATAACAAACGTTCAACAAAACATTGCATGGGTTATTGTTTAAGTGCAAGTTAATTATTCTTCACAACCATCTCTTTTTTTATGGGTCACAAGACCCTTGCCTTCAACTTTCCTTAAAGAGAAGAAATTTTCTTTTAATTAATTTTATATATTTCTATATATATATATATATATATATATATATATATATATATTACAATAATAATTACAAGTTTTAATTCCTTTATATAGATTTACAGGATGTATTCATGAGGAAGCACCAATTAGGGAAGGCTACCAAACATGATCACACTAATCAAGGAACCTGCCATACAAGCTTTCTAAACATGACCCTTGTGAAGAAGTCTTTCAAACATGATCACACTATCTATCATTAGGCTTATATATACTTGATCCCTTCTTATTGACATAGGACCCCAACTCATACAATTTTAGAGGGATTGAGAGGAAATGGCTCTTCAAGAACAAGAAGATCAAAATAATGACAATGAGGAATTTCATGGGGAAGAACAAAATGGAAAGGAAGAAGAACATAAACCCTCGGCCTTTACCGGTCTCCGGCGCAACGATTCTCTTGATGTCGAAGCCGGAAACTTAAGTACTACTCCCAATCACTCCAAGGTCTTCTTCTTCATCTTCTCTCTCTATATATTATGTTTAACAATATATATGTGTGTGTGTGTGTGATTATTTTGATGCTGTTTAATGGGATATTTAATTTGTGAATAGAATGAAGATTGGAAGAAGATGATGGCACTGGCTTTTCAAAGCTTGGGAATAGTTTATGGGGATATAGGAACATCACCTCTTTATGTTTTCTCAAGCACATTCACTGATGGAATTAAGGACAAGGATGATATACTTGGTGTGCTATCTCTCATTTACTACACCATCACTCTCATCCCCCTTGTCAAGTATGTTCTCATTGTCCTCCGAGCCAATGACAATGGAGATGGTGAGCCATGCATTTTTTTTTTAAATTAATGATGAACCACTAAATTTTTTTATACATGCATCTTCTCACTTCATATATATATATATATATATTGACAAAAATGAATAAACCACGAAAAGCATATTAAAGGAAGAACTATATATGTATATATATGTATGCCATCGGTCCTTGGATTATATGGATTTTTTTTTATTTCTTTTATTTGAGGTGGACTTGGGCATATATAATTTGGTAGATGATCAATTACCATATAGTTCCCAAAACTCAAATTCTATAAATTCATATAAATCAGAGATCAAAATGAACATATTTCTATTTAAAAGAGTAAAACAATTAACGATCCCTTATGTATGTTTTAATTTTGTTAATTGTTGAAATTCCACTAGATTATTTGAGCCAAAACTTCTCTTTTTGATTTTTTTTTGATTTTCTATTATTTTAATTTATTTTAATAAATATGATTTATTTATTTTTATTGAAAAATATATATATATGTTCGTTCCCAAGATCAGGATGAGTTGACTAGCTTAAGCTTATGTTTAGCTATTTAATATGGTACAAATGTTTTGTTACATAAGAAGGCAAAAAAAAAAAAAAAAAAAAAAAAAAAAAGGCAAAGATTTGTAAGAAGTTTTAAGTACTTTAATCCCTAGCTTTGCATGCATTATGTGAATTAAATCCCTTTGAATGTATATACAATGACTAATTAAGTTTTATATTAAGATTAGTGTGACATGATTTTTCATTGGAATCAGGTGGCACATTTGCATTGTACTCATTGATATGTAGACATAGTAAAGTGGGGTTAATGCCAAGCCAACAAGCAGAAGATAGAGATGTGTCTAACTTTAACTTAGAGTTGCCAAACAGACGTTCACAAAGAGCCTCAAAGTTAAAGGCTATCCTTGAGACCACCATGTTTGCAAAGTACTTCCTTTTGGTTGCCACCATGCTTGGAACTGCCATGGTCATTGGGGATGGAATTCTCACTCCTTGCATTTCAGGTATTTCATCATTAATTATCTTAATTTTGTTTAATAATTTTAATCATCATGTTCTTGATTTTTTTGGATTTTGATTTAGGAATTAAAGAAGAAAAAAAAAAAAAATCAAATGAATAGAGAAGTAGAGAAGTGGTTTAACTTCCCAATCTTGTTGTATTTGTTTTTACAACAGTGGAAGGCACAGTTTCCATACTTTCCATTTAGATTATATGTTTGTCACAAAATTAATTTATAATATTATTGTTTTTATTCATTTTCGTTTTTATATTCATCTAGCAAAGTTGTTGCAGTAATTTTGTTTAAATTTTCAAATTTAATGTTTAATTTAGATGGAAAATAAAACATCAACTTTTTGCTGTAAGGGGTGGTACATAAAATAGGTCTTAACTACATATTTTTTTTCCTCATATAAACATATTACAAAACCTTAAGCCTTTTAGAAATGTTGTCTATGAAAATGATTTAATTATAAGCATTCATTGTTCATGTAGTATTAATGAATATTAATTTTTTGACTATACTACAAGAAAGAAAAGAAGAGTTTTTGCAAAAAACTAATCTTTATATACCCATCACTTGTTTACTAACCAATTATCATCTAATTCAAAACTTTGTGACAGTTCTATCAGCTGTGTCTGGTTTGAAGCAGGCCACCAGTTCCTTGGATGATGGTATGAAAATTAACACATATATATATACATACATAAATGATAATAATATACACTCTTATGAATTGCTCTCCTTGTTTTGACCATTCATGACATGATGAATTCTTATCAAATTTCTCAGGTAAAATTGCTTGGATATCAGTTGCCATCTTGATCTTACTATTCATGGTTCAACGTTTTGGCACTGATAAAGTAGGCTATACCTTTGCTCCAATTATCACCATTTGGTTCATATGCATTGCAACCATTGGCATCTTCAACTTCTGCAAGTATGATCCACTTGTCTTCAAAGCTATCAATCCAATTTACATTGTTCATTACTTCAGACGGAACGGAAAAACCGCTTGGATTTCTCTTGGCGGCGTCGTTCTTTGTGTCACCGGTACATATATATTTACAACTATTACTTCAAAATTTTCAACCTGTTTCTAATGTCATTGAATTTGAATGCAATAGGAGTGGAGGCATTGTTTGCTGATGTTGGTCATTTCTCAGTGAGATCCATTCAGATTAGTATGTGTTCAATGGTTTATCCTTCTTTAATCATTGCATACTCTGGACAAGCTTCTTATCTTAGACAACACATGGATGATGTCTCTAACACATTCTACAAATCTATACCTGGTATGTATACATATATATGTTTAATTTCTATATAAATTCTTCGGTATCATTTCATGCATCTCCAATGTTTGATTTCAAAATAATTCATTGTGCATGCAGAGACTTTCTACTGGCCAATGTTTGTCATTGCTATATTGGCTGCGATCATTGCTAGCCAAGCTATGATCTCTGGTGCATTCTCCATCATTCAACAATCTTTATCCTTAGGTTGCTTTCCTAGAGTGAAGATCATTCAAACATCAACTAAATATGAAGGCCAAGTTTATGTGCCAGAGATGAACTACATAATTATGATAGCTTGTGTTGTGATCACTCTAGTGTTCCAGAATACCAGTAAAATCGGCAATGCTTACGGTTCGCATTTTATCCTTAATTTGCAACATTTGAACAAAACTTGAATGATTGAAGCAGACTTTAAAGAATTTGTCTGTGATTTTTGTTTATGCAGGTATTGCAGTGGTGTTTGTGATGACACTCACTTCAGCGTTTATTGTGCTCATTATGATCATGATATGGAAACTAAACATAGTATTGGTCATTCTTTACATCCTTGTGCTTGGATCCATTGAGCTTCTCTACTTGAGCTCAGTGCTTTACAAATTCAATGATGGGGGATACATTCCTGTAGGCTTCGCGGTTTTTCTAGTTGCAATAATGATCATATGGAACTATGTTTACAGGATGAAGTACATGTATGAGATGGAACACAAGGTACCAACGGAAAGGATGACGGAAATTGTTGCTGATCCTAACTTGCGAAGAGTCCCTGGTCTCGCTCTCTTCTACTCGGAGCTCGTCAAGGGAATACCTCCAATCTTTGAACACTACATCAACAATGTGCCAGCGTTGCACTCAGTGCTTGTGTTTGTGTCCTTGAAGTCATTGCCGATAAGTAAAGTACCAAGAGATGAGCGATTTCTTTTCCGACGAGTAGGGCCTCCGGAGCTACTCCTATTTCGGTGTGTTGCGAGGTATGGATACAAAGAAACATGGAGTAATGAGCATGAAACATTTGAGTCTCTTTTGGTTCAAGGATTGAAAGAGTTTATTAAACGAGAGGGTTTGAAGGGGAATGAAGAGATAGAGAAGGAGGTGGGGGTGGTGGAGAAGGAGATGGAATTGGGAGTAGTTCATTTGTTAGGAGAAAGTGAAGTGGTGGCCAAAAATGGGGCAAGTTTTTGGAAGAGGATGGTAATAGATTATGCTTACCATTACATGAAGAGGAACTTGAGACAGCAAGATGAAGTTTTCACTATTCCTCGACATCGTCTGTTGAAGGTAGGGATGAACATTGAGCTCTAATCAATGTTTTCAATGTAAAAATCAACTTGAGTATTAGATAAGAAAATATTTCTATGCATGTCTTGTTTATTGAATCTAACTGTTCTGCTGAGTTTTGTCATGTATGCATATATGAATTTGAATACTTTTTTGCACAAGAATATATTCGGTTCGACAGAAGTGCCATTCCATGCGTTGTCGCACCGCATCATGAGCAATATATATATATACTCATTCGAGCTTTATTTTCCTTTTCATCGTCAAGTTGATTCCAATGAGGTTGTATTTTTCTGAGTTGCTTTATGTCATGATCAACATCAATAGATTTATTCGACACTAGCATCCTCTTTGATGCATTATAATACAATGAAAAGACAAAACAATAAAAGAAAAAAAAAATGCTTTTCTTAATCTCAACTTGCATTGTCTTTGCTTTGTGATTGGAGGTGTGATTTGTACAGTACTAGTTATAAGGTGTATGGAAAACCTACTCAATTAAAGTTTAATGCCTTCTTATAAAGATTATGCATAAGATTCACATCAATGCACCAAAAGAAAGGATTTAGGGTTTAAGGTTTAAGGAAATAACTGATATTTGCTCAATGAGGTAATGTTTCACTTCATTCTGTGAGTTTATGTTTCAGTTTCTCTTGAATTATAATGTTCATATCTATCACAAACTTGGAATGCTTCATGGCAATAAAATGCAAGTTAATTGAAATAGCCAACCATGAGATTGACTAATTAGCATTGCATTCAGAATAGGATAACTTCAGAAATACAAGAGTACTATCAGAGTGCATAAAATGATAACAACAATTAGAAAGCTACTCTTTCTCTCTTGTCTTCATATGCCGAATTCAGTCGAAAAAGGGGAAAAAAGTGAAAGATAAAGTTCCTCATCAGAGATCTCTTGCGTTTCAGAAAAATGTTCTAATATTTATCACTAGTACTGCCCCTTCGAACAGTTGACAATTCATCGGTGATATCAATCTGAAGGGATTTATTATGATGCCTCTCAACTTCTGATTTCTCAACATGTTCCCTATACTTGTACAAGTACCCCTGCATCGCATCGGCATAGTGATCCAAACCAAGTGTTTTGAAAGCACAAATAACATCTTCACCATTAATCGTCTTTCGCTTCCCTTCACGGCACTTTTCAGAGGCTTCTGCAGTGACAAAGGCAATGAATTCTGAAGCACATTCTTGCATAGTCTCTTTGGCTTCTTTCGATATCTTAGCACCTTGCGGCAAAGCTTGCTTCATGATCTTCCCTACATTGGCTATTGGCAGTAGGTGATCTTGCCCATTCATGCTTCCTTGACCTGAGTTTATATGTATACTCTCCGCCATTTCTGTGAAGAAACACTTGAACGCGTTAAACACAGACACGTTGCGCCTTTGTGCCTTTCAATCTCATGTTTGTACATTTATATATGCACAAAAAATTTCATTGCCATTTGTAAGGGTGATGAGCTATGGAAGATCTTGATGCTTGGAGCCTACCTATGTTTGGTGTGTCTGTCCTTACTAATTATAGATAATCTAATCTAGAGATGTGATATAGGCTTCCCCTTTTGATGAATTCTTAGTAGTTTAATTTTCTAAGCATGTATTTCTTTTCATTCTTTATACTGCATCGGCAAATGCGATATCGACAGGTAGCTAGACACTAGCATGTGATTCAAACTCATTAAGCCACATGGAAAGACATAATTAAGATCAATAGCTGTGTTTCATTACATACTATTTGTAATATATCCTTCTTCAATGAACATGTTTGCAAATTTGTTATTTTAAGTAACTTTAAGAGTTTGAAGTGAGCTTTCAGTTTTAAACTTCATTTGCCTAATTGCTTTTTTTCTTACCTTAATTTCTTGTGAACAAAACTTATAGAGACTAGTTGTTGATTGATTAATTCTGATAATAAGAAAAAAAAATTGTTGCATTCATCAATCTGAATATAAAATTTTGGAACTCAATTTTGATGTTAAAATTAAGTACCATCAGACAAAAGAACAATAGAGAGTGGTTGGTTCGTTTCTGATAATAAGAAAGTAATGTCACATTCGTCGGTTTGTCCTTCAATTCATATCATATTGTTCTGAATACGAGATTTTTTTGTACTTCATTTCTGAACTATAAACATATATAGTTTCTCTTTGACAGGAACGACAAACCACGGCGCCTGACATGGTGCAACAGCGCGCCAATCAAATGGAATAACAAGTGGACACCTGCCGACAAACCGTGCGTCGCCAATATGCTGTCTTCAATGATGGTGATTTGCAATGAGCTTTAACTCAAACAAATTTTTTCTTCAGAAATAGTACTAACAAATCAGATTAAAGACTGAGCTATCCTCTCCTGTGGAAAAGCAAAACTATACTGAAATATAGTAAGGCCAAGTTGCTTGGAATGTATTTAATTGGAGTTCTCTTTCACTACAAACCATGCAAGTTTCTTGGACAATGTTCATCTGGACAGGGACTAAGGGAACATGAATCCTTTTCCAATGTGTAAAACATAATCTTGAGTTCATGCAATTTAAATATAAATACAAAAAAGATGATAAATTTTGAAGTTCTCTATGGAATAATTGTTGATCATTATTTGTTAAATTAATTACTGTTTGAACATGATGTGTGTGTGTGGATTCTTTTATATATCTTTATGACCAATCAGTGATTGGAAATCAGATTAATTATCATACAAACAGTAAAGTTCAAAAGTAGAACTTTTTTTTTTTTTTTGTTGATGTTAAGCAATAACCAACTTTATTTATTCTCAACTTTCACCCACAGAAGTCAATAAAGAAGGATTAGCACTAATTAGCATTAAAAACCTTTTCTTTCCCTTTGTTTATTTAAATATAACATGTGTGCTTTCTTGCTCATCATTCTTTCAGTATATAAATTGTTGTAGATCATCTTTCATCTTCATGGTGCTCAAACCTTCTGAACATTAATTTATAAAACTAGATTAGCATAAAGTAATTTATAAGGTTTTATCCAAGATTAGAGATTAGGAATACATAATTAAAAAAAATTTAAAAAAAAGGAAGAGATTAGCAAAAAATAAGACATGCCTTTATTAAAAATAAAATAAAATAAAATAAAAATAAAGACATGCATGTGATGTGGCATAAGCATTTTCACAAAGACAATGGCATTTCCATATTCCAACCTTCTCTCCCTCATGCAAGCTGCAAAAAACCCTAATTCACTTCTCAACATAGCAAATTTAGTTTGTAGAATATTCATATATAAATCAAGAGAGAAACCACTCCAACAACAGCAGAGTTGGTAATTCATTTTCCTCTCAAGTCAGATAACAGTAGTTCGAATCTGTGGATTGGTCATATTTCTCAACAGAAAAAAAAAATTGTTGCATTTGTAGAAAATGAAACTGAATTCTGAATTGTTAAACTAAAATGTTATTGTTATAGAAAGGAAATAATAACTAAGAAAAATGAAAAATGGTACAGTTGATCAATGCACCATGTATGTTCTTCAAATTGTCTGTTTTAATTAATGCATAAAAGTTTCAAATTAAACTGATGTTTGAATTAAAGAATTTCATAGCTTGATCAAATTAGTTCTTAATATTATGTCACTGTAGTGCCCTGAATGTCAGGGTTTTCAATTATTTATAAAGAGCATCAAACTACAACCATAGATTTTAATGTTGATCACATTTGTAAATGACCATAAAATAAAAATAAAAATAAATAAATAAATAAACCGAAATCTTATTCCATCCCAAACTCTAGATATATATAGACTTGCAATATATATTAGCATATATGAAAACAATCACAAGAAATAGGACAAGATCAACTAAACTAGAATAAGCACATGCTAACATATTTCTCTTTGAATAATTTACCGGTGTACTTGCATTCAAATCAACAACTTAATAAATTTTCGGTAGTGTGAGTCATGCGGTTGTTAGCAAATCTACCTAACTTTATTATAAAATTGAAGGCCATAAAACTTACAATCAGATGAATTATGATGAAGCACAAAGGTTAGAACTCTGAAAATTATCCATATTTTTTTTTCTCAACAATTTCTATTAGAAATCAACATGAAAAATAAAATGCAAAGATTCAAGAACCAACACAAAGCACACAAGCAGAAACAGAAGATTTCCTGACCTTATACCATAATCATATTCTTCCTTGATTAGTATCAGTGCCACACTAATTTCTGAACCATCATCCTTCAATAATTTGGTCTCTAAATCAGCTTGATGTATTTAGAAAAAGGAACCATGAGACTGCATCTGAGCTTGATTTCCGATATCGTCTCGAGCATCTGAGCTAGCAGTAGCCTTGTTGTGACCTCCAGGGGCAGCTCTATCACCTTCTGACTCTCTATACTTCTGCAGAAACCTTTTCATAGGCTCACAATAGTCATCAAAGCCAAGAGAGCCAAGAGCCCAACAAATATCGTCTCCGTTGAGAGTCTTTCTCTTCTCCTTATGGCACTTATCAGATGCTTCACCGGTGACAAAGCTAATGAACTCCGATACGCACTCTTGCATCGTCTCCTTGGCTTCCTTGGAGATCTTTGCATTTGGTGGTAGGATTTGCTTCATGATCCTCCCAACAATAGCGATCGGAAGCAACCGGTCCTGCTCCTTGACGCTTCCTTCACTAAAGACTGTGCCGGAGGAGGCTCCGGTGACTCTATAGTTAATCTGATGAGTCTCTGAGTCCGGGCTACTTCCTATATCCATCTATCAACAAAGAAAACTATCTCTTACTCAATTTGATACAACTCATCAAATCCTTGGCCTAACCCTAGAGTCTTATAGAAATATACAAATGAATATACATATACCAAATCTAATATATATATAGATGTGTATATATATATATATATATAGCTTATAAATGATGTATAAATGAAGAAGAACAAAAGTAGATGAAGTGGATAAGTGGAAAGAGATGTGCATCTATCTTAATTAAGCATCTATAAGATGAGTCACACTAAGTGACAATCTTCTCTAAAGAGATGTTCTCTTGGTTGGTAAGCAGTCACAGTGATCTCAAGATTCATAGGCCAGGGTCACTAGTTGTGGTTTGCTTCCTTCTTTGCTTTTCTCTAATCGATTTTTTTGCGCTGCGATGAGCACTACCAATGGCACGGAGAGTCCCCGCGTGTGTTCGAATCGTGCCGTGTCTTTACACGCATTCAACGAAGAGGTTGAAGATAACAAAGAGCAGTGATTGGTGTTCTTGCTAATGCTCACAGCTCACTAAGCATATCATTATGTTTGAGAGGTTGTGATGGTCCCGGTCCTCATTGTAGCTTTACTTCAATTTATGTATGTATAATTGTACTATTTGTGATCACATGAGCATGTGATGCTGTGGATCCTACTTAAACCCATAATTGAAGGAGCTTTATAGTTTGTTAAAACCTCTAAATCAAACCCCATGCTTTTTATTTCATTTATATATATATACATGTACCTACCTATATGTATTTATATATTTATATATATATATATATTTCTCATGCTTTATCTTACAACTTAAAAAGAAAGAAATTATGTAAGACCTAACAACTTGGAAGTCTTGATAGCTATATATTGATGGCAACAAGAAGTTCTCTTCAAAGGACATGTGTTTTGTGTGGTAGGTTAAACTCACTTTCAGAGATTGCTGTGGATGAAATATCTTGATCTTGATCTTGACCGGGTCTCCAAATGCTGATCTTTTCACGACATATCACATTTAATGCTTTTGAATTATCTCTTTGATATATACTTAATTATCTTCACCAATCTTTCAAGTTTCCTGTCTTCTTTAAAAGATATATACGTATGTATACACATACAAATACAATTATACATGAAGCAATGAAGGGTTAATAAAAAATTCTTAAAGTGTGCTTTGCTACGTGCTGCTACTAAACCCTTTTGTTGGACAAATTTAGAATTACTTTGGTCAATTATTAGGGATAGCTCATCTCCTATGTTCTTTGGGAGAGATATGGACTTTTTGAAAATTTTCTCATAGTCCTTTCTTTAGAAAGACTAAAGATGTCCTAACTCATATGTTATTACCCGAAATATTTAGCTTGAGCAAAATACAAGTATTTTTAACGATAAAATACTTCCATTTTCTTTTATTATCATGAAAATTGATTATATGCTTGTTTTATAATTGACTGTAGTTTCATAAACAAAAAAAGGATAAAGGTGAAGAATAATATAGTAATAGTTAAATGGAGCTTAGAGTTTCGAGGGTCTTGTGCAAGTGTAGAAAGTGATAGTTGTGAGGTGATCATTACTTCAAACACCGATCGACTAATTGAAGATCTAGCTACTTGATGGGGGACCATGTCTCTTTTCTCGATAAGTTAGTATTATTTTATCATTTTTGTATCTCCTCTAAGGGTGAATTTATGTTGCTGTTGTATTCCCTTCTGATTAAATCTTCTATGTACTCTATGGATTGTTAGTTTGGAGTATTATTAACGAATGTTATTTACCCATTTCTAATTATTTTTTTTTGAAGATTGATATACTTATTTAAATCGAATATTATTTTTCATAAAATCATATATATATTTTCTGTTATTTTGGCCACAAATGTCAACCATCTTCTTTTTGGAATAATTCTCACGATTAAATATGTGAAGTTTTTTATTCTAAGCTAAACAGTAGTTAATTTGCTTGAACATAAGCTTAGCTAGTGAAAACCAAACACAAACACACTTTAATTATTCTCAGGAAATTAAAAAACCCTCTAGTTTTTTCTTACCTTTTGCTTTATTGTTTTAATAAGGGAAGAAATGATATTCTATTTCTTCTTGTTGGTTCCTTCTAATTTGTGTTAAATGAGGTTGACGTCATGACCACTAAAAATATAAAAGAAATAAAATTAAAAAAATTATTTTCATAATGTAACACGAGTTTAAGTTCTGTTGAATATAGTGGTCGTAATACATAATCCCTGATTGTGGGTATTGGTTTATAACCCATACCCCATATTAATGGGCGAGGGTGCACGAATTGAATGTTAAATTCCACACTCTGTGTGTACTCATTTACAAATCTTGCCGTATTTGTCCAAATAAGAAAACTTGATAGATATCACATATATATGCTTGTGTTTTATATACATATAAAATCCTCGATACGGCGGATTGATGCTTAACAAACCAATCAGAGAACAAGAACTAACGTGTGGACATGTGTAGCATCAATCTGCACTAAAGGTGAAGAAAAAGCCATTGGAGGAAACAAGGTGAAAGACATAAATCTTGGGGGTTTAAACTTTGATAAGTTTCTTATTCTTATATAGTTAAATGGTGTTCTTATTCAACACAAGCATGCTTGTCATTGACCCACCTCTCTTACTTGGACCTTCATGGATGCCATTTTTTGAATGGGTTATTAAGATATGAACAAAGTGGGACGAGCACTAGATTCTTGAAAGAGACACTAAACTCTAAGGGAAGTTTTCAACAATCTTTCTTATCTCTAGTCTTTTGATCTTTCAAATTTTTTTATGAGATTCTTGGTCCTCTATAATGTTTGACATATAACTAACTAGTTAGGTTTTCCGCTCCTAATGCTTTCAAAAGAAATGGATGAATAATTAAATATTTCATACATGATATTACCATTATTTAATTTTATCTATAAATTTTCAAAATATTTAATATGGTTCGTGTATATATATATTTGTCCTTAATACTAACTCCATAGTTTAATATAAAATAATTTTTATTCATTATTTTTAAATTTACATAGTGATTGTCTTGTAGTGTCCACTGAATTTTGTGTCACATAGAATATATTTTTTTTCAATTTTTTTATGAGATTTATGTTGTTGTTATTAATGGGATTTTTTTTTCATGTGTTTAAGTATGTTATTTAAATTTTATAAGACATTTTTATAGGCTCCATAACTTATTTTATTTATTTATTTTGCTAATGCAACCAGGCCCCAACTTGGCATTCCTAATCTTGAAATAAACACATATTCTTTCTTCCCTTGTACTTATGTGATTAAACCAGGTCAAACCTCTTTATTCGAGTGGCCATGAGGGCCCGTTCATTTCACTGTGAAGGAGGAAATTGAAGTGACCCCACTTCGGATTTTTTTTAGGGGCTATAGTTATCAGTTAATAAAATCACAATCGCAATGGAATACAATGTAATAAAAATATTATATTTTAAATTATATCATTATTATTTAATTTATTATAATTTGAAATGCTATATTTCTATTTTTTGTATTCTTTGGTTTGATGCAAGTTAAAAGTTATAATTATCATGTAAGTGGTGTGATGAGATTACCCATAATTTATTACTCTTCGTTCTTTTTATTTGTTATATTTTGGAGCTTTTTAATTCTTTTTTACTTGTCCATTTAAAAATTTGTATAACATTAAATATTATTTTTCTAAATTTGTAGTTCTACAATTTTCAATAAATTATATTTAACTATACATTTTTCAAAGCATGTTTTAAATGAGGGTAATATTGGAAGGTTAATATAATTTTTATAAATTTTAGGTTACCAATTAACTTCAACCAACTTTTCTTAATCGGCGTGAATTAGATAAAAATTGATAAGTAAAAAGGAATGGAGGAAGTATCTATTAGAGCAAGGGAATTAGGATTCAATGAAACGGAGACACTACCTAGGATTTTATCTCCTGAAACCCTAATTAAATATATAGTGAATCAAGATGCCAAGCTGATATCTATGGTATTTAAAAAACCTATTTAGTCTGATGTGGTAATTTATAATTGGAAGGTGATATAATCTAATGTGGTGTCACAATTTCATATAATCCTTCCTCTAGAGTAAGGATTCTATGCAACCATGATACCACTTCAGCTTGTATCCCCTCCAATAAAAATTTGCCAAGTCAGATATTTTAACCACATCATTTTATCTAATCACCCACTTATTCCAACTATTAATTCTTTTTGTATTTTTATTTTAATTTTTTAAAAAACTTTTATTTTTAACTTATCATCTCATTTAAAATTAAAAATTTAAAATTTTAAACGGGGCAGTTTGTAATTTTCTATGGATACGTATATCTTGGAGAAAAAACTCTAATAATTGAGAGTTTAGCTGATTTGAAATATTTGCTCTAATACTATTTATTATTTTATAGTTTAGGATAAAGTTTGACAAAAAATAACTACGAAAATATTATTTATATGCTATCTTCGAATTTCTAAATTTAAATTTTATATTAATAATAGCTATGGTTGTTTTATTTATGCATCCCCAAATCTTAAACTCGGGACTCTTAAATCCACACATTAATATCTTATATAGTGGTGTTAATGTCATTAGACTATTAACCTTTTGATAATTTTATTTACTTAAAGATTTTCAAATAAAACTATTTTTTTTCAGAAATTATTTCCATATAAGAAATGTTATTCTATCTCATGGCATCACTAAACACCTTTTCAAAGAACTTTGTTTTTCACAATTTAATTTATTAATTATAATCTATTATTGATAAATATCCATAATTAATTTAAAAATAAAAATTTATTTTTCAATAATTTTGGACTAAGATTAGTTAAATTAAATTTGGGTGCATTAATTATTTTATATTAAAAAAAATTCCCACGCAAACACCTAAATCCATACCCAAATTAACGGGGATTTCAAATTCCTAATCAAACACCACCAAAATAGCTCAAAATACAGATTCTTTTTCATCTTTAAAAAAGTTTCTAAAACACATCTTATGTTAATTAATTTCTTAAATTTCATTTAAAACTCATCAAGGAAGTGTTAGATTGCAAACAAAATAAATTTCTTAAATTTCATTAAAACTCATCCAGGAAGTGTTAGATTGCAAACAAAATATTGAAATATAACATACATATATATAGTTAATTAGCTTAGATTCAAGGAGATCTTGTAAAGCTATCATTTTATTTTATTTTTTTAAACGTGACAAGTGCATGTTAGCTAGGGACATACTCATAGTTAGTAATATCCGGTCATGAGCCTTCACTCAATGACATGGTTGTGAACTATAAACCCACATGTGTCAACCGAGGATATGTTACCATAACCGTGTTTGGCTGGTTTTGAACTTAGGAAATGACCGTCCCACATCTTTAACAATGTTGCCAATGACACTGGATTATGAACACTTTCACATAAATTGTAACTCATTTTCTTATTAAGTCCAAAAGTTCATTTAAAAAAATAGATAAATTAAAAATAATTAAGGTAGTGTTTGTTTAGAAGAATTTGGAGTTGCATGTAACTTGAGTTACTTGGTTTTTAGAAATCCAGTGTTTGGTTCAGAGGATTCTAAAAACCCATGTAACTCAGATTACATCCAATGAGGGATTTGGTTTACGTCCAAATTAATTAATTAATTAATTATATATATATATACATCACACACTTTTTCATATATACTTATATATATACATATATACGCATATGCAAATATGCATATACACACATGTGTACATATATCTATACATAGTATATGTTTACACATACACATATGTGTATATATATATATACATATATTCACACACACACACACACACACACATATATATATATATATATATACACACATTTATACACATGGGTTTCCAATTCTAAACTTACAAATCCTTCCATACAGTAATTCCAATTACACCCAACCAAACATAAGATTTGAGTGCACTGTATTTTAAAAACCAAGTATTTTTAGTTACATTATATATAACTGAAAATCTACTGCATTTAGAGTTACATCCAACCAAATAGACAAAAACTGATTGACAAAAATATCCAAATATAAATAAAAACTAAAATTAATAAATAGACTACACCTAAAAAATGATTCAAATTGTATGTATGAGCTAAGGATCTTTTAGTCTACTGGCACCAGGTCTCTTATGAGGGCCCATTTGAGTTAAGGTATTAACTCCTCGCCTATACACACCCCACATTGATAAAGTAAAATAAAATAAAATAATTGTATGTATGACCCCATTAATTGATTTCTACATCTATTACATATTTATTGCTTGACTTCAACTTTAGTAAAATGATGCATATTATATGCATAAAATTAATTTGAGAAAAAATTCTTATTATGTTGTAGAATATTCAGCTTCAAATTTTATGGTTCATCATCAATCCAAGCTAGAAAAGGGCTAAGAGCACTTATGCATTTTATAAGGGTTATTAGTTTTTCAATAATTAATCTTCCTGATGAGCTTTATTAATTTATGCTTAAAAGTTAAAACTAGGCATACAAACCTTCATGCTCTCCAATGTCTAGAAAGTTTTTTTTTAAGTATCAAATACATGCTTTAATTGGTTTCAATTAGCAATCAAACATCTTCATTAAGTTTTAACACTTGTGTTTGGTTGAATGAAGAAACTATGATGATAAATAAATGGAAAGAAAATTTTTAATTCAATGTTAATGGTAGAGATTTTTTCCAATATACCTTTATCTCACAAGATTTTTTTTCCCATTTTTACTAATTATGAATAAATCATGCATTGTTCATTAAGCAAAGAAGCAACTTTGTACTTATAATAATTTTATTAGTTTTTTATTTGGTTGGTCAACAAGAGTATAGAAGTAAAAAAAATTTAGAGGGGACTCAAGAACTTTTTTTGAGAGGATAAACTAAAAGTGGAGGCAAATTAATAATAGATTTTTATAAATATTTTTTTAATATATATATAGAAAATCAAGTTGGAGAATGATAAATTTTTACAAATTTTTTTTATTACTATATCACCAATTTATTAAATATTAAAAGGCTAAAATATAAAATTTTATAAATATGTTTTTCTAAAACTATAATATTTTTAGGCTGTATATAGCCAAACAACAGATTTAAAAAAAAAAAACTATATAAATCAATTCATAAAATATTAAAAAAATCAAACAATAAATTTTCAAAAAAAAAAATATTATTTGTATTAATGTGTAATATATATAAACGATGAAACCAAAAGGGGCCATGGCCACTTTCTCCGCCATATCCTGGCTGCACCCCTCCATATATGTAACCGGAAAATAACTATATATTGTTATAAAATTGTTCTAGTTAGCTCAAAACTTGTGTGTGTATATATATATAAAGTGGACAAACTATATATCACGAGTAAATGCATCACTGTGAATTGATCATCTGGCTCATGTATCATGTTGGCACATTTCAAATCTCTATAAAACATATTGAAAATTTTTATAAAATGCATTGAAAATCTCTATAAAACACCTTTCATAGTTATGCTAGTAACACTGACCAATGATCCATTGGTGTGGCATAAATATATATGACACATTATTTCATGGGCTTTTTTTTTAATAATGCATATTTTATTTAATTATGAAAATAGGTATATTTAAATTATTTACGGATTTAGGTAAAACGGCAATGGTGACACCGGTATTAGGGTTAATGGTTAGAAAATGGTATATTTTATACCGTTTTTATATGTTGTTGGAAGAAAACGATATCTATCATACCGTTTTCATTGTTTTCATTTAAAAAAAAAATTATGGAAAACGGGATTTAAAATCCCGTTTTCAGTGCATTAGCATTGAAATGCACTGAAAACGGGACAGTCCGTCCGTTTTCCTTTTTCAATTTTTTTTGAAAATTTTTTTTATCCCCATTTTATATATATATTTTTAAATTTTATACAATTTATTATTTTAACACTTTATTTGTTTTAATTACATTTTTGTTTTTAATTACTGATTTTTTGCACTTTAACCCCACATTTCTTTTGTAATTATTTCAATAATTTATTTGCTGGTCCCACCACAATATGAAGGTGTTGCTGGTAGTTATCACATTGCGTTCCCCCCCTGTTGGAACATTAAGCTGAAGACAACGTGATGATCTATTCCTCCAGTATCTAATCCACCTAGCATGTGTTATCTCCCAATCTATGTCTACCCTACCACGGAGGTCATATTCATGAGTCAGTCCAATGTCTATTGGTGCTTATGGAATGCCTTGAGCGTCTCCAAATTGTTTTGTTACTTGATCAGTTTGGTGCCACTCAACAACTTCAAAACATATCAACGATGTATATACAGTTCATAATAACCTGTTTGCATAAATTTCAAATGGAACTTTTCCAATTATATCATCCATATCATATGGCCTCCATATGAACTGTTTAAAGAAAAAAAAATCACACAGTAAGCAGCTATTTTAAATGTAAATATCTGGTGATATATGATTATTTATAACTTTATATCTGTGTGTGTGTAATTTACCTGTTATGGTTCCATTCGATCGATTAATTGTCTATACACCTTAACATTATAGTTGTTACTCCGTCTGTCATCATCCACTTGAATGTTCGTCCACCTGAAAAGAATAATGAGTTAAATGATAGTTTAAGTAGTTCATTGAAATTGAATAATTATTAAAAATCATTCTTACCTGCGGGCTAGGGGAAATAACACATTCGATTGAGTTTGTGGAGATATGTTTGAAATTCTATACCATCCCACGACTGGAGTAGTATTATTGATCCACTAATGTTCTTCATGTCTTTGTTACATGCACAGCACAGGGACCTATAAAAGGTAGCTAGGCATGCTGATTCCCAACTATATCTTCCTGCTTCAGTGAAATCTCGTAAAAGTGATAACCACTTCAAATGGACCCTACTTTGGGACATATCTGGCATCAAAACACATCTAATGAGCCTTAGTATATATGTACGTGCACAATACTCAATCTGTTGTGCACTTGCATCATGCGGTAACACACCAAATGTTTCTTCAAGCCAAGTTAGGGTTATTGTTTGGCCTTTTCTTTGTTCAGGAAGTGGGATAACACCAAGAAACTACTCACATAAATCAATCCCAAAGCCAGATGTTGGTCCAATGACTTCATTGCTATTAATAGGTAACCCAAGTAACAATGCCACATCCTCTAATGTAATTGTTGCTTCACCATAAGTCAAGTGAAATGTGTATGTTTCTGGCCGCCATCTCTCCACTAATGCACTGATAAGACCAGAATCAATCTGAAAATGACAAATTTGAGCTACATGTGAAAACCCCGCTTCTCTTAAAATATCCATGATTTGAGTCGGTGGTTCAGCAATAGAAATATGTCTGCACCTTAGAACTCGATCAAGTTGTAAAAAAAAAATTAATAATTAATTTAAAATATATAATAAATAATGAATAACAAATATAACACGCCCACGTGAAATCTAAGAATTAAACTTACTTTCTCCAATAAAATTGATGATATATGTTCATTTTGATTCCGTAACAATGCCATCTAGAAAAATAAATTAAAATTGAAGAAGAGAAAGAGAAGAGATTTGGTGACAATGAAAAAGAAAATGGCTTGATGAGGGTATTGGATTAGGTTCATATTTATATAGGTGATGAAATAATAATAATAATAATAATAATAATAATAATAATAATAATAATAATAATAATAATAATAATCAAATTATCAATAAAAATTATCTAATAATTATTTGAAATAATTCATATCATAATAATTCATAAATAATATTAAAATATTAATAAAATAATTTGAAACAATAAAATTATCTAATAATTATGTACTCTAATAATTATTGTAATAATTCCTACCATAATAATTCATAAATAATATTAAAATATTAATAAAATAATTTCAAATAATTTCTTCTTTAATAATAATAAAATTATCAACAAAATAATTGAATATAATTCTCCCAATAATAGTAATAATTTACTACTAATAATAATAATAATTCTCAATAATAATAATTAAAAATAATAATTACAAATAAAGTGTAATTAAAAACAAAAATGTGGGGTTAAACTGCAAAAAATCAGTAATTAAAAACAGAAATGTAATTAAAAACAAATAAAGGGTTAAAATGATAAATTGTATAAAATTTTAAAAAAAATATATAAAAAAAGGTGATAAAAAAATTAAAAAAAATTGAAAAAGGAAAACGGGACAGACTATCCTATTTTCAGTGCTAATGCACTGGAAACGGTATGCTTGATCCCTTTTTAGTGTATTGGATTTTTTTTTAAATGAAACAATGAAAACAGTATGATGGATACCGTTTTCTTCCAACAACATATAAAAATGGTATAAAATATACCGTTTTCTAATCATTAACCCTAATACCGGTGTCACCATTGCCGTTTTACCTAAATCCGTAAATAATTTAAAATATACCTATTTTCATAATTAAATAAAAAAAACGCATTATTTAAAAAAAAAAGCCTATTTCCAGCATTTCTAAATTTTAAATCTAGAGATGTCTTTCATTGTTGTTGGATTTACATCTAACGGTTATCATCATCTGATGTATATTACCGAATAAGGCTAATGAAAATAATGTCCAACAATAATTGTGCATTGTAAATAATAGGAAATTTGCACAATTCTTTTAGAAATAATAATCATTAGATTATCTGATGATTATCATTAAATATTTTTAAATAACACTAAAATTGCGTACGGAGTAGTTGATATATATATATATATATATATATATATATATATATATATATATATATATATATATATATTAGGGACTGAGTTAGATAAAGAAAGTAATGAAAGTGTGGGGACTAACTTGCACATAATGGTATAATTGCGGGATTAGCCTGCACATAATAATATAATTCAGGGATTAAAGTGCATTTTCTTGTGTAGGTGTAGAACTATTGGTACATTGTCATCTGTATATATATATATCCCACATCATCATTGTATAAGTTTATAAGATTAATTTTTAAAAGAAATAAAAAGGTTTTGCAAATGATGTGGTTTTTATTGACATAGCATGCATTTCCAAGTCAAAGCCTTGTCAACTTGAAAATGCAAATTTTATCAAAAAAAATTATTATAATTTAATATTGATTAATGAAATTATTGCCGCATCACATCACTGATAGAGTCCATTGAGGAGACTGATTTGCAGTTGCCCATAATAGCATAGTTCATGAAATAATGTGCATTTATTCTAAAAAGTTATCGTTAGATTACGATATAAAATTTTAATTTTAAATATTTACTTCAATTAACATTAATTAAATCATAATTCTAGTCAATTCCATATAAAAAATAACGAACCGTTGACTATTACCCCAACCCCAACCCCAACATAGTAACTCTATCAATTCCATGTAGTATTATTTGGCACAAATTGACCCATGCCAACATAGTAACTATATCAATTCCATGTAGTATTATTTGGCACAAAATTGATTCCATGTAGTATTAAAATAATTAATGACATCCACTACATCATTAGATGGTCTAGTGGTAAGTCATTGAGTGAGTGGTGTAAGGTCAAATCCTAGTATGTAATATTATAAAAAATACTGTTCACCCATAGATTTTCTCTGAGAAAAGGCGTATCCACCATCTCTCCAAAATTATAAAATATGGAGATTTACCATTGTAGGATTGTTGGTCTCTAATATATTATTTTTGTATAAGTGACAAATCGTTATTGTCTTGCGTGTTAGTCCACCCTACATAATAAATTTTTAGATGGTTTTTAAGCTATTATAACTAGTGCATATTATATCTGCCTTGACAACACCTTTACAGGGCGATACTTATCGCTTTTGTCAAATAATAATAATAATAATAATAATCTCTTTTTAAAAGTATAGTTGCTAAAATCCATGTGCATGTGTAAAAAGTATATTATAGACATGCATTTGAATTAAGAAAACATTTATGAAACATTATATTATAATAACCAAAAAACCTACCGACTACAGCGTGGTTAAATATTACTATAATAATTAAAGAAACAAAAAAAAAATAATAATAAAAAACACCAATGATTAACTTATTGACACATTGGATCTCTGTATGCGAGTGTATATCAGAGATTGACACTCACGTCACATATATAGGATAAAAACAGGTAGTATATTTAGAAAGTCAACATATGCTTCCATCATATTGTCTCAAAAAATAAAAAAATAATATATATATATATATATATATATATATATATATATATATAGAGCAATGAAGTATTATGAGGTGGTAATTAAATATAACTAAATAAAAAATTTCAATTAATTAAAAAAGTTTATTTCCATATATATATATATAATCGTATATGAAAATACATTGAAATAAATAATACCACACACAACTTATATAATGAAAATATTTATTAAATAAATATGATAATTATAAGCAAAGAAATAAAAAAAATAGAATTTTAAGAAAAGCACTAATATAGAGTTAAGAGTGTAATGAATAACTGAACTCATTACTTATCATACTGCACAAATAAATACTAAATAGAATGAAATGAATAACTAACTCATTGTTTGAATGTAGTGGACTTAACTTCAACTCTATTTTTGCCTAATCTTACACCTTAAGTTGAAAATCAAACAATATTTAAAAAAAAATAGAAACATTAATAATACATAGAATATTTATTAAATAACTAATGCCACCCACTACTTAATTAATTTTAAAAAAATTCGTTACAAGTTATTATTAACTTTAAAAAAACTTCCATTAAAAATTTAAACAAATAAGCATAACTCTAACATATTTGTAAAACTTAACATATTGATTTTTTTTATAAATAAAAGAATATTTTATATTATTATATAAAATATAATTTTAATAACCCAAAATTAAAATTAAATACTTTTATAACTATAAAAGCCTGTAATTATAATGTTCTAAAATATCAAGTGTTATTATTATTATTATTATTATTATTATTATTATTATTATTATTATTTTGAGTTAATAAAATTTTGGTGAACCGCTTGTTATTTCGTGCCAACATGGCAGTGTCTCTAGAGTATTCTATAAAAGGGAAAACTAATTATATTTCACAAAATCTCACTAATATTTTTATTTTTATTTTTTTTTAAAGGTGAATAAACTACATTCACTCTCAAAATATAAGCAATTATATATTAAAAATAAAAACATTATTACACAACATGATTATATTTGTCTGAACTCTTGCAAATCAGGTTTATAAATCCGAACCCAAATTCCGGATCCAACGCTTTTAGATCCTAACCGATTACTCACCCATGCCGTCAACCATCTTTTTTCATTCCGCCCCTCTTATTTTATCTTTTTTATATCCAAGTCCTTTGTTATGGATTAATCCGGTGTTAAGAATTATGTTTTTCTTTTCTTTTACATTTAGACCCCTCAATTATCTATCATTACAAAATAGTCCCCAACTCTACTATAAAAATCTCAGTCATGAGGTGCCCATCTTGCTTGTGCTTTAATGGCTTCTCTTCTTCTCTCTGGCTCTCTCTGGCCATCGATGGCGATCTCCCAGTGAAGTTTTGGTAACTTCTCTTCTCTCCTTTTGATGTGTGTGCTTGACCTTTCTTGAGTTTTGGAATGCTTTTGGGAAGTGTTTGTGTGCTGAGTTTTTTTTTTTTTTTTGGCTGGTTTTGCAGCCTCTAGAAGTGTTTTTCTTGGTTGATCTTCTTTTGATTCCTCTGTTCTTCTTTGATTTTGAGTATGATCATCTGATCTTGTTTTTGTGATGGTTTTCGGTTTGGTTTTCGGTAGATCTCTTGAATCTTGATGGATTTGTAGAGATTATGAAAAGCTCATCTATATTCAATGGTGAGGATTACAATGTATAGCAAGAAGCTAACTTTCCTAGAGACAATCTAGGAGAGATACAAGAAGTAACAACTAGTAGTTATAACAATAAAGAAATATACATTGACTTTGTCAAACTTAATCCTTAACATGCCCCCGCAAGATGGACGACCTAACAGAGAGGCCAATCTTGGACATGAACAGATCAAATTTGCAGCGAGCTAAGGGCTTTGTAAGGGGATCAACAAGTTGATCACCCGTTGCAACATGAGTAACACGCAAATGGCCAAGTTGTACTTGCTCGCGAACAAAATGGTTTGCAAGTGCCAAATGTTTCATGCGCGAATGAAAAACTGGATTAGCACTTAAATGAGTGGCTCCAAGATTATCACAGTAGATAACCGGAACTTGAGGAAGTGGAACACCCATCTCATGCAGTAATTGGCGTAACCATAATAGCTCAGCAGCTGTTGCATCGATAGCTTTGTACTCGGCCTCAGTAGAAGATTGTGCTAAAAAACATTGTTTCTTAGAGCTCCAACATATAGAATTACGACCAAGAAAGATCACATGACCGATAATCGATGTATAGTCGTCCTTGTTACCATCCCAATCAGCATCAAAGAAGGCATGAAGATGAAGAGAAGATTCTTGAAGTAAAGTGATACCTTTATCAAGTGAACCAGCAAGATAGCGCAGGAGCCTCTTCAATGCTGCCCAGTGAGCACTTCTGGGAGCATGCATAAACTGTGACAATTTATTGACAGAAAAGGCAACATCCGGCCTAGTTAGTCTGAGATACTGTAGGCTCCCAACAACTGCGCGGTATTCAATGGGATTGTCAATCAAGTTACCTGAATGCAACATGAGGATGGAGTCAACCACCATAGGAGTTGAAACTGGTTTTGTTGTAGCCATTTTCGTCCTCTCAAGAAAATCAGTGATGTACTTCCTTTGGCTCAGGAACAAACCTTGTACAGATGGGATAACTTCAATCCCCAAGAAATATGAGAGTGTACCAAGATCTTTCAAAGCAAACCTTTGGGCAAGATATTTGATGAAGTCATCCAGTGCACGAGAATTAGGGCTTTTGAGAACGATATCATCCACATAAACAATGAGATACATGGGTAAGGAGTGCTGGTGATTAATGAATAATGAGGTATCAGCAAGCTCATCTGTATGGATCAAGATCATTGGAAATAGTTTGGGTTGACATTCTGGAAGAAATAAGAAGAAAAAAAAGATGGATCAGAATGAGGCTCTGATACCATGTAGAGATTATGAAAAACTCATCTGTATTCAATGGTAAGGATTACAATGTATAGCAAGAAGCTAACTTTCCTAGAGACAATTTAGGAGAGATACAAGAAGTAACAACTAGTAGTTATAACAATAAAGAAATATACATTGACTTTGTCAAACTAATCCTTAATAGGATCTTGCTGGTTTGATTCTTTGGAACCATAATTACATGGATGATATGGTTTTTGTTTAGCTAGTTTCGTTGTTTGATTTGTTTAGAGTTTGATCCTGGACTTGGATGTGTTTTGGGGATTGATTTCAAGCAACTTTTGGAGAACTTTTATTGATTATCATACTTTCATTGATCGGTTTTGACACCGCAAGATCTATCGAGTTTTTGTTTCGATATCGATCCTAAAATTCTAAAGTTAGGTCATGTTTCAGTGTTTTACAATCTTGTGCTTATCATTAGAAATTAAAATTGTTTTAGTCGATGTGAATTATATGATATTCGATCTTTATCGATCATTTATATATATCGAATTTAGAACATGAGTTGTCATTTTAGGATCTCACACTTGCTATTTTAATCAGTTTCTTTCTTCTTTTAACAGTTGATGACTTGTTGGTATTCTTATATTACTAAGGAATTAAAGCAAGCTTAAATCTTTCACTCAGATCATAGCTAGGTGGTGCATCTCTATAAGGTATTAAAATACTTCTCATACTACTTTCATTAAGTAAATGATGACATGAATCTCCTTTTATCAATTCAATTCATAACGAAATGATAAAGAAGTTCTTCTGAACCTCAATTTTATGTACCTGAAAATGTTCATATAGTTATATACATGAGTTGTGCATATTATCAAAATTAAGAATGTCTCACTCTATTTCTATGCTTAAGTTGCAATGCTCATTTTGAGTTAATTATGGTAGGAATTACATGCATTTTATCAGTTCTAATATATTTTTAGGGATTTAATGAACTTGTTCTGTTCATCAATAGCAAACTATTATTCATTTTTGGGTTGTATGAAAAGAAGAATTCATGGCAGATTAATAGAATAACGCTTGAAACATTTCAGGAGATAATATAATCCTCTGCATTTCAGTAAGTTTAGTACTATATTTTACTTCAAAAATCCTATTTTGAAAGTAATAAAACAATGTAAGATGCCAGAAATATATAGTTTAGTGCCATCTTAATTTCTAGTTTCTTAAAACAAAGATTTCTTATTATTCTTCATTTTTTTGTTTACGCGGATGGATTCTGAAGGCTTATCCCAGAATGAAGACAGCACTGCAAAGAAAAATATGTACCTTTTATATACTTCACTTCCAGAACCAACTTCCTTTCCTCGTATGCGTGATATTATAAAAATACTGTTCACCCATGGATTTTCTCTGGGAGAAGCCACATCCACCATCTCTCCAAACTATTATTCATTTTGGGTTGTATGAAAAGAAGAATTCATGGCGGATTAATAGAATAATCCTTGAAACATTTCAGGAGAAAATATAATCCTCTGCATTTCATTAAGTTTAGTACTATATTTTACTTCAAAAATCCTATTTTGAAAGTAATAAAATAATGTAAGATACCAGGCATATATAGTTTAGTGCCATCTTATTTTCTAGTTTCTCAAAACAAAGATTTCTTATTATTCTTCCTTTTTTGTTTACGCAAATTGATTCTGAAGGCTTATCCCAGAATGAAGACAGTACTGCAGAGAATAATATGTGCCTTTTATATACTTCACTTCCAGAACCAACTTCCTTTCCTCTCCTCGTATGCGATATTATAAAAATATTGTTCACTCATGGATTTTCTCTGAGAGAAGCCATATCCACTATCTCTCCAAAATTATAAAATATGAAGATTTACCATCGTAGGATTGTGGTCCCTAATATATTATTTTTGTATATGTGACAAATCGTCATTGTCTTGCGTGTAATTAGTCCGCTCTATATGATAAATTTTTAGATGATCTTTATGCTATATATCATAACTAGTGTGTATTGTACCTGCCTGTTTCTTTCACGACCTCTTTACGTTGCAACACTTATTGTTTTCGTCAAATAATAATAATAATCTCTTTTTAAAAGTGTAGTTGCTAAAATCCATGTACATGTGTATAAAGTATTTAAAGATATGCATTCGAATTAAGAAAACATTTATGAAACATTATAATAACAAATAAACCTACCGACTACAACATGGTTAAGTAATACTATAATAATTAAAGAAACAAAAAAAAAATAAAAAAAATAAAAAAACACCAATGACGTTTCAACTTATTGGCATTGAATCTCTGTATGCAAGTGAAGAATAGATATATTTAGAAAGAATGGGTAGTATATTTAGAAAGTCAACATATGCTTTCATCATATTGTCTCAAAAATAAAAAATAAAAATATAAGCACTGAAGTTTATGAGGTGGTCATTAAATATAACAAAATAAAAAATTTCAATTAATTATTGAAATTAAAAAAGTTTATTTCCATATATCTATATATATATACTCGTACATGAAAATACATTGAAATAAATAATACCACACCCAACTTATACAATGAAAATATTTATTAAATAAATATGATAATTATAAGTAAAGAAATAAAAAAAATAAAATTTTAAGAAAAGCACTAATATAGAGTTAAGATTGTAATGAATAACTGAACTCATTACTTGTCATACTTCACAAATAAATACTAAATAGAATGAAATGAATAACTCAATGTTTGAATGTAGTGGACTCAACTTCAACTCTATTTTTGCGTAAGCCTACACCTTAAGTTGAAAATTAAACAATATTTAAAAAAAATATAAACATCAATAATATATGTCCTTACATAGAATATTTATTAAATAACTAATGCCACCCACTACTTAATTAAAAAAAATTCATTACACGTTATTATTAACTTTAAAAAACTTCCATAAAAAATTCAAACAAATAACCATAACTCTAACATATTTTTAAAACTTAACATATTGAATTTTATTTTTACAAATAAAAGAATATTTTTAAGGATATTTTATATTATTATATAAAATATAATTTTAATAAAGCAAAATTAAAATTAAAATACTTTTTTAACCAGTAATTATAATGTTTTAAAATATCAAATGTTGTTATTATTATTATTATTATTATCATTATTATTTTGAGTTAATAAAATTTAGGTGAACTGTTTGTTATCTCGTGCCAACGTGGTAGTGTTTTCAGAGTATTTTGTAAAAGAGAAAATTAATTATATTTCACAAAATCTCACTAATATTTTTATTTTTATTTTTATTTTTACTGTCTTAAACAAATAGATAAACCACATTCACTCTCAAAATATAAACAATTACATATTGAAAATAAAAGCATTATTACACAACATGATGATATTTGTCTGAACTCTTGTTTATAAATCCGAACCCAAATTCCGGATCCAACGTATTCAGATCTGAACCCGAATCTGATTACTCACCCATGCAGAATCCACGCAAGGAAACAAGTTAGTTAGCGGCTGTTCAAATGTTTATTATATAATAATGGCAACCTTTTTTCATTCCGCCGCTCTTATTTAATTTTATTTATATCAAAGTCCTTTGTTGTGTATTAATCCGGTGTTAAGAACTATGTTTTTCTTTTGTTTTACATTTAGGCCCCTCAATTATCTCTCATTACAAAATAGTCCCCAACTCTACTAAAAAAATCTCAGTCATGAGGTGCCCATCTTGCTTGTGCTTTAATGGCTTCTCTTCTTCTCTCTGGCTCTCTCTGGCCCTCTCTGGCCATCGATGGCGATCTCCCAGTGAAGTTTTGGTAACTTCTCTTCTCTCCTTTTGATGTGTGTGCTTGACCTTTCTTGAGTTTTGGAATGCTTTTGGGAAGTGTTTGTGTGCTGAGTTTTTTTTTTTTTGGCTGGTTTTGCAGCCTCTAGAAGTGTTTTTTCTTGGTTGATCTTCTTTTGATTCCTCTGGTCTTCTTTGATTTTGAGTTTGATCATCTGATCTTGTTTTTGTGATGGTTTTCGGTTTCTTTTTCAGTAGATCTCTTGATTCTTAATGGATCTTGCTGGTTTAATTCTTTGGAACCCTAATTTCATGGATGATATGGTTTTGGTTTAGCTAGTTTCGTTGTTTGATTTGTTTAGGGTTTGATCCTGGACTTGAATGTGTTTTGGGGATTGATTTCAAGTAACTTTTGGGGAATTTTTGTTGATTATCATATTTTCGTTGATCAGTTTTTGACACCGCAAGATCTATCGAGTTTTTGTTTTGATAACGATCCTAGATTTCTAAAGTTAGGTCATGTTTCAGTGTTTTACAATCTTGTGTTTACCATTTTGTTTCAGTCGATGTGAATTATATGATATTCGATCTTTATCGATCATTTATATATATCGAATTTATAACATGAGTTGTCATTTTGGGATCTCACACTTGCTATTTTAATCAGTTTCTTTCTTCTTTTAACAGTTGATGGCTTGTTGGTATTCTTATATTACTAAGGAATTAAAGCAATCTTAAATCTTTCACTCAGATCATAGCTAGTTGGTGCATCTCAATAAGGTATTAAAATACTTCTCATACTACTTTCATTAAGTAAATGATGACATGAATCTCCTTTTATCAATTCAATTCATACTGAAATGATAAAGAAGTCCTCCTGAACCTCAATTTTATGTACCTGAAAATGTTCATTTAGTTATATACATGAGTTGTGCATAAACTAAGAATGTCCCATTCTATTTCTATGCTTAAGTTGCAATGCTCATTTTGAGTTAATTATGGTAGGAATTACATGCATTTTATCAGTTCTAATATATTTTTAGGGCTTTAATGAACTTGTTCTGTTCATCAATAGCAAACTATTATTCATTTTTGGGTTGTATGAAAAGAAGAATTCATGGCAGATTAATAGAATAATGCTTGAAACATTTCAGGAGATAATATATTCCTCTGCATTTCAGTAGGTTTAGTACTATATTTTACTTCAAAAATCCTATTTTGAAAGTAATAAAACAATGTAAGATGCCAGACATATATAGTTTAGTGCCATCTTAATTTCTAGTTTCTCAAAACAAAGATTTCTTATTATTCTTCTTTTTTTTTGTTTACGCGGATGGATTCTGAAGGCTTATCCCAGAATGAAGACAGTACTGCAGAGAAAAATATGTACCTTTTATATACTTCACTTCCAGACCCAACTTCCTTTCCTCATATGCGCGATATTATAAAAATACTGTTCACCAATGGATTTTCTCTAAGAGAAGCCGCATCCACCATCTCTCCAAAATTACAAAATATGGAGATATACCATTGTAGGATTGTGATCCCTAATATATTATTTTTGTTTACGTGACAAATCATCATTGTCTTGCGTGTTAGTCCGTCCTACATGATAAATTTTTAGATGGTTTTTATGCTATCATAACTAATGCGTCTTATACCTGCATGTTTTTTCACGACCCCTTTACGGGGAGACACTTATTGCTTTCATCAAATAATAATAATAATAATAATCTCTTTGTAAAGTGTAGTTGCTAAAATCCATGTACATGTGTAAAAAGTATATTAAAGATATGCATTTGAATTAAGAAAACATTTATGAAATATTATAATAACAAATAAACCTACTGACTACAACATGGCTAAGTATTACTATAACGATTAAAGAAACAAAAAAAATAAAAATAAAAAAACACCAATGACGTTTTAACTTGTTGACATTGGAACTCTATATGGAAGTGAAGCTTAGATATTGACTCTCACGTCACATATATAGAATAAGAATAGGTAGTATATTTAGAAAGTCAACATATGCTTCCATCATATTGTCTCAAAAAATTAAAAAATAAAAAACAAAAGCGCAATGAAGTATTATGAGGTGGTCATTAAATATAACAAAAGAAAAAAATTCAATTAATTAAAAAAGTTTATTTCTATATATATATATAATCGTATATGAAAATACATTGAAATAAATAATACCACACACAACTTATATATTAAAATATTTTTTAATTAAATATGATAATCATAAGTAAAGAAATAAAAAAAATAGAATTTTAAGAAAAGCAGTAATATAGAGTTAAGATTGTAATGAATAACTGAACTCATTACTTGTCATACTTCACAAATAAATTCTAAATAGAATGAAATGAATTACTAACTCATTGTTTGAATGTAGTGGACTTAACTTCAACTCTATTTTTGCGTAAGCCTACACCTTAAGTTGAAAATTAAACAATATTTAAAAAAACAGAAACATTAATAATATATGTCCTCACATAGAATATTTATTAAATAACTAATGCCTCCCACTACTTAATTAAAAAAAAATTCATTACACATTATCATTAACTTTAAAAAAACTTCCATAAAAAATTTAAACAAATAAGCATAACTTTAACATATTTGTAAAACTTAACATATTGATTTTTTTTTATAAATAAAAGAATATTTTATATTATTATATAAATATTATTATATAAAATATAATTTTAATAACCCAAAATTAAAATTAAAATAGTTTTATAACTATAAAAGCATGTAATTATATGTTCTGAAATATCAAGTGTTCATCTCTGGTGAGGATCCCTATGTTATTTTTATTTTTATTTTTATTTTTTTGTGTGATTATTCTCTTTTCGAGTATGTATTATTCTATTATCGTTTTTAATAAAGTTGTAATTTATCTACTTTATTAAAAAAATTAAGCGTTGTTATTATTATTATTATTATTATTATTTTGAGTTAATAAAATTTCGGTGAATAGCTTGTTATTTCATGCCAACGTGGCAGTGTCTCTAGAGTATTCTATAAAATAGAAATTTAGTAATATTTCACAAAATCTCACTAATATTTTTACATACACCCTCAAAATATAAACAATTATATATTGAAAATAAAAGCATTATTACACAACATGATAATATTTGTCTAAACTCTTGCAAATCAGGATCCAACGTTTTCAGATCCGAACCCAAATCCGATTACTCACCCATGCAGAGTCCAAGCAAGGAAACAAGTTAGTTAGCGTCGGTTCAAATGTTTATCAGATATTAATGCCCGAATCAGACAACAACCTTTTTTCATTCCTCCCCTCTTATTTTATTTTTTTATATCCAAGTCCTTTGTTATGTATTAATCCGGTGTTAAGAACTATGTTTTTCTTTTTGTTTTACATTTCGACCCCTTAATTATCCCTCATTACGAAATAGTCCCCAACTCTACTATAAAAATCTCATTCATGAGGTGTCCATCTTGCTTGTGCTTTAATGGATTCTCTTCTTCTCTCTGGCTCTCTCTGGCCATCTATGGCGATCTCCCAGTGAAGTTTGGGTAGCTTCTCTTCTCTCCTCTCCTCTTGATGTGTGTGCTTGACCTTTCTTGAGTTTTGGAATGCTTTTTGTGCAGTGTTTGTGTGCTCAGGGTTTTTTTTTTTTTTTTTTTTGGCTGGTTTTGCAGCCTCAAGAAGTGTTTTTTCTTGGTTGATCTTCTTTTGATTCCTCTGTTCTTCTTTGATTTTGAGTTTGATCATCTGATCTTGTTTTTGTGATGGTTTTCGGTAGATCTCTTGATTCTTGATGGATCTTGCTGGTTTGATTCTTTGGAACCCTAATTTCATGGATGATATGGTTTTGGTTTAGCTAATTTCGTTGTTTGATTTGTTTAGGGTTTGATCCTGGACTTGGATGTGTTTTGGGGATTGATTTCAAGCAAATTTTGGGGAGTTTTTTTTCGATATCGATTGTAGATTTCTAAAGTTAGGTCATGTTTCAGTGTTTTACAATCTTGTGTTTATCATTAGAAATTAAAATTGTTTTAGTCGATGTGAACTATATGATTTTCGATCGTTATCGATCGTTTATATATATCGAATTTAGAACATGAGTTGTCATTTTGGGATCTCACACTTGCCATTTTAATCAGTTTCTTTCTTCTTTTAACAGTTGATGACTTGTTGGTATTCTTATATTACTAAGGAATTAATGCAATCTTAAATCTTTCACTCAGAACATAGCTAGGTGGTGCATCTCTATAAGGTATTAAAATACTTCTCATACTACTTTCATTAAGTAAATGATGACATGAATCTCCTTTTATCAATTCAATTCATAACGAAATGATAAAGAAGTTCTTCTGAACCTCAATTTTATGCACCTGAAAATGTTCATATAGTTATATACATGAGTTGTGCATATTATCAAAATTAAGAATGTCTCACTCTATTTCTATGCTTAAGTTGCAATGCTCATTTTGAGTTAATTATGGTAGGAATTACATGCATTTTATCAGTTCTAATATATATTTAGGGCTTTAATGAACTTGTTCTGTTCATCAATAGCAAACTATTATTCATTTTTGGGTTGTATAAAAAGAAGAATTCATGGCAGATTAATAGAATAATGCTTGAAACATTTCAGGAGATAATATATTCCTCTGCATTTCAGTAAGTTTAGTACTATATTTTAATTCAAAAATCCTATTTTGAAAGTAATAAAACAATGTAATTGCCAGACATATATAGTTTAGTGCCATCTTAATTTCTAGTTTCTCAAAACAAAGATTTCTTATTATTCTTCCTTTTTTTTGTTTACGCGGATGGATTCTGAAGGCTTATCCCAGAATGAAGACAGTATTGCAGAGAAAAATATGTATTTTTTATATACTTCACTTCCAGAACCAACTTCCTTTC
>CM037022.1:1800000-2112500 GCA_020875875.1 Dioscorea alata | reverse complement strand
TTAACAAATAAGCATAACTCTAACATATTTGTAAAACTTAACATATTGATTTTTTTTTATAAATAAAAGAATATTTTAAGAATATTTTATATTATTATATAAAATATAATTTTAATAACCCGAAATTAAAATTAAAATAGTTTTATAATTATAAAAGCCTGTAATTATATGTTCTAATATATCAAGTGTTCACCTCTTGGTGAGGATCCTTATGTTATTTTTTTTTTTTTTTTGTGTGCTTATTCTTTTTTTGAGTATGTACTATTCTGTTTTTATTTTTAATAATGTTGTAGTTTATCCGCTTTATTAAAAAAATCAAGTATTATTATTATTATTATTATTATTATTATTATTATTATTATTATTATTATTTTGAGTTAATAAAATTTCGGTGAACCGCTTGTTATTTCATGCCAACTTGGCAGTGTCTCTAGAGTATTCTATAAAAAAGAAATTTAGTAATATTTCACAAAATCTCACTAATATTTTTACATACACCATCAAAATATAGACAATTATATATTGAAAATAAAAGCATTATTACTCACCCATGCAGAGTCCAAGCAAGGAAACAAGTTAGTTAGCGGCTGTTCAAATGTTTATTATATAATAATGCCCGAATCCGACAACAACCTTTTTTCATTCCGCCCCTCTTATTTTATATTTTTTATATCCAAGTCCTTTGTTATGTACTAATCCGCTGTTAAGAACTATGTTTTTCTTTTTGTTATACATTTAGACCCCACAATTATCTCACAGTACGAAATAGTCCCCAACTCTACTATAAAAATCTCAGTCATGAGGTGTCCATTTTGCTTGTGCTTTAATGGCTTCTCTTCTTCTCTCTGGCTCTCTCTGGCCATCAATGGCGATCTCCCAGTGAAGTTTGGGTAGCTTCTCTTCTCTCCCCTTGATGTGTGTGCTTGACCTTTCTTTAGTTTTGGAATGCTTTTTGTGAAGTGTTTGTGTGCTGAGTTTATTTTTTTTTGGCTGGTTTTGCAGCCTCAAGAAGTGTTTTTTCTTGGTTGATCTTCTTTTGATTCCTCTTTTCTTCTTTGATTTAGAGTTTGACCATCTGATCTTGTTTTTAGAGATGGTTTTCGGTTTTTTTTTTCCGGTAGATCTCTTGATTCTTGATGGATCTTGCTGGTTTGATTCTTTGGAACACTAATTTCATGGATGATATGGTTTTGGTTTAGCTAGTTTTGTTGTTTGATTTGTTTAGGGTTTGATCCTGGACTTGGATGTGTTTTGGGGATTGATTTCAAGCAACTTTTGGGGAATTTTTGTTGATTATCATACTTTCGTTGATCGGTTTTGACGCCGCAAATCTATCGAGTTTTTGTTTCGATATCGATCCTAGATTTCTAAAGTTAGGTCATGTTTCAGTGTTTTACAATCTTGTGTTTATCATTAGAAATTAAAATTGTTTTAGTCTATGTGATATGATTTTCTATCTTTATCGATCGTTTATATATATCGAATTTAGAACATGAGTTGTCATTTTGGGATCTCACGCTTGCTATTTTAATCAGTTTCTTTCTTCTATTAACAGTTAATGACTTGTTGGTAATCTTATATTACTAAGGAATTAAAGCAAGCTTAAATCTTTCACTCAGATCATAGCTAGGTGGTGCATCTCTATAAGGTATTAAAATACATCTCATACTACTTTCATTAAGTAAATGATGACATGAATCTCCTTTTATCAATTCAATTCATACTGAAATGATAAAGAAGTCCTTCTGAATCTCAATTTTATGTACCTGAAAATGTTCATATAGTTATATACATGAGTTGTGCATATTATCAAAATTAAGATTGTCTCACTCTATTTCTATGCTTAAGTTGCAATGCTCATTTTTAGTTAATTATGGCAGGAATTACATGCATTTTATCAGTTCTAATATATTTTTAGGGCTTTAATGAACTTGTTCTGTTCATCTATATATAGCAAACTATTATTCATATTTCAGTTGTATATATGAAAGAATTCATGGCGGATTAATGGATTAATCCTTGAAACATTTCAAGAGATGATATAATCCTCTGCATTTCAGTAAATTTAGTACTATATTTTACTTCAAAAATCCTATTTTGAAAGTAATAAAACAACGTAGGATACCAGGCATATATAGTTTAGTGCGATCTTAATTTCTAGTTTCTCAAAACAAAGATTTTTTATTATTCTTCCTTTTTTTTGTTTAGACAGATGGATTCTGTAGGCTTATCCCAGAATGAAGACAGTACTGCAGAGAAAAATATGTACCTTTTATATACTTCACTTCCAGAACCAACTTCCTTTCCTCGTATGCGATATTATAAAAATATTGTTGACCCATGGATTTTCTCTGAGAGAAGCCATATCCACCATCTCTCCAAAATTATAAAATATAGATATTTACCATTGTACGATTGCGATCCCTAATATATTATTTTTCTATACATGACAAATCGTCATTCTCTTGCGTGTTAGTTCACCCTACATGATAAATTTTTAGATGGTCTTTGTGCTATCATAACTAGTGTGTATTGTACCTGCCTGTTTCTTTCACGACCTCTTTAAGGAGGGACACTTATTGCTTTCGTCAAATAATAATAATAATAATAATAATAATAATAATAATAATAATAATAATAATAATAATCTCTTTTTAAAAGTGTAACTTATTGACATTGTTTAAGTATATTAAAGATATGCATTCGAATTAAGAAAACATTTATGAAACATTATAATAACAAATAAAACTACCGACTACAACATGGTTAAGTATTATTATAATAATTAAAGAAACAAAAAATAAAAAATAAAAAAACACGAATGACGTTTTAACTTATTGACATTGGATTTCTGTATGCGAGTGCAGATTAGATATTGACTCTCACGTTACAAATATAGGATAAGAACAGGTAGTATATTTAGAAAGTCAACATATGCTTCCATCATATTATCTTAAAAAATAAAAAATAAAAAAATAGAGCAATGAAGTGTTATGAGGTGGTCATTAAAGATAACAAAATAAAAAATTTCAATTAATTAAAAATGTTTATTTCCACATATATATATATATATATATATATATATATATATATATATATATATATATGATAATTATAAGTAAAGAAATAATAAAATAGAATTTTAAGAAAAGCACTAGAGTTAAGATTGTAATGAATAACTGAACTCATTACTTGTCCTACTTCACAAATAAATACTAAATAGAATAAAATGAATTACTAACTCATTGTTTGAATATAGTGGACTTAACTTCAACTCTATTTTTGCGTAAGCCTACACCTTAAGTTGAAAATTAAACAATATTTAAAAAAAATAGAAATATTAATAATATATGTCCTCACATAGAATATTTATTAAATAACTAATGCCACCCACTACTTAATTAAAAAAAAATTCATTACACGTTATTATTAACTTTAAAAAAACTTCTGTAATAATTTTAAACAAATAATTAAGCATAACTCTAACATATTTGTAAAACTTAACATATTGATTTTTTTATAAATAAAAGAATATTTTACTTATATTCTATATTATTATATAAAATATAATTTTAATAATCCAAAATTAAAATTAAAATAGTTTTATAACTATAAAAGCCTGTAATTATATGTTCTAAAATATCAAGTGTTCTCCTCTGGTGAGGATCCCTATGTTATTTTCTTTTTTTTTGTGGTTATTCTTTTTTCGAGTATGTACTATTCTGTTTAATAAAGTTATAGTTTATCCATTTTATTTAAAAAAAAGCAAGTATTATTATTATTATTATTATTATTATTATTATTATTATTATTATTATTATTTTGAGTTAATAAAATTTCGGTGAACCGCTTGTTATTTCATGCCAACGTGGCAATGTCTCTAGAGTATTCTATAAAAGAGAAATTTAGTAATATTTCACAAAATCTCACTAATATTTTTACATGCACCCTCAAAATATAAACAATTATATATTGAAAATAAAAGCATTATTACACAACATGATAATATTTGTCTGAACTCTTGCAAATCAGGTTTATAAATCCGAACCCAAATTCCGGATCCAACGTTTCAGATCCGAAACCGAACCTGATTACTCACCCATGCAGAGTCCACGCAAGGAAACAAGTTTATTATATAATAATGCTGGAATCCGACAACAACCTTTTTTCATTCCTCCCCTCTTAGTTTATTTTTTTATATCCAAGTCCTTTGTTATGTATTAATCCGGTGTTAAGATTATGTTTTTCTTTCTGGTTTACATATAGACCCCTTAATTATCTCTCATTACGAAATCGTCCCCAACTCTACTATAAAAATCTCATTCATGAGGTGTCCATCTTGCTTGTGCTTTAATGGCTTCTCTTCTTCTCTCTGGCTCTCTCTGGCCATCGATGGCGATCTCCCAGTGAAGTTTGGGTAGCTTCTCTTCTCTTCCCTCCTCTTGATGTGTGTGCTTGACCTTTCTTGAGTTTTGGAATGCTTTTTGTGCAGTGTTTGTGTGCTGAGGTTTTTTTTTTTTGGCTGGTTTTGCAGCCTCAAGAAGTGTTTTTCTTGGTTGATCTTCTTTTGATTCCTCTGTTCTTCTTTGATTTTGAGTTTGATCTTCTGATCTTGTTTTTGTGATGGTTTTCGGTAGATCTCTTGATTCTTGATGGATCTTGCTGGTTTGATTCTTTGGAACCCTAATTTCATGGATGATATGGTTTTGTTTTAGCTAGTTTCGTTGTTTGACTTGTTTAGGGTTTGATCCTGGACTTGGATGTGTTTTGGGGATTGATTATAAGCAACTTTTGGGGAATTTTTGTTGATTATCATACTTTGGTTGATCGGTTTGGACACCGCAAGATCTATAGAGTTTTTGTTTCGATATCGATCCTAGATTTCTAAAGTTAGGTCATGTTTCAGTGTTTTACAATCATGTGTTTATCATTAGAAATTAAAATTGTTTTAGTCGATATTAATTATATGATTTTCGATCTTTATTGATCATTTATATATATCGAATTTAGAACATGAGTTGTCATTTTGGGATCTCACACTTGCTATTTTAATCAGTTTCTTTCTTCTTTTTACAGCTGATGACTTGTTGGTATTCTTATATTACTAAGGAATTAAAGCAAGCTTAAATCTTTCACTCAGATCATAGCTAGGTGGTGCATCTCTGTAAGGTATTAAAATACTTCTCATGCTACTTTCATTAAGAAAATGATGACGTGAATCTCCTTTTTTCAATTCAATTCATACTGAAATGATAAAGAAGTCCTTCTGAACCTCAATTTTATGTACTTGAAAATGTTCATATAGATATATATACATGAATTGTGCATATTATCAAAATTAAGAATGTCTCACTCTATTTCTATGCTTAAGTTGCAATGCTCATTTTGAGTTAATTATGGTAGGAATTACATGCATTTTATCAGTTCTAATATGTTTTTAGGGCTTTAATGAACTTGTTCTGTTCATCAATAGCAAACTATTATTCATTTTTGAGTTGTATGAAAAGAAGAATTCATGGCAGATTAATAGAATAATGCCTAAAACATTTCAGGAGATAATATAATCCTCTGCATTTCAGTAAGTTTAGTACTATATTTTACTTCAAAAATCCTAATTTGAAAGTAATAAAACAATGTAAGATGCTAGACATATATAGTTTAGTGCCATCTTAATTTCTGGTTTCTCAAAACAAAAATTTCTTATTGTTCTTCATTTTTTTTGTTTACGTGGATGGATTCTGAAGGCTTATCCCAGAATGAAAACAGTATTGCAGAGAAAATATGTATCTTTTATATACTTCACTTCCAGAACCAACTTCCTTTCCTCGTATGTGCGATATTATAAAAATACTGTTCACCCATGGATTTTCTCTGAGAAAAGCCGCATCCACCATCTCTCCAAACTATTATTCATTTTTGGGTTTTATGAAAATAAGAATTCATGGCAGATTAATAGAATAATCCTTGAAACATTTCAGGAGATAATATATTCCTCTGCATTTCAGTAAGTTTAGTACTATATTTTACTTCAAAAATCCTATTTTGAAAGTAATAAAACAATGTAAGATGCCATACATATATAGTTTAGTGCCATCTTAATTTCTAGTTTCTCAAAACAAAGATTTCTTATTTTTCTTCCTTTTTTTTGTTTAGGCAGATGGATTCTGTAGGCTTATCCCAGAATGAAGACAATACTGCAGAGAAAAATATATATGTACCTTTTATATACTTCACTTCCAGAACCAACTTCCTTTCCTCATATGCGATATTATAAAAATATTGTTCACCCATGGATTTTCTCTGAGAGAAGCCATATCCACCATCTCTCCAAAATTATAATATATATATATATATATATATATATATATATATATATATATATATATGAAGATTTACCATTGTAGGAGTGTGGTTCCTAATATATTATTTTTGTATATGTGACAAATTGTCATTGTCTTGCGTGTTAGTCCGCCCTACATGATAAATTTTTAGATGATCTTTATGCTATCATAACTAGTGTGTATTGTACCTGCCTGTTTCTTTCATGACCTCTTTACGGGGAAACACTTATTGTTTTCGTCAAATAATAATAATAATAATAATAATAATAATAATAATAATAATAATAATCTCTTTTTAAAAATGTAGTTGCTAAAATCCATGTACATGTGTAAAAAGTATATTAAAGATATGCATTCGAATTAAGAAAACATTTATGAAACATTATAATAACAAATAAACCTACTGACTACAACATGGTTAAGTATTATTATAATAATTAAATAAACAAAAAAAAATAAAAAATAAAAAAACACCAATGACGTTTTAACTTATTGACATTGGATTTCTGTATGCGAGTGAAGATTAGATATTGACTCTCACGTCACATATAATGGATAAGAACAGGTAGTATATTTAGAAAGTCAACATATACTTCCATTATATTATCTGAAAAAATAAAAAATAAAAAAATAGAGCAATGAAGTATTATGAGGTGGTCATTAAATATAACAAAATAAAAAAATTTCAATATATATATATACTCGTATATGAAAATACATTGAAATAAATAATACCACACACAACTTATATAATGAAAATATTTATTAAATAAATATGATAATTATATGTAAAGAAATAAAAAGAATAGAATTTTAAGAAAAGCAATAATATAGAGTTAAGATTGTAATGAATAACTGAACTCATTACTTGTCATACTTCACAAATAAATACTAAATAGAATGAAATGAATTACTAACTCATTGTTTGAATGTAGTGGACTTAACTTCAACTCTATTTTTGCGTAAGCCTACACCTTAAGTTGGAAATTAAACAATATTTTAAAAAAATATAAACATTAATAATATATGTCCTCACATAGAATATTTATTAAATAACTAATGCCACCCCCCTACTTCATTAAAAAAAAATTCATTACAGATTATTATTAACTTTAAAAAAACTTCCATAAAAAATTTAAACAAATAAGCACAACTCTAACATATTTGTAAAATTTAGCATATTGATTTTTTTATAAATAAAAGAATATTTTAAGAATATTTTGTATTATTATATAAAATATAATTTTTATAACCCAAAATTAAAATTAAAATAGTTTTATGACTATAAAAGCCTGTAATTATATGTTCTAAAATATCAAATGTTCACCTCTGGTGAGGATCCCTATGTTATTTTCTTTTTATGTGTGGTTATTCTCTTTTCGATCGAGTATGCACTATTTTGTTTTTATTTTTAATAAATTTATAGTTTATCCATTTTATTAAAAAAAATCAAGTGTTATTATTATTATTATTATTTTGAGTTAATAAAATTTCAGTGAACCGCTTGTTATTTTATGCCAACGTGACAGTGTCTCTAGAGTATTCTATAAAATAGAAATTTAGTAACATTTTACAAAATCTCACTAATATTTTTACATACACCCTCAAAATATAAACAATTATATATTGAAAACAAAAGCATTATTACAACATGATAATATTTGTCTGAACTCTTGCAAATCAAGTTTATAAATCCGAACCCAAATTCCGGACCCAACAACCGAACCTGATTACTCAACCATGCAGAGTCCACGAAAGGAAACAAGTTAGTTAGCGGCTGTTCAAATGTTTATTATATAATAATGCTGGAATCCGACAACAACCTTTTTTCATTCCTCCCCTCTTATTTTATTTTTTTATATCCAAGTCCTTTGTTATGTATTAATCCGGTGTTAAGAACTATGTTTTTCTTTTTGTTTTACATTTAGACCCTTTAATTATCTCTCGTTACGAAATCGTCCCCAACTCTACTATAAAAATATCATTCATGAGGTGTCCATCTTGCTTGTGCTTTAATGGCTTCTCTTCTTCTCTCTGGCTCTCTCTGGCCATCGATGGGGATCTCCCAGTGAATTTTGGGTAGCTTCTCTTCTCTTCTCTCCTCTTGATGTGTGTGCTTGACCTTTCTTGAGTTTTGGAATGCTTTTTGTGCAGTGTTTGTGTGTTGAGGTTTTTTTTTTTTTGGACTGGTTTTGCAGCCTCAAGAAGTGTTTTTCTTGGTTGATCTTCTTTTGATTCCTCTGTTCTTCTTTGATTTTGAGTTTGATCATCTGATCTTGTTTTTGTGATGGTTTTCGGTAGATCTCTTGATTCTTGATGGATCTTGCTGGTTTGATTCTTTGGAACCCTAATTTCATGGATGATATGGTTTTGTTTTAGCTAGTTTCGTTGTTTGATTTGTTTAGGGTTTGATCCTGGACTTGGGTGTGTTTTGGGGATTGATTTCAAGCAAATTTTGGGGAATTTTTGTTGATTTTCATACTTTCATTGATCGGTTTTGACACTGCAAGATCTATCGAGTTTTTGTTTCAATATCGATCCTAGATTTCTAAAGTTAGGCCATGTTTCAGTGTTTTACAATCTTGTGTTTATCATTAGAAATTAAAATTGTTTTAGTCGATGTGAATTATATGATTTTCGATCTTTATCGATCGTTTATATATATCGAATTTAGAACATGAGTTGTCATTTTGGGATCTCACACTTGCCATTTTAATCAGTTTCTTTCTTCTTTTAACAGTTGATGACTTGTTGGTATTCTTATATTACTAAGGAATTAAAGCAAGCTTAAATCTTTCACTCAGATCATAGCTAGGTGGTGCATCTCTGTAAGGTATTAAAATACTTCTCTGAACCTCAATTTTATGTACTTGAAAATGTTCATATAGATATATATACATGAATTGTGTATATTATCAGAATTAAGAATGTCTCACTCTATTTCTATGCTTAAGTTTCAGTGCTCATTTTGAGTTAATTATGGAAGGAATTACATGCATTTTATCAGTTGTAATATATTTTCAGGGCTATGATGAACTTGTTGTGTTCATCAATAGCAAACTATTGTTCATTTTTGGGTTGTATGAAAAGAAGAATTCATGGCAGATTAATAGAATAATCCTTGAAACATTTCAGGAGATAATATAATCCTCTGCATTTCAGTAAGTTTAGTACTATATTTTACTTCAAAAATCCTAATTTGAAAGTAATAAAATAATGTAAGATGCCAGACATATATAGTTTAGTGCCATCTTAATTTCTAGTTTCTCAAAACAAAGATTTCTTATTTTTCTTCCTTTTTTTGTTTACGTGGATGGATTCTGAAGGCTTATCCTAGAATGAAGACTGTATTGCAGAGAAAAATATGTATCTTTTATATACTTCACTTCCAGAACCAACTTCCTTTCCTCGAATGTGCGATATTATAAAAACACTGTTCGCCTATAGATTTTCTCTGAGAAAAGCCACATCCACCATCTCTCCAAACTATTATTCATTTTTGGGTTGTATGAAAAGAAGAATCCATGGCAGATTAATAGAATAATGCCTAAAACATTTCAGGAGATAATATAATCCTCTTCATTTCAGTAAGTTTAGTACTATATTTTACTTCAAAAATCCTATTTTGAAAGTAATAAAACAATGTAAGATGCCAGACATATATAGTTTAGTGCCATCTTAATTTCTAGTTTCTCAAAACAAAGATCTCTTATTTTTCTTCCTTTTTTTGTTTAGGCATATGGATTCTGTAGGCTTATCCCAGAATGAAGACAGTACTGCACAGAGAAATATGTACCTTTTATATACTTCACTTCCAGAACCAACTTCCTTTCCTCATATGTGATATTATAAAAATATTATTCACCCATGGATTTTCTCTGAGAGAAGCCATATCCACCATCTCTCCAAAATTATAAAATATATAAATGAAGATTTACCATTGTAGGAGTGTGGTTCCTAATATATTATTTTTGTATATGTGACATATTGTCATTGTCTTGCGTGTTAGTCCGCCCTATATGATAAATTTTTAGATGATCTTTATGCTATCATAACTAGTGTGTATTGTACCTGCCTGTTTTTTTCACAACCTCTTTACGGGGAAACACTTATTGTTTTCGTCAAATAATAATAATAATAATAATAATAATAATAGTAATTATTATTATTATTATTATTATTATCTCTTTTTAAAAGTGTAGTTGCTAAAATCCATGTACATGTGTAAAAAGTATATTAAAGATATGCATTCGAATTAAGAAAAAATTTATGAAACATTATAATAACAAATAAACCTACTGACTACAACATGGTTAAGTATTATTATAATAATTAAAGAAACAAAAAAAATAAAAAATAAAAAAACACCAATGATGTTTTAACTTATTGACATTGGATTTCTGTATGCGAGTGAAGATTAGATATTGACTCTCATGTCACATATATAGGATAAGACCATGTAGTATATTAAGAAAGTCAAGATATGCTTCCATCATATTATCTGAAAAAATAAAAAATAAAAAAATAGAGCAATGAAGTATTATGAGGTGGTCATTAAATATAACAAAATAAAAAATTTCAATTAATTGAAAATGCTTATTTCCATATATATATATACTCGTATATGAAAATACATTGAAATAAATAATACCACACACAACTTATACAATCAAAATATTTATTAAATAAATATGATAATTATAAGTAAAGAGATAAAAAAAATAGAATTTTAAGAAAAGCACTAATATAGAGTTAAGATTGTAATGAATAACTGATTACTTGTCATACTTCACAAATAAATACTAAATAGAATGAAATGAATAACTAACTCAATGTTTGAATGCAGTGGACTCAACTTCAACTCTATTTTTGCGTAAGCCTACACCTTAAGTTGAAAATTAAACAATATTTAAAAAAAATAGAAACATTAATAATATATGTCCTCACATAGAATATTTATTAAATAACTAATGACACCCCCTACTTAATTAAAAAAGAATTCATTACAGATTATTATTAACTTTAAAAAAACTTCCATAAAAAATTTAAACAAATAAGGATAACTCTAACATATTTGTAAAAGTTAGCATATTGATTTTTTTTATAAATAAAAAAAAATTTTAAGAATATTTTGTATTATTATATAAAATATAATTTTTATAACCCAAAATTAAAATTAAAATAGTTTTATAACTATAAAAGCCTGTAATTATATGTTCTAAAATATCAAGTGTTCACATCTGGTGAGGATCCCTATGTTATTTTCTTTTTTTGTGTGGTTATTCTCTTTTTGATCGAGTATGTACTAATTTGTTTTTATTTTTAATAAAATTGCAGTTTATCCACTTTATTAAAAAAATCAAGTGTTATTATTATTATTATTATTATTATTATTATTATTATTATTATTATTATTATTTTGAGTTAATAAAATTTCATTGAACCGCTTGTTATTTCATGCCAACGTGACAATGTCTCTAGAGTATTATATAAAATAGAAATTTAGTAATATTTTACAAAATCTCACTAGTATTTTTACATACACCCTCAAAATATAAACAATTATATATTGAAAATAAAAGCATTATTACAACATGATGATATTTGTCTGAACTCTTGCAAATCAGGTTTATAAATCCGAACCCAAATTCCGGATCCAACACACGAACCTGAATCCGATTACTCACCCATGCAGAGTCCACGAAAGGAAACAAGTTAGTTAGCGGCTGTTCAAAGATTTATTATATAATAATGCTGGAATCCGACAACAACCTTTTTTCATTCCTCCCCTCTTATTTTATTTTTTTATATCCAAGTCCTTTGTTATGTATTAATCCGGTGTTAAGAACTATGTTTTTCTTTTTGTTTTACATTTAGACCCTTTAATTATCTCTCGTTACGAAATCGTCCCCAACTCTACTATAAAAATATCATTCATGAGGTGTCCATCTTGCTTGTGCTTTAATGGCTTCTCTTCTTCTCTCTGGCTCTCTCTGGCCATCGATGGGGATCTCCCAGTGAATTTTGGGTAGCTTCTCTTCTCTTCTCTCCTCTTGATGTGTGTGCTTGACCTTTCTTGAGTTTTGGAATGCTTTTTGTGCAGTGTTTGTGTGTTGAGGTTTTTTTTTTTTTGGACTGGTTTTGCAGCCTCAAGAAGTGTTTTTCTTGGTTGATCTTCTTTTGATTCCTCTGTTCTTCTTTGATTTTGAGTTTGATCATCTGATCTTGTTTTTGTGATGGTTTTCGGTAGATCTCTTGATTCTTGATGGATCTTGCTGGTTTGATTCTTTGGAACCCTAATTTCATGGATGATATGGTTTTGTTTTAGCTAGTTTCGTTGTTTGATTTGTTTAGGGTTTGATCCTGGACTTGGGTGTGTTTTGGGGATTGATTTCAAGCAAATTTTGGGGAATTTTTGTTGATTTTCATACTTTCATTGATCGGTTTTGACACTGCAAGATCTATCGAGTTTTTGTTTCAATATCGATCCTAGATTTCTAAAGTTAGGCCATGTTTCATTGTTTTACAATCTTGTGTTTATCATTAGAAATTAAAATTGTTTTAGTCGATGTGAATTATATGATTTTCGATCTTTATCGATCGTTTATATATATCGAATTTAGAACATGAGTTGTCATTTTGGGATCTCACATTTGCCATTTTAATCAGTTTCTTTCTTCTTTTAACAGTCGATGACTTGTTGGTCTTCTTATATTACTAAGGAATTAAAGCAAGCTTAAATCTTTCACTCAGATCATATCTAGGTGGTGCATCTCTGTAAGGTATTAAAATACTTCTCTGAACCTCAATTTTATGTACTTGAAAATGTTCATATAGATATATATACATGAATTGTGTATCTTATCAGAATTAAGAATGTCTCACTCTATTTCTATGCTTAAGTTTCAGTGCTCATTTTGAGTTAATTATGGAAGGAATTACATGCATTTTATCAGTTGTAATATATTTTCAGGGCTATGATGAACTTGTTGTGTTCATCAATAGCAAACTATTGTTCATTTTTGGGTTGTATGAAAAGAAGAATTCATGGCAGATTAATAGAATAATCCTTGAAACATTTCAGGAGATAATATAATCCTCTGCATTTCAGTAAGTTTAGTACTATATTTTATTTCAAAAATCCTAATTTGAAAGTAATAAAACAATGTAAGATGCCAGACATATATAGTTTAGTGCCATCTTAATTTCTAGTTTCTCAAAACAAAGATTTCTTATTATTCTTCCTTTTTTTTGTTTACGCATATGGATTATGTAGGCTTATCTCAGAATGAAGACAGTACTGCAGAGAAAATTATGTACCTTTTATATACTTCACTTCCAGAACCAACTTCCTTTCCTCGTATGCTCGATACTATAAAAATATTGTTCGCCGATGGATTTTCTCTGAGAGAAGCCATATCCACCATCTCTCCAAAATTACATAATATGGAGATTTACCATTGTAGGACTGTGGTCCCTAATATATTATTTTTGTATACGTGACAAATCATCATTGTCTTGCGTGTTAGTCTGCCCTACATGATTAATTTTTAGATGGTCTTTATGCTATCATAACTAATGCGTCTTGTACCTGCATGTTTTTTTCACGACCCCTTTACGAGGGTGACACTTATTGCTTTAGTCAAATAATAATAATAATAATAATAATAATAATAATAATCTCTTTTTAAAAGTGGAGTTGCTAAAATACATGTCCATGTTTAAAGAGTATATTAAAGATATGCATTCGAATTAAGAAAACATTTATGAAACATTATAATAACAAATAAACCTACCGACTACAACATGGTTAAGTATTACTATAATAATTAAAGAAACAAAAAAAAATAAAAAATAAAAAAACACCAATGACGTTTTAACTTATTGACATTGGGACTCTATATGGAAGTGAAGGTTAGATATTGACTCTCACGTCACATATATAGGATAAGAACAGGTAGTATCTTTAGAAAGTCAATTCAACATATGCTTTAATTCCATCATATTGTCTCAAAAAATAAAAAATAAAAAATAGAGCAATGAAGTATTATGAGATGGTCATTAAATATAACAAAATAAAACATTTCAATTAATTAAAAAAGTTTATTTCCATATATATATATAAATAATACCACGCACAACTAATATAATGAAAATATTTATTAAATAAATATGATAATTATAAGTAAAGAAATAAAAAATAGAATTTTAAGAAAAACACTAATATAGAGTTAAGATTGTAATGAATAACTGAACTCATTACTTGTCATACTTCACAAATAAATACTAAATAGAATGAAATGAATTACTAACTCACTGTTTGAATGTAGTGGATTTAACTTCAACTCTATTTTTGCGTAAGCCTACACCTTAAGTTGAAAATTAAACAATTTTTAAAAAAATAGAAACATTAATAATATATGTCCTCACATATAATATTTATTAAATAACTAATACCATCCACTACTTAATTAAAAAAAAATTCATTACACGTTATTCTTAACTTTAAAAAACTTCCATAAAAAATTTAAACAAATAAGCATAACTCTAACATATTTGTAAAACTTAACATATTGATTTTTTTTAATAAATAAAAGAATATTTTAAAAATATTTTATATTATTATATAAAATATAATTTTAATAACCCAAAATTAAAATTAAAATAGTTTTATAACTATAAAAGCCTGTAATTATATGTTCTAAAATATCAAGTGTTCACCTCTGGTGAGGATCCCTATGTTATTTTTTTTTTTTTTTTTTGTGCTTATTCTCTTTTCAAGTATGTACTATTCTGTTTTTATTTTTAATAATGTTGTAGTTTATCCGCTTTATTAAAAAAATCAAGTATTATTATTATTATTATTATTATTATTATTATTATTATTATTATTATTTTGAGTTAATAAAATTTCGGTGAACCGTTTGTTATTTCATGCCAACTTGGCAGTGTCTCTAGAATATTCTATAAAAAAGAAATTTAGTAATATTTCACAAAATCTCACTAATATTTTTATATACACCCTCAAAATATAGACAATTATATATTGAAAATAAAAGCATTATTACACAACATGAAAATATTTGTCTGAACTCTTGCAAATCAGGTTTATAAATCCCAACCCAAATTCCGGATCCAAGATCCGAACCCGAATCCAATTACTCACCCATGCAGAGTCCACGCAAAGAAACAAGTTAGTTAGCGGCTGTTCAAATGTTTATTATATAATAATGGCCGAATCCGACAACAACCTTTTTTCATTCCGCCCCTCTTCTTTTATTTTTTTATATCCAAGTTCTTAGTTATGTATTAATCCGGTGTTAAGAACTATGTTTTTCTTTTTGTTTTACATTTAGACCCCTTAATTATCTCTCATTACGAAATAGCCCCCAACTCTACTATAAAATCCTCATTCATGAGGTGTCCATCTTGCTTGTGCTTTAATGGCTGCTCTTCTTCTCTCTGGCTCTCTCTGGCCATCTATGGCGATCTCCCAGTGAAGTTTGGGTAGCTTCTCTTCTCTTCTCTCCTCTTGATGTGTGTGCTTGACCTTTCTTGAGTTTTGGAATGCTTTTTGTGCAGTGTTTGTGTGCTGAGGTTTTTTTTTTTTTTTTTTTGGCTGGTTTTGCAGCCTCAAGAAGTGTTTTTTCTTGGTTGATCTTCTTTTGATTCCTCTTTTCTTCTTTGATTTTGAGTTTGACCATCTGATCTTGTTTTTGAGATGGTTTTCGGTTTGTTTTTCGGTAGATCTCTTGATTCTCGATGGATCTTGCTGGTTTGATTCTTTGGAACCCTAATTTCATGGATGATATGGTTTTGGTTTAGCTAGTTTCGTTGTTTGATTTGTTTAGGGTTTGATCCTGGACTTGGATGTGTTTTGGGGATTGATTTCAAGCAAATTTGGGGAATTTTTGTTGATTATCATACTTTCGTTGATCGGTTTTGACGCCGCAACATCTATTGAGTTTTTGTTTCGATATCGATCCTAGATTTCTAAAGTTAGGTCATGTTTCAGTGTTTTACAATCCTATGTTTACCATTAGAAATTGAAATTGTTTTAGTCCATGTGAATTATATGATTTTCGATCTTTATCGTTTATATATATCGAATTTAGAACATGAGTTGTCATTTTGGGATCTCACACTTGTATTTTAATTAGTTTCTTTCTTCTTTTAACAGTTGATGACTTGTTGGGATTCTTATATTACTAAGGAATTAATGCAAGCTTAAATCTTTCACTCAGATCATAGCTAGGTGGTGCATCTCTATAAGGTAATAAAATACTTCTCAGACTACTTTCATTTAGTAAATGATAACATGAATCTCCTTTTATCAATTTTTTTTTTTTTTTTTAATCTCCTTTTATCAATTCAATTCATACTGAAATGATAAAGAAGTACTTCTCAACCTCAATTTTATGTACCTGAAAATGTTCATATAGATATATACATGAGTTGTGCATATATATTATCAGAATTAAGAAAGTCATTTTGGGATCTAACACTTGCTATTTCTATGCTTAAGTTGCAATGCTCATTTTGAGTTAATTATGGTAGGAATTACATGCATTTTATCAGTTCTAATATATTTTTAGGGCTTTAATGAACTTGTTCTCTTCATCGATAGCAAACTATTATTCATTTTTCAGTTGTATATATGAAAGAATTCATGGCAGATTAATGGATTAATCCTTGAAACATTTCAGAAGATAATATAATCCTCTGCATTGCAGTAAGTTTAGTACTGTATTTTACTTCAAAAATCCTATTTTGAAAGTAATAAAACAATGTAAGATATCAGACATATATATAGTTTAGTACCATCTTAATTTCTAGTTTCTCAAAACAAAGATTTCTTATTCTTCTTCATTCTTTTTTTTTTAGCAGATGGATTCTGTAGGCTTATCCCAGAACGAAAACAGTACTGCAGAGAAAGATATGTACCTTTTATATACTTCACTTCCAGAACCAACTTCCTTTCCTCGTATTGGAGAACAGTACCAAGCTAGAATACCACCTTTGCTGACAGAAGAGGAACGTCTTCAAGAAAGACAGAAGCCAGCAAGTGTTGATGAATCCCCAGAGCATGATGAAATCTCTATTGAATCAGGGGGTTTCATCCCAATTAAATGGCTTAATGAAAAGGGTGATCAACAAAACCAAGTTGATGATGAGCAGAATGAGAATACTGAAAATGCTCAACTAGATCCAGTAGTACTGTTCACTCCAATGCCTAGTTCTGTAGAAAACTCTTGGGGTCCTTTAGAAGAAGAAAGCTTCCTCCTTAGTCTTTACATATTTGGGAAAGATCTTGTTCAGGTGAAAGCTTTCATGGATGAGAAAAAATACAACAATATTCTTCTGTACTATTATGGGAATTTCTATGGGTCTGATTCATTTAAGAAATGGACCAAGGGTAAAAAGATCCAAAGAAAAAAGTGTGGACGTGGGAAAAAATTGTTTACTGATCAGAAGACTCTACGTAAATTTCTGGAACGAATTCTACCTTTGATATCAAAAGAAGCTAAGAGTTTATTGCTAAAGGTTCTCTCTCTCTCTCTTTTGATTTAATAAGATTGCCCTTAGATTTTTGTGTCACTCACATATTGAGCTTATGTTTTAACTATGGAAAAAAGAGGTACTTTTGTCGTATTTTACTGGACAAATTATATGTGTAGTATATTTTTGTCCAAAGTTTTGTCGTATTCGGTAGTGATCAGTACCTATTCTAGTATATATCCTTGACTTAATAGAAGTTAAGTTTAGACGTCATATTTATGCTTATGTAGTCTCTTGTATCATATATATTTACCATAGTGACTGACTTCTTTCACTGTGTTATATTAAAAATGAGTTCTCATTTCTCTAATTACCAATTTCTTGATTTTGATAGGCTGCTGATAGTTTGAATGAGAAGGAAATTTCCATGGAGTACTTTGTGTTTACAGTGAGATCTTATGTTGGTCTGGAAATTTTTGTGAATGCTGTTGGCATTGGAAAAGGAAAATGTGACCTTACTACCTTTGCATTTAAACAAGTTAAAAAGAAGAAAAAAATCATATCTGTTCCAAGAGTAACAAGGAGAAAAAGCAAGGCATTCTCATCTTTTACCTCTGGAGACATTATCAACTATCTAACAGGAGGTTCCAGATTAAGCAAAACAAAGTCAAGTGATCTCTTTTGGGAAGCTGTTTGGCCTTGCTTGGTGGCTAAAGGATGGAACTCAATGAATATCAAGGGTAACCTTTCAAAGAATCATCTAGTATTTCTAGTCCCTGGCATCAAGATGTTCTCAAAGAAAATACATAAAAAGGGCACACACTATTTTGATTCTATCAGTGATATCTTAAACAAAGTTGCAGCAGAACCAAGTCTTCTGGAGCAAAATGCTGAATGTTCCAAAGGAAAAGTTGAAGGAGAACCGAGTACTAGAAAGCCAAGAGCTAAAGCCTCCAAAAGAAGCAAAAACACTAACGGTGAAAATTTTAATCCTCCAGTCGCCAAAAAAAAGCGAAGCGTGGCTAAACGTTCTAAAAAGAAGCAACGTTTGAGTTCAGAGCCTGAAAAAATCACAGTAGTGGACACAAGTGCAGCTCAAGGTGAAGAAGGAGTGCTGGAGTTAACCCAACTCAGGACTCTGCCTATTATGAAAAAGGGTAACAGCAAGGGCCTATGTCTCAGTTCAGCAAAACCAGCTACTCAACCAATGAATGAGAACAACTTGTGTGATCAGTTTGGCAAGGTATACAGCCGCAAGATGAAATCCATGGTGTCTGATGTTCCAGGCCCTTCTTCAAAACGACGTAGATTGGCTTCCTTCCACCATGTGATAACTCATCCTCAGCCTGTGCTTATTGTGGCACAGGCAAAGACCCATATTGTTAATGTTGAGCCTGCACCTGAAATGCCTGCTTTAAGCCCATTCACTGATAAAGTTACTGCTGAAAATGCTGCTTCAAGGCCAATCCTCGACCTCAACATGCCAACCATCGAAGTCAATGTGGCAATCATCGACCTCAACATGCCAATCATTGACGTCAATGTGCCGATCATCGACCTCGACATGCCAAGCATCGACGTCAATATGCCAATCATCGACCTCAACATGCCAAGCATCGACGTCAATATGCCAATCATCGACCTCAACATGCCAAGCATCGATGGCAATGTGCCAATCATCGACCTCAACATGCCAGTCATCGTCGACGACCTCAGCCCTCCATTGATGGACCTCAATATACCACCACTCATTGACCTCACTGTATTACCGGACATCGACCTCAACAGCACTCCACCTGCACCAGAACCTTCTGATGCTGCTGAAACACTCCTAGCGGAAGCATGTCAAGGCCTGCTTGATTTAAATTCTAGCCCAGAAGAAGGTAAAGGCTTCTTTGATTTAAATTCTTACCCAGATGAAGAGGAAAGCCAGCCAGAAGAACAGGAGCAGCTGCTGATGGACTCACAAGTTGTTGAGGAGGCCAATGTTGAGCTCTCCAGTCCAATGCCTGCACCAAATGCTAGGAGGCAAAGCACAAGAACCAGACCACCTACTTTAAAGGCAATTGAAGCTGCAGCATATGGGTACATTAGCCCGGAACGGAGTGAGAGAGCCATGAAGGCTCCAAAATTATCTAGTGCTTCTTCCAAGGGTTCTCGTCAAGCAACCAAAAAGAAGGGATCCAAACTGATGTGAACTTCATGAGTTCTTTGGTTCTATCCTACCTGTGTGTATACCATATCTATCAACTTAATTAGTATTTTCATTCTGTTGTGTGCTTGTGTTTGCTAGCAAGCTGCTTTATTGCAGCAATAAACATATTTATGTCAGTTTATTTTCAGTTTATGAGAACTTTTTCTGTAAGCTTATTTGCAGTATGAACTTGCAGTTGGTTTAATTCAAATGTTGCTCATGATGTTGAATGTAGCATATATATTCTTGGTTTAATTCAAATGTTGCTCATGATGTTGAATGTAGCATATGTATTCTTGGTTTAATTCAAATGGTGCTCATGATGTTGAATGTAGCATATATATTCTTGGTTTAATTCAAATGTTGCTCTTGATGTTCAATGTAGCAGATATATTCTTGGTTTAATTCAAATGGTGCTCATGATGTTGAATGTAGCAAATATATTCTTGGTTTAATTCAAATGTTGCTCTTGATGTTCAATATAGCATATATATTCTTGGTTTAATTCAAATGGTGCTCATGATGTTGAATGTAGCATATATATTCTTGGTTTAATTCAAATGTTGCTCTTGATGTTCAATGTAGCAGATATATTCTTGGTTTAATTCAAATGGTGCTCATGATGTTGAATGTAGCATATATATTCTTGGTTTAATTCAAATGTTGCTCTTGATGTTCAATGTAGCATATATATTCTTGGTTTAATTCCAATATTGCTCATGATGTTGAATGTAGCATATATATTAATTCCTTTTTGTTCTTCCTTTATTTCTTAACTTTCTCTGTTTAAGTATTTGTTTTGTCTGCAGGATTCAGTGAAATTCCTTGCAAGGATGATAATCAGGATTATAATATTTTAAAACAGATTTACATTGATAACTTTGTGTGTAGTTTTGCTTAAATTTTTATTTATAGAATTGTTTGTATGCCCTTCACGTACGTAAAAGTGGATAATTGTTATAATGTCCTTGTAAAAAATATATTTATAGGTATATCGCTATTATTAATAAACCTAAAATCAAGCAAGTTGTGTCGGTCTTTTACAAATAAAATATTTGGGGGTTGTGCATGAAAAATTCAGATCTTTATTGATTGAGATTTGAAGGGTTTCTTAGCTATAATTAGTTAATAGAGACTAAAATGTTGGGGGTTTATGAAAAAATTAGTGTCAGTGTGAACATCTCACGTGGGCGAATCTTATGTTAATGTTTAAAGTCGAGAAGTAATCCAGATTCTCATGATATAAGTAAGCACGTAGGAAACGTTTTTAAGAAAAAGGGGAAGCGATATTCTTGACATTTTCTCGTTTCCTTTATTCTACGCTTATCGGATTCGGATTTTTAGATTCGAAGTCCACCGGCTGAAAGTGTTAGGGAGTGCTACGCTGGATGTAAATTTAGTTAATAATAAATATATATTCGATATTTATAAATTATATTTCCGCATATTGATCAAGATAATTTTTTTTATTTTAACAAATATGACAAGCACATATACAATAGAAAGTGTGTCCACAGGCATCGGTGGAGTTAGGGAAGAGCGAGGGGGCCATGGCCCCCTAATTTTAGTTTTTTTTTAATTATATAACATTTTTAGAAAAAATATTTGTGAAAATTTATTATTTGGTTTTTTTTAATATTTTATGAATTGATTTATGTTGTTTTTTTTCAAAAATCTATTGTTTGGCCAGTTGATTTTTTTCACAAATTAATATATATTATAGTTTTAAAAAAAACCTAAGTGTAAAATTTTATGTTTTAGCCTTTTAAAATTTAATAAATTGGTAATACAATAATAAAAAATTGTAAAAAATTATTATTTGGTAACTTCATTTTCAATAAATTGGTATATATATATATATATATATATATATGAAAATATATTATTAGTTTGCCACCTTCACTTTTTGCTTGTTCTCTTAAAAGAAAATATATATATATTTAGTCTCATTGAAAAAAAGTTTTGGCCCCCCTAATTGAAAATGTTTCATAGCTCCTCCTCTGCCCACAAGCCAATAATTTGATCATCTAATCAATCTACTCTCACCCGACAGACATATATAGGTTTCATACTACAAACCCACACCTACAATCAAGGGCCCGTTACTACTACTGCATTTAATGTGACGTGAACTCAAGGATCTTATACAGTGGGACCAATGCCACTGGGCTTGAATATGTTATTTAGATTGTTAATTTTTAAGTGTATGAAAAATTTTTTTTACCAAAAGATGTAATCTTTCATAAACATTTTTGAGTGTGATTAATTAAAGTAATTAATATAAAAGTATATATTGTAACTTTTAAATGATACTATTAAGCCAAAAAGATGTGATACGTCACAAACATCTTTTGAGAGCTAATGGTTTCATTAAAGTAAAGATTGTGATATTTCAAATGAGTTTTTTGGAGACTATAAATAATGGCTAATTGATGAGTGTACAATTATAAATCATTTAAAATTATTTTGTGCACTCATTATGCGTGTATTAGAGTAGTATTATAGAATTCGATGCTAAATATGGTGTATTTTGCATTCTCAGGCTTTAGGCAGTGTTTAAAGACGAGAAAGAGCCCAAAGAAGCAATCTAGAGCCAAAATGATGAAGATGGAGCTTTCTCGGCATCAATTAGTGAAGAGCATGTCAGATAGACTCACTTACAGGCATCTTAAGGCTTTAAGCCTCTTCTAAAGAACCTTGTGAGTATGCTTATGCCCGTAAAGAGAAGCATAAGGACAATCAGAGGGACTTACTGGTAGGACTTACGCCCGTAAGTCAGACAGTAAGGACTGTCCTAGAAGAGTTTACGAGCACAACATACACCCGTAAACGTGGTCGTAAGAGCTATCTAGAGAAGTTTACAGTCTACTGCTTACGGTCATAAGTTGGACCGTAACACCAGACATAAGACCTTACACCCGAGACTTACGGCCATAAGTGATCCCGTAACGCTCACGACCCATCATCTCTAGCTTCTTACGGCCGTGTTTTTACGCCAGTAAGCAGCCCGTAAGTGATTAGGCATAAATATTTATGACGAGGGTTTTAAGGGGATCTTTTGTTCTATTCAACAGTGAGGCTTGGGGAAGAAAGGGGATAGATCTCTAGGACTTTGGAGGTGAATTAAGAGAGAGGCCTAGATTGGATTAGAGAAATTGGACCCTTCAAGGGTTACCTTGGCGGGGTTTGTGGAAGGTCATTGAGCGTTCTATGGGCAATCATTTCTCGACACAATTGGGAAGGGGGTTTTCATATCTTCTTTGCTTCTTGTTGTGTCTTGTTATTTGGACGATTTCTCTCCTTTAATGGAGAGCTAATTTTGTAGATGCTTGAGTGTAGATGAATTCTAGGCTTTGATTTATTTTGACATTGGTTGTGAATCTTTATGCTTTAAGTGTTCCTTAATTGCAATCTGTACTATTTGAATCCAATTGCATGTTTTCAATGTCTTGAATGCTAACGAAAAGAAAGCCCTAGTTTCTTATATAATGTCATTTGTAACGTGTCGAAAGACCCACCTATAGCATAGACATGCCGCAATTGGAGGGGATTATGAGTAAGCTCAACAATGTGGTATTTTGGAGTTGAGAGTTCTCCTCCTCCCGAGTGAATTAGTAAGTAATTCCATACTCTTTGCAATAATAGGGAATAGATTTTAGGAGAAATCACATTTTTTTTTTTTTTTTTGTATGGGATTAGGGGCAATCGCTTCGCAAGGAGGATTGTCACTTTTAGAATTCTTGTTAATTCACATTGAGATTTTATATAATGCAATGTAATCGTGGGATGTTTGTATCAGCACTGTATTGGATTAGTTACTATTCACCCTTGTAAGAGGGGTTTAGTATATTTTAGAATTTCTCTCGGTTCAAATAGGACTACTAGATTTATTCAACCTATGTCATGGACTTAATAAACCCTAGAGGGATTCTACTCCCGATCAAGCATCCCATTTGCCCTTGATTCTCGATCAATTTCAATTTCGTATTCTTGTTTTTTATTTTCTTTCTTTTTATTTTATTTGTGCACATCACAACTATTGGTTATGCTAAATTTCAAAGTTAGGAATAGTACTAGTACTTTTGATTTTCCCTGTGGATATATACCCTGTCTTTGTGCACATTTTACTCCTTGATTGGTGCGTACACTTATGTTAACTCCTATCACTAATCCAAGTCATTTGCAATTCAAAAAATTCATTGTATTGTAACTCCTTTGTCTTCAATTATTCCTTCTTCAAATTGTGATATTTTGAAAATTTATATTTTTCCTAAGTCGTGATCTTCAATTGTATCTTGAGAGAATGCATAAACCCTAGTTGTATCTTGCTTGTTCAATTCGTACGCTTTTGGGTGATTTGTTAGAACGCCAACCCTACATCTTCCTGACAATGACCCCTTTGACCAAAAAAAAAAAAAATCCATCTGTTCTATTATTTTTCTCTTATAAAATTGGGCAAGTCATTTACTCCGACCACTGCGAGAGGAAGTTGATATTTCAACCTCTCACACGGTAGTGAAAAATTTTACTATTTATCTATTATGGAAATTAAGTGGTAATTAAAAAAATTGCTTTTATAAACCTATCAAACAATTTAGTCAGTGGCTTTAATATAGAATTAATAATAAAAAAAGTTTGAACTAACAAAAATGCTTAAATATATGTTAATTGAATGGTTTATTATAATTCTCAAATTTAAATTTGCAGATATTTTCCCTATCTTTCATCTTTTAAAAATAATTATTTTATCATACAGATTAAGTTTGAATTTGTAGCTTTCAATATTACTAGCCACAAAAATAACTACAAATAATGTGATGTAATACCACCCTGGCTAGTCCACATTTCTTAAAAAAATTGATATAATTTCAAACATACATAAATTAATAAACATAAATCATTGGTGGTTAACATCAACCATATTTATTAAAAAAAAAAAAAAGGTAAATAACCTAATGATCCCCTACGTTTTTCTTATGTTTCTATTTCGGTAACAAAATTTTAAAAAATTATAATTTGGTCCCCTAGTTTTAGTTTTATTATAATTAATTTGGTCACCCGACATACTTCGTTAATGGCAATCACATAAGGCATATTACGTGACACATCTTTTCTCAAAGCTGGCATATGCCGTGTGTAATCGTCGATAACGCCATATGTTCAGATGACCAAATTGTAACAAAAATCAAAAGTAAAGGATTGATGAGTGTACAATATTCTATTATTTCATATCATTGGTATACTCATTATATCATTGGTATACTCATTAGGATTGTATTAGGATCATATTGTGAAATTCGGTAATAAACATAGTGTCTTGTATTTTCAGATTTCGGGCAGCACTTAAAGACGCGAGAGAACCAAAAGAAGCATTCCAAACCCTAAACGAAGAAACTGTAGCGCACTCGACATCAACTGAACAAGGACAAGGCAAGCATAATGGGTTATCGGCAGCTTACAGCCTAGCTTATGGTCATAAGCATCTTCTAGAGAACGTTTTGGGCATGCTTATGCCGGTAAAGGGGAGTTCAGAGTCAAACCAAAGGGCTTTACGGGCAAGACTTACGCCCGTAAGGATGCCTGTAAGGACCATTCAAAGGAGCTTCAGTAAGTGTTCCTATAAAGCATCACCTTGGCGGCGTTTGTGGAAACTTCTTGGGAGTTTTCCGGTGATCTACTTCCGACGCGATTGAAAAGGGGACTTCTTTGTTTATTTATATTCTCTTCGTGTCTTGTAACTCGGATGATTGCCCTCCATTAATGAAAGAATAATTTATTAGATGTTTGAGCATAGTTGAACTCTAGGGTTTATATTTTGACATTGGTTGTTGGATTCATGTGATTTATTTGTTTTCTTTATTACAATCCATTCTATTTGAATCTAATTATGTGTTTGAATATGTACTGGATTGCTATTATGGAGAAATCCCTAGTTTTCATACTCGATGTGCTTTGTGAGGAGTTGAAATACCCACTTAGCATAAACATATAGCAATTAAAGGTAATCGTTAGTAAATCTTAAAATAGGGTACTTTGGAGAACCCCGTCTCCTCAATTCTTTAGAGTGAATATAATTGATGAGTATCTTTGTGCTCTTTGCAATCACGTGGTATTCGGATTAGGGGCAATCTCTCCTCACAAGAGTGATTATCTACTTAAAAAACTCTCATTAGCTCATATTGAGGTTTCATGGAGTGTTAATGCGATTGTGTAGATGGTTGTATTAGCTCTGCACCGATTTAGCTATTCTTCACCTTAAAAGAGAAGTTTAGTATGCTTTAGGAAACCTCTCGGTTCAAATAGGATTGCATACTTAAACAACCTTTGTCCTGTTATTTATAAAATCCTGGAGAGATGCTATGCCCAGACATCATTTTCTTTTCCTGACTTTTCCCCCTTATTTTCGTATTCCTTGATTTTGTTTTCTCTTGTTCACAAACATCACCACTTTTTGATCAGGCAAATTTTCAGAATTAGAGTAAGTACTAGTAATCTCATTCTTCCATATGGACCAGCATTTTTTTACACACACTTTATACATTATTGGCACGTACACTTGCGCCCCTATCAGGAAAAAAAACATAACTTTTAAAACTAAATAATTGAAATAGAAATATACAAAAAAAAAAAAAATCGGGGACCATTTAGGTTGTTTACAAAAAAAAAATGCTACAAAAAATAAGGAGATGGGGAGTGAGGTCAAATTACAATTTAGAAAGATAAAAGAGGGGTAGAATTATTGCACCGGAGCCCTCAATGATGATTAGGAGTTTCAGCGAGCAAGTGAGGGCTACCAAGAAATAAATACCCACCAGGTCATTGTGTTTGTGTCCATGGCAATTTCACAACTTGAATAATCTAAAATTTATATAAATATTTACATCGTCTCTATTTACGTGCATATTGAAGATACAATAAAATAAATAATAGTATTTATCAAAGGGCTCTTACTCCAGTGGGATCAAAGGTTCTTACATTCTCATGAGTCTCAAGTTCGAGCTTTACTACTCTCAGAACTCTTACCCATATACCATATAGGGTGATCGCATGTGGCAGTTGAGTTAGCCTCTGTGGTTACCCATATACCATATAGGGTGATCGCATGTGGCAGTTGAGTTAGCCTCTGTGGTCAACACATGGCTCTTATAGGTGTGCTCTCTTAAGCACGCATGCCATTTGACTATAGATCCAATCAAGTCTAGTGCTTTTTTAAGAAATAAAAATAAAAATAAAAAAATCTCGTCCCCACTATTGTTAGGGTCTAATCACAAAATAGCGAACTAATTAACAAAAATATATTTAATAAGTTTAAAATTGAGTATGGTATGATTTAGAGTTTTTGGTTAAAAAAGGATATATAACGAACCCATCTTTCCTAGTTTTAAAACCCATCTTCCCTGTTCTAGAACTAGAGAAGTGCTTGATTTTTCTACTGTGCATACATAACTATAAAATTATAAACAACCTAAACCTTAACCCTACCCTAAATCCTAAACCCCAAGAAAAATATATACATGTTATGTGTAGAGTGGTGAATTGTACCAAAACCAAGGACTTGTCAGGTTTTAAAACTAGGCAAGTTGAATATATATTATATTGGTTTTCTTTTTTATGTAAGAAAAATAAGAATGAAAATGTATTTTTAGCATTCATGTTCATGACTTCCATGTGGTTAGATGTAAATTTTAGCAGAATGACAGATACGTGACGCAGGGTATTTGGATTATTTTGTGAAATATTGTTTAATTAATTATTTGTTTATTTTTTTGACAAAGGCGACAAGTATCTGTTAATATCTCTATCACGCGTGAATTATTGCCTCAAACATGCTCTCATCTCTTAAGTGCACGTGAGTTGGGGGTATAATATCACCCGTAAATTAATTCCTCTAACTAGGATTTGAACCATGTTAGTGCCTTTAATCACAAGTCTAAAATTTGATTTTTTTTTTAATTTTTTTTTTTACATTTTTTTTCTCAAGATTAATTAACAGAAGATTGTGAATGATGGCTTGGTTTTTGTGTAAGATTTTTTAGTTGACCTTTCTGATCACAGAGGAATATAAGTAAATAAAAATTAATAATAGTATAAAAGCTATTTTTCATTTTTGCAAAGATAAATAAGTAAAACAGATGTATATTAGATATACTACACATTATGTTTTCGCGTGGTAATGGGTCTAGTTATAAAGTATGTGACTTTGGTTCGGATCCTCCATCTTGTGTATGTGTTGCTTTCCTATTTCATTTTTTATTTAAAAAAAACTTTAGTAAATTAAAAAAAAGTATAAATTGATAATGATGCCTAGCAAATATATTATAACACATGGTGCATGAGTTGTTGTTCACATTCCATTTTTTATTTTGAAAATTTACTAGGATTTCAAAATTTTAATAAAATTTAAAAAAAAATAAAAAAACCTTATATAAAAAATTTAGTAATTAAAAAAATTTAAATTAATCATGAGGACCAACAAATATATTATAACATATATGCATGTTATAATGTACCATATATGCTAGAGTGAAGGAGCAAAGTATAATCTTTTATAAATAATAGTTTGGTTGTCTATAGTGAGAGCGATCGATTTTATCATTTTTTTTTAAAATATAAATTTGCAAGATGTAGCTACTTCTTATTAGATTTTACCATGTTTTTAAAAAATACAAACTTGCGAGATGTAGTTACTTATCAGTTGAATTATTGAAAATGGAGATGTAGTTACTTCTTATTAATTGAATTGTTGGAAATCGAAATGTAGTTATTGTTATCTGTAATAACAAAAATTTTAATTGTACTTTAAGTTTTTTCAATATGTATTCAAATTATTATTATATTAATAAATTATTTTTCATTGAAGATAATTATATTGTTGGATATATATATATATATATATATATATATATATATATATATATATATATAAAAGATAAATAAAACTAAAATAATATATCAATAATCAATAATTACACCAAAATAATATATCAATAATCAATAATTACACCAAAGGGTTTATATTTTAATGGGATTAGCTCAATTAAAAAAAAAAAACAAGTGTGAAATATTTTAAAAATTTTGAGTTTGAGTTTAATTGGATACAATGATCATAATAAGTTTTTGACTGTGGTTGTGAGTTTACTGTCCAAACTCTTTATCGCTCGATGAGGACAATCAAGTTGAATGATCAGGTTCTGGGTTAAGCTCACACTCTTGGTATTTATATTGTTTGTTACTTTTATAAAAAGAAAAAAAAATTAAGAATTACTTAAATCACTAATTAAAAACTGTGATTAAAAATAAGGAAAATAGCAGCCAGACGGATAAAATCACAATTCTAAATTAAAAATAATTTTAACAAGCACTTTAACTCTAAACTACAAATATAAAGAATAAAAGAAATCTTTTTTTAAATTAATCTTAATTTAGCATTTATTTTTATGACCTAGTACACGTGGCAAATACTTAGGCTATCTGCTGTTCTATACCATGTATAGAATTCCAGACAAGGGTTTATTGGTAATTTCAAACTTCATCACCAATCCAAAACCCTAACCCTACTTGGAACTCAAGGCTATAAATACCACTCCAAACCCCCACCGACCCGTATCAAGCCCTCCTCCGTCTGCGGATGATTTTTCCCTTTGATTTTTGAATTCGTTTTTGGGATCGAAGGCTTTGAATTTTTTCTTGGGGGAAATCGAAATTTGTTCTTAGATCGGAGGATTCGAAGCCTTGATTCCAAGATCTTGGTCATCAGCGAGGTATTCAAAACCCTACTCTCATTTCGTTGCCGATTTCCTATTCCATTCTCTGAATTTTGGTTCTGACTCCTTTGAGACCTTGATTCTTAGATCTTGATCATCAGTAAGGTATTTGAAACCCTAATCTCTTTCTCTTGTCCATTTTGAATTTCTTTCTTTAATGTTGAGAACTAGGTCATAGATTACAGATTCCAAACCCTAGTTTCTCCCCCTTCTGGATATCATTCAGGTTTCCTTCTTTCCCCTTTCTAATTTTTGGTATTTTTCCTCATTATTTTTTTCTAATCAAATGCATTTCTGTTGAAATTTGATCGTAGTTATGAAATTCATAAACCCTAATTTTTTGTTTTTGATTTTCTTGGAATAAAGAGGCGGTGATGTTGAGAACTACCTATTTTCTGATTTTAGGGTTTGATTTTATAAATCAGACCCTATGATTAAAGAAAATACCAATGGATCCTTCTGAGCCTACAATCCACTTCTTCAATCTTATCATCTCTGGGTTTTTCTTTTTTTATTTCTCAAATATTTTGATTTTTTTTGTCAATTAAAAGTTCTTGTTGATTTGATGATAAATTTCTCGGAATAAAAACATGTCGATCCAAAGATTCAGACTACAATTATCTGATCAACAAATTTATATATTTTCTTTCTTTTTTTATTGAAAATTTCTTTTTAAAAAAAAAAGAAAAGAGAATCGTGTACGATAAGCCGATGCTCAGGACCTTGAAGTAAATAAAATTTATTTGAGGGGGTGAAAAGAGCATGGTATGGTGCACGTAGATGGAAATGTAGAAGGGTTCTCATGTCTGCTCGCTTTGATGCCTTCGGGCTTTGATCTTGCGGGCCTGGATTGCACCCACATCACACTCACAAAACAGCATACTAGATGGTAATTGTAAATCTTTATTAATTTAAAGTGTAATTTCATATAAGTTTTTGTTGGTCTTAGTCACTTAATCAATTAAGTTTGGTTGGGTGAATAATTAAGATATAAGTTGAAATTGTTCTAATGTTGAATTAATCTCGGTCGTGAGATTTTTCTGTCTTCAGTTCATTCTGATTTTGGTTGTCTGACAAATTGAACTTTTCTGATCATTGTATAACACATTAATTAGATTGGTTGATTTTTTAGTTTCTCTCGATTATTTGGAACTATTTGCATTTAGTAGAAATTGTAAATAATCGAGTTTAATAAATATCTGGTGTTCTACATTGCAGGTGTCTGGAAATACTTCGGTTAGGGTTGCACTTGCCCTATCCATGGTTACAAATTATAGGTTTTTTTGCAACTATGGATAGGGCAAGTGCAATCTTTTTGCGTTGTTATTTTTTATGGTTTTGATTGTTATATTTGCAATTTTTCAGCATTTGGTTGTTTTTGAGAGGAAGAACAAGAAAAATTGTTTGTCACACTCCCCGCTGAAGCCAAGCCACTACACTCTTCGCTGAAGTTGAAGCCACCGATTCTTTATTTTAGATTGAAAATTTATTTGATAATAAATGTTTAGTTAGGTTGTATTATAGAATCACAGGTTCAGTGGGTTTTTATTTTTATTTTTTTAAATTGTTTGTGAAATTTTTGTAGTTTTTCTTTATTTTTTTTAAATTGCTTGGACTGAATGTAGTTCATTTTTTTTTTTATTAAATCTCATATTTCTGCTCAAGTTTTTCCGATTGAAAGCCTTTCCGCTTTTTTCCAAAATTTGGTAGTTTTCCATGTGAATAAGTGGTCGCTTCTTGAAAGGATACCTATCATTAGTCTGGTTTCAAATCTGGTTGTAGACTAATGATAGGTATCCTTTCAAAAAGCATGCATGTAAACATACATCCTCAAGAATAATCTACAATCTAGGTGACAAATTGTGGTGGTTCCAATATTGGTTTTCCTAAGTTCTCCCAAGTAGTCTTATATTTTTGCATATTGTTCTTTTGCATTCCTTAGGACCAACTCTAAAGCTATAAGTTTGGCTCTATGGCACTTACTCAATGACACTTGCAAATTGAAGTCATTCCTAACATCTTACTGTAATGAGGTAATTGAATAATTTTGATCACTTGCAAACTTGGGTAGGTAATGAGAGGCCAGCCATTTAGATGTCACATTCCTATTTTGCATTTGCTTAGGACATGTATGCTCACTAATATATGTTTTAATCTGCCACGTCTCATCCAAATCATCTCTAGAGTTAAATTTTGATCTCCAAATCACCCATGGACAACTCTGTCTACATATAGCTTTAATTCTATTCTTATCATTCTTTGCAAACTTTATATTATATTTGCTCTTTTTTCCATACTGCCTCATTACTTCTTTCAATGCCTCTCTACTAGAGAACATTATTTTTTTTGCTAACTCGGGTTCATCCATATCTGTTTGATTGTTAAATTCTGGCCATTTTTTTCTAGATACAACACCTAGATCACCAAAGTCATCTTGACTATGTAAAAAGTCAGAGTTATCATATTCTGAGTCCTCAGTTGCATGCACATGCTCAACACCATCAAACTCCACCCTAGAACTTGGTTCTGAATTACTAGTGAAGTTTACACCACCCATATCATTCTCTAGGCCTAAGTCAACATTTATTTCAAAAACATGGTCATCATTGTCCTCCATATCATAGTCACTTTCATGAAAATTTGTGTCAAAATTGTCACTGTTTAACTCAGGCTCGTAACGTACATTATATTCAGCATCCTCACTCATTTCATCTTCCTCATGACAATCGCACATTCTATCCGTAAGCCCTAAATAACCCCCTAAATTACCAAAGACTGATTCATGGACATTAGGTGCATCAATCTGCAAGAATAAAGTCATGGAAAAGCTCACATTGAATCAATTTATGAAACTTATTTATGATTAAAAAAAAAACATTCAACTGTAGGCATAAAGACAACACCATATTGTATAAGAAATTAAACTAATATAATAGGTATATGAATAACAACAAAGAATAAGAAAAATCAACACATCAAATGAATAGATACATCAAAACTATCATTTGAAAGAAAACAGCATGCATTTGAACATACTCTAGTAAATTAGGACACTAAACCCTTACTCTTACCTAATGAGATGAAATACTAAATACTAGGCATCAAACGAGAAAGGGAACAAGTAAAAGACATGGAACATACCTCAGGTTCCTCATCCACAGAGTCGCCATGATCTCTTATTTTATCGGCCGATTCCATGAAGGGAGCCAAATCAATGGCAAGGTATTTGAAGGAGAAAGGGCAAGGAAGAAGAAAAGCAACGGGAATAGGGAAGAAGAAAGAAAGGAGAAAGGGAAGGAAGAAGAAAGCCTTGAAAATACGTGGCTTAAGTAGCTTTGCTGACATGGTTAAACCTGCTGATATGGCTAAGCCACGTCATATCGCCGTTAACGGCGTTGGCGTCAGTTAAACGCATAAGTTTAGTGACCAAAATATAATTTTTTTTTGTTTAGTGATCAAAATAGAAACTGGTGGATAGTTCAGTGACTAATTGTATAATTTACCCTAAAGTATAATGTGTTCAAAATAATTATCAAGTAAAATTAAACGCAAAGTACACATGACTCATGTCTAGCACGCGTTATCCATAGTAATTATGTGTCATACACACATTTCATTCTCATCATTTGGCTGAAGTTCCATAGATTGGTCCAAGCCTGATCCAAATTCGATCCAAAGTCTATGTTTAATCGGTTAGTCCAAGTTTGGCTCAAACAAGCCTTTAATTTGATTCGGATATAATTTTTAAATGATGGGTTGAATTGCGAGCCCTTTTTTTTTATTTTTTTTTAAATCAATCTCTTTTCAGAGTGCATTATAAAATCTAAAAAATAAAACAACTATTTTTATTACGTATTTAGATTAAGTTAAAATGACACTTTAAGAAAAAATTTCTTATTCAGATTAGTTAACCTATTCTCGCCGCTTCATGACCAAAGAACGCTATATTTACCTATAAATGAATAAGCCTTAGAAGATGCAAATTCATCTGGTATGATTTCTAAATTAAGTTATTCCCTGATTCTTATTTATTATAGCTTGATGCGTGTCTCTAAATTATTGCTAACCATAACATAAAATAATAACATCAAATGAAGACATTGTCACGATGTGATAGGGAGGACTAAGAAATACCCTGGTTCAGTAATCAGGCGAATGACTTCTAAAAAAAACTCCTAATTTAAAGGTTTTACAATGGGGGTATATATAAAATAAGACAGGGAGTACTACAGCAAAAATGGGTTAGAAACAAGTGACAATAGATTAAAAGTGCTTCCCTGACCTGCCTCCAGTAATTGGTAATGCTCATCCCATTCACAACATAAGAAACCCTTCTGGCCTAAATGGTAGTAAAAACCTAATGCGATAACATATGTACACATGGATATGCATCTGGAAAAATAAAATCACTGGATGTTTACCTTACAACAATAACAAGGGTCATTCAAAACACAGCACGTTGATATTCGCTATTCTTAGTTCCACTGCATTCCAAATGCCTGAATCACAAAGCCAGATCAATGTCTAATGAGACTCACATCTGAAATATAATGTGTGTTATCATGCAGTGCAAGACATATGATATATCCTTAAGATCTTTTTCAGGTGCTTTATCAAAAGAGTGCATATATCACTCGGTTCAAAATAAAGCAATAATTAATTACATAGATGAGCATCAAACTGTGTCATAGTAACTGTTATGTTAGATGAGCATCAAACTCTGGACCCAAATAAACAGTTATTTATATATTTACTTCATGAGCCAAAACAAACAGTAAACTCAATTTAGGAGCCATAGGTGGCTTTAATCTATTAAAGTGAACATCAACAAGTCTAAACATTATCACAAACCCAATGAAAACACGGCATTTTAATGATTTAATTCTTAGTGTCATTACTTAACTATTATTATGTATTCAAAGCTATGCAAATCGATACATTTATGTATATGTAGAGTTTAATAAGAAAGAAATAGAACTGCAAACGCATCAGGTGGTTAAGATTATTGTTTTCTCATGTTTAAGGATGTGATTATAAAGGGGGGGTAAAAAAAAGGTTACTATAAAGGTTTGAACCATCAGGTAGCTTACATGTTCTACCAAGTGAGTTTTGGATCCAGTGCTCTCCAGACAGACTTGCTTCTCCTGCCAAAGTGGTATTTGTATCCTTCTGCTAAGCAGAAATGCATGTTAAGTATAAAACTTATGCCAAATTCATGGATAACTTCAGTTTGTCATCATACCTCCATTGCCCACTTGATATAGTCCAGTGATTCACAAGCCTTGTACTCATCAATCAAACTTTCTATTATTTCATGAGACTCATCAAATTTTGAAAGATCGTTATCCTGTTCATGAAGTAGTGTGAAATTCAGATAACAACTACTCATTGACAAGCCGACAAGAGCACTAAAATTATCAATTCAGATCAAAGAACTAGATTGCATAGCATTGCTGATTTCTGCAAGGATATATTGGCCACATGCTTGAGAAACAATGCTGAATTAAAAAATTACTGAAGAGAAAAAACCCAGTTATGGTAACTTAAATGGGCATCCAGAAAACATCATGTAAGGTAATATTATGTACTTAATGAGCTTCCTATTCTCTAGACAACCTCTGGCATCTAAAAAAAATATTAAATCCTTTATTGGTTATTAATATAAATCAACCACATCAATTTCCAATCTTGGAATCAAACATAGAATTGATGTGGGTTAGCCAAGCTAAACAATACAACCGGGAATGGCAGGAATTAAAAGAATAAGTAGCTAGTTCAAAAATTAGGAATCAGCCTAACAATGATTAGCTTAACCAGATCTAAACATCAACTGGGAGTCAAGTTTTTTTTTTAAAGTGGATAAACCACCAATTTATTGAAAAAAGAGATCCTGAAAACAACATTGATTGAACAGAGAAGACAAACATGTGAAAGCAAACAAACTAACGACCTCACCAAGGCTGAGGAAAACAAATAAAGAGAAAAGGTAAACAGCTGAGAGCGAAGTGGAAGCTGGACAAGCGAAGACATCCTACTGGAGACACAGGCTTGCCCAGATAACGAAAAGTGAATTACCCCTGATTTGGAATACAAGAAAGATAAAGATAAAGAAAAAGAAAATGCTGGCTCTAATACCAGGAAGTGAAGGAGTTTATATAATATGAGGTGGAATTAACTTCCACTTATACTGATAGATGTTCTCTGAGGCATGGATAAATTTCTCATAGTATCTGAGTTGTGCAATGAGAACACATTGACTGGTTAGAAAATGTAGTAAAGGATTGACAACATAAACCTTAAGTTGAATGTCTACGACATGAGTAATGATGAACATTGAAACAAGTGATAGAGTAGAGTTCAAGTCCCCACGTAAGCTACATGAAAAAAAATACATGCTTGACCAAGCAAAACGTAAGTAGTCACTGAGCACTAAAAATAAACCTATGGATATCTCTAGGATTATTACCCGTCCTAATCTTTGAAATAGATACCCCTAAGGTATGGATAAAGTTTTCTCCAGGCATCTAAAGTTGTAGAATGATAAAACCACATGCCTACATGAGAGAACCTAGTAATGACTCTCAACTCAAACCCTATCTTAAACCAATTGTTCAGTATATAAGTCATTTGAAAAACATAAGCTGATGCAGGAGCAGAATCAGAAAGACCAAGTGTTGGACACTTGGACATTTCATGCCTCCCAAATAAACACCCAGTTTTTGGTGAACTTCTTCATGAAACTTGTAGCAACTGTGCAGTCCATAAGATGCATATAACCTATGGCTAGAAAGCCAATGAAGTCTAGTTTCCAACCCAACAAACTTCATCTTAATTGGATATTCCTAGAAGGAGTTATGGCTGTTAGATTGAAGACATATCAAGTTCACTAGTTTCTGGAAATTCTTTTTACATTCTATAACTGTTGTACTTCTTTTAGTATTAATTATCTCTTAAGTGTGTGTTAGCTTAATACTTGTTTATCTTTTAGTTTTCCTATGCTTGGAGGGTTGTTCTAAGGGTTCATATACTTGACTTGTGGACCAAAAAGAGGGATGGATGTTTTGTTTGAGAACAGGAGGCTGTAGCCTTTGTTGGTTCTTTTCTCTGCAGGCTTTTGCAGGCCATTGAGGATAGAACCCATCAACTCTGTATCCCTTAGCAAAATTGGAGGGTGGTGAGTTGTGGATCCTGTACCCGTTCGTGGACATCGATCGGTGGTGGATCTTTTTCAGTTTTTGCAGTAACCAGCATTTCAGCTCTTGCAGCATTTCAGCAACCAGCTTTTGCAGCATTTCAGCAACCTTTTGCAGCATTTCAATAACCAACTTTTGCAGCATTTCAGCAACCAGCTCTTGAAACATTTCAGCAACCAGGTTTGTAAATCTCTTACCCTTATAGCAATCGGCTCCGCATCAGGTGGTACCAGAGCCTAGGTTCGGATGGCTGATCGTCGTCGCCGTATACCTAATGTTGCTGCATCGCCAGTCCGTGAAAGGAGCTAGTGTCCATGATGTTGAAGTGGCAGATATGAGAAGACAAGTGCAGCAGCTTCAAGAACAACTTCAAAGATTTCAATCTATGGAAAGAGATCAACAACCACAAGGGGATGTAGGTGCAGATCAAGAAAATATTGACAATGAAGACCTGAATCCCTTCTATTCTTCTTCTAGTTCTGGAGAAGGTAGCGGCCCTAGCAATCGCCACCAAGCTCGTGCAGTTCGTAGGCAAGAATTTGACATCAAAGTTGACATTCCAGAATTTGAAAGAAGAATGCAGCCTGACGAGTTCATAGATTGGCTTCACACTGTTGAGAGAGTATTCGATTTTAAAGATGTATCTGATGATAGAAAGGTAAAGCTTGCTGCTTTAAAATTATGAAAATATGCTGGATTATGGTGGGAAAACTTGAAGAGGCAGAGGGTTCGAGAAGGAAGACGCCCTATTCATTCTTGGGAGAAGATGAAGAGGGAACTTAAGAGAAGATTCTTGCCGGAAAACTATCGACAAGATTCCTATCTTAAGCTTCATAATTTGAAACAGAATGATCTATCTGTTGAAGCATATACTGCTGAATTTGATTATTTGATGATCAAATGTGATGTGGTGAAGCCTGAAGAGCAAACTATTGCTCGATTTCTTGGAGGATTGAGGACTGAAATAGGCCATATGGTACAGCTGCAACCATATTGGACTTATTCTGATGTTTGTAAGCTTTCTATGAGGGTTGAACGGCAAATAAAAGAAACTCGGGGAAGTGGTTTTCGTCCTCTAAACAAGGGAGGCTCTTTTAACCAAGGGAGTTCTTCAACCTCTAGGCCTTCTAAAAATGTAAAGCCTTTTACTCCAAGGTCACTGAATAAGGGTGAAAGTTTTAAGCAAGCCCTCCTAATACAAGTTCAAGAAAGTGTTTCAAGTGCCAAGGATATGGTCATATTGCAGCAGATTGCCCAAATCGGAAGATAATTTCTCTTGTCGAAGAAAAAATTGAGGAAGGGTCTGATGAAGATGAGCTTGAATGTTCTCAAATGGAAGAGGTAGTTCATGCAGATGAAGGAGAACTTCTTGTTTGCCGAAGTTTGAATGTACAACGCACATAAGAGGATGATTGGTTGCGTCACAACATCTTCCACACTAGGTGCACTTGTCATGGTAAAGTTTGTGATGTGATTATAGACGGTGGCAGTTTTGAAAATGTTATCTCTAGCGACATGGTGGAAAAGTTGCAGCTGAAAACAGAGGACCATCCACATCCTTATGGGCTTACTTGGCTGGAAAAGAAGAAGGAAATAAAGGTGAGTAAACAATGTTTGGTCCAATTTTCAATTGGTGGAAAATATAAGGATGAAGTCATGTGTGATGTTGTGCCAATGGATGCTTGTCACTTACTCTTGGGAAGGCCTTGGCAATATGACAGAAAAACTCTGCATGATGGTTATAAAAATACATATAGTTTTGTCAAAGATGATGTTAAGATTGTATTAGCTCCAACAAGATTAATTAGATGCCAGTCCAAAGCCTTCAAAAGGGATGAAGAATACTCTACTCTCTAAATCTGAAATTTTGAGGGAGTTACAACATATCAAGCAAGGATATATCCTTGTAATGCTTGAAGCTAATGGAGAACAATGTGATCATCCTGCTGTTATGCTTCCACTTCTTCAAGAATTTGCCGATGTGGTGCCCGAAGAAATGCCACCAGGTCTCCCGCTTTTGAGGAGTATTCAGCATTGTATTGATTTGGTTCCTGGTTCAGTGATTCCGAATAAGGCAGGCCTATAGGATGTGTCCGAAAGAACATGAAGAGTTGCGGCGTCAAGTTGAAGAACTAATAGTTAAAGGCTTTGTGAGAGAAAGCAAGAGTCCTTGTGTTGTCCCTGCTTTGCTTGTACCAAAGAAGGATGGAACTTGGCATATGTGCATTGATAGTCGAGCTGTAAACAAGATTGCCATCAACTATCGCTATCCCATTCCTCGATTAGATGACCTCTTGGATCAACTACACGGAGTTGTTATCTTCTCACGAATTGATCTTCGTAGTGGTTATCATCAAATACGGATGAGGGAAGGAGATGAGTGGAAGACGGCTTTCAAAATGAGGGATGGCCTCTATGAATGGGTTGTCATGCCTTTCGGCCTTTCCAACCCACCGAGCACCTTTTATGCGTCTAATGAATGATGTCTTTAGGCTTTTCATTGGAAAGTTTGTTGTTGTCTACTTTGATGATATTTTGGTCTATAGCCAAGACAAGGAGCAACACCTTGATCATCTCTATAAGATATTCGGCACTCTAAGGGAACAAAGGCTTTATGCAAATCTAAAGAAATGTGAGTTTTTCTCTAATAGCCTTGTTTTCCTAGGCTATGTAGTGTCTAGAGATGGATTAAAAATGGACTTGAGCAAGCTAGAGGCCATTCTAAGCTAGCCACAACCAAAATCTGTCCATGATATTCGAAGTTTCCATGGCCTTGCATCCTTTTATCGACGATTCATCAAGGGGTTTAGCACCATTATTGCTCCTATTACAGAATGTTTGAAGGGGGGCGTATACAAATGGAATGAAGAAGCACAAAAGAGCTTTGAACTCATAAAGAAGAAGGTGACTGAAGCGCCGGTTCTCTCACTTCCAGATTTTGACAAACTTTTTGAGGTTGAGTGTGATGCTTCCTGTGTCGGCATTGGAGCTGTTTTGAGTCAAGAGAAGAAACCTATTGCATTTTTCAGTGAGAAGTTAAGTGATTCCCGCAAGAACTACTCTACCTATGACAAAGAGTTTTATGCTATTGTTCGTGCTTTGGGTCATTGGAGTCATTATCTCCTTCCAAAACCCTCTGTACTCTTTTCAGATCATGAAGCTTTAAAGTTTATAAATGGCCAACATAAGTTGAACTGACGTCATGCCTTATGAGTGGAATTTCTGCAGGCTTATAGTTTTGTGATCAAGCATAAGGCTGGCTCTCAAAACCAAGTTGCTGATGCATTGAGTAGAAGATACACATTGTTGTCCACTATGCAAATAAATGTTATTGGATTTGAAGTTTTAAAAGAATTGTACAAGGATGATCCCTACTTTGGTATCCTTTGGGAGAATTGTTTAAAAGGGCCATACAAACAGTTTTTTCTGCAGAATGGGTTTCTTTTCAAGGGGAATTGCTTGTGTATCTCTCAATGCTCTGTGAGAGATGCTATTCTAATGGAAGCCCATGATAGTAACTTGGGAGGACATTTTGGTCGAAACAAGACGCTTGCCATCATAAAAGATAAATTTTATTGGCCAAAAATGGAGAAGGATGTAATGAGATATATAAAGAAGTGCAACATTTGTCAAGTAGCTAAGGGTCACTCTCGGAACACCGGTTTGTACACTCCTCTTCCAGTCCCTCAAGCCCCTTGGGAAGATGTTAGCATGGATTTTGTAATCGGATTGCCAAGAACACAAAGGAATAAAGATTCGGTGATGGTAGTAGTAGATCGATTCTCTAAAATGGCCCACTTTGTATCTTGTTGTAGAACTACAGATGCTTCTTACATTGCTGATTTGTACTTCCGTGAAGTCGCGTGGCTGCATGGAATTCCTTTGACAATCACCTTTGATCGGGACTCGAAATTTATGAGTCATTTTTGGCGTACACTTTGGAGAAAGCTTGGGACACAATTGTAATTTAGCACAACAGCTCATCCCCAAACGGATGGACAAACTGAGGTTACTAATAGGAGCTTGGGAAACTTGCTCAGGAGTTTTGTGAGCAAGAATGCTCGACAGTGGGATTTATTACTACCACAGATTGAGTTTGCATATAATCACTCCTTCCATCAATCTATTAAGTGCAGTCCATTTGAAGCTGTCTATGGGCATAATCTTAGTGGTTCGTTAGACTTAACACCTCTTCCTACTCCTCATTATTTCAGCAGTGAAGCAAGTGAGAGGGTTGTCCAAATCAAGAAGTTGCATACTCAGATAAGGGAACATATTGTGAGGCAGAATGAGAGATATTACAAGCAAGCTAACAAGCATCGCAAATATGTCGAGTTTAAGTCAGGTGACTTTGTTTGGGTTTATCTAAGAAGAGAAAGGTTTCCTCCAGGGAAGTACAATAAGTTGAGGGCAAGAGCAGCTAGCCCTTTTCAAGTTGTGAAGAGAATTGGGGAGAATGCTTATGAAGTTGACCTTCCTCCAGAGTATGAAGTCTCAAAAGCTTTTAATGTCTCTGATCTTTCACCTTACCATGGAACACATGAAAATTTGGACTCGAGGGCGAGTCTTCTTCAACCAAGGGAGTTTGATGCAGGAGCAGAATCAGAAAGACCAAGTGTTGGACACTTGGACATTCCATGCCTCCCAAATAAACACCCAAGTTTTTGGTGAACTTCTTCATGAAAAATGTAGCAACTGTGCAGTCCATAAGATGCATATAACCTATGGCTGGAAAGCCAATGAAGTCTAGTTTCCAACCCAACAAATTTCATCTTAATTGGATATTCCTAGAAGGAGTTATGGCTGTTAGATTGAAGACATATCAAGTTCACTGGTTTCTGGAATTTCTTTTTACATTCTATTACTATTGTACTTCTTTTAGTATTAATTATCTCTTAAGTGTGTGTTAGCTTAATACTTGTTTATCTTTTAGTTTTCCTATGCTTGGAGGGTTGTTCCAAGGGTTCATATACTTGACTTGTGGACCAAAAAGGGGATGGATGTTTTGTTTGAGAATAGGATATTGTAGCCTTTGTTGGTTCTTTTCTCTGCAGGCTTTTGCAGGCCATTGAGGATAGAGCCCATCAACTCTGTATCCCTTAGCAAAATTGGAGGGTGGTGAGTTGTGGATCCTGTACCCGTTCATGGACATCGATCGATGGTGGATCTTTTTCAGTTTTTGCAGCAACCAGCATTTCAGCTCTTGCATCATTTCAGCAACTAGCTTTTGCAGCATTTCAGCAACCAGCATTTCAGCTCTTGCAGCATTTCAACAACCAGCATTTCAGCTCTTGCAAGATTTCAGCAACCAGGTTTGTAAATCTCTTACCCTTATAGCAATCGGCTCCGCATCATAAGCTCAATCAAGCGAACTGTCAACTACGACAACAATAAGAACTGGATATTAACCTATGGATATCCTAGAGAATAGAGATTGTTATCCACCATCTCAATCCTTGAAAGTTGAAACAGATGCCCCTAAGGTATGAATGAACTTTTCCCAAAATTTCTATCAACAGCTACACAAATGAAAACTAGCTATAAACCAATGGATGTCCTTAAGATTATTCTCCATCTCAATCCATTCAATCCATGTATCAGATGTCCCCTAAGGCATGAAGGAACTTTTCTCCTTGCAAGTATGACATGACTTGTCGGGGTTTTTCAGTTTTGCAACAGTGAAAATTTCAGCATAAGTCATTATAGCAATATTATTGTTTACTGTAGCAATGTTATTATTTATGTGCAGTCCGTCTGTGGGTGCACACTTGCCTGCATACCTTTCTATCGATCTTGTGCGGCCTGTATGCTACCCGCACACTCTTAAGCCAACGAAGGTTTTATAGCAAAAGGGTTGTTCGCAAGCTATGTACGGCCTAAAATTGCCCGCACACCTCTCTGCTGACACTATGCGGCTTGTATGCCTTCCCAAACTTTCTACAACTCTTTAAAGCTTTAAAACAACCTCAAAAGACTATCAAACCCCTCAATATATGGTAGAATGAGATGAACAACAACAACACACTCAAACACGAAGGTTTTTGCGTGAAAACCCTACAAATCGAGGAAAAACCACAGACTCCTAAGAACCTCTTAAATGTGTTTCACTATATAAACTATGGAATAACAAGAGTCTTCTCTAGATACTACTAGAGAAATAACAACAATGCATCAATAATATATCAACAAGAGAATTTCAACAACACATTTATTATATCAAGAATGGATCTGCACAACAAACATCAAGAATAAGATAAAATGAGGAAACTAACCCTAAGGCCGAGGAGAGCTACTTGCAAGAATCACTCCAACAAATTTGGATGAACTCTAACACCAATTTTCTTATCAATCTCTTACCTTAGCGCAACCCTCTCTTTCTTCCTTCCACTTTCTTCTTGGTTTATCTTCTCACTTTCCCCCAAATTGTGTACAGTCACACTCTCCTCAATCATACGAATAATGGCAGACCATCATCCAAGCCCCTCTTGTCAATTACTCTTTTGCCCTTCATAAGTTGACATGTTTTTTTTTTTTTTTTTTTTTTTTTGTTAACTTGGGCCTTGGAGCCCAATCTGATGACCGTACTAATAGACTAGACGTCACAAACACATTGTAATCATGATACCTCAGGTCTAAGGTTCACTCATATTATCATAACCAACAATTCTAATCATTAATCGTCAAAAAGTAAAACCCATGTCATTGGATTGTTGCAAGCCATGTTTGAATACACCGATCCCAATTATGTATTTATTACATATGCTCCCAATATCCCATAATATTGAACTAGCACTCCTTCTCAAAATATATGTCATATATGTCATACAAATCTTTACAAATTGCCCAATTAAAGATTATCCAATTTGCAAACTATTTAAGTGTATAAATATTAAACCCTTTTAGTGCCCTTTTCTTTATCCCACAAAGAGTAAAAGGGTTTAACTTAATACACATAGATTATAATGTTCAAAACTAATTAAAAATGCTATCAAAAGATTTATATGAACATCAAAATAAATGCATAATAATAATAATAATAATAATAATAATAATACAAATGAGATACGCTAATACAAGTATCCTCATTGGCATTCGAGGAGATAATCCTAACAATTGTGTCATGAACTAAGATAGCACACACGACTGTATAATACACATTTTACAAATATAATAAACACAAAATTATTATAATTCATATTGTTAGTGCAAATGCACTTTAATTGGCATAATTTGACACCTAGTCAAGGTGACATGGCAAGCTTGATGACGTAGCATGGATAATGACATGGAAAGAAGGATGACATGGCAAACAATCTTGGCTAGGAGAAATATATCATGGGAGATCTTGGAGAAGTTATTTTTGGCAAGAAGTTGCAACTCTCATGAAGATTAAATAAAGATCTTGTTGAAGCTATTTTAGGCAAGAGGATCAAGCAAGCAATATCTTGGAGTCAAGATCTCATCAAGATCATATTTAGAAGATTAATTGAAGACTAAATATGAGTGGAGCTAAATGAAGAAATATCCTATCAATAGTATGATTTTGAAGTCTATTGAAAGCAAGATTTGAAGAACCATAATAGAGATGATATGAATTCTATTAAGGGTATGTTTGAAGATGCGCCTATTGATTGGCAAGATACGGATGATTGATTGAAGATCCTTGTTGAAGATTTGAAGACCAAACTTGGGTGAAGTGAAGACTAAGTTTGACAAGTTTCATGAAGATGCACATAGGACGTGCGCCCCTTGCGAAGGGACTGTGTGGTGAGGAACTGAGGAAGGAGGTTAGTTGCCGGTAGTCATGATCAGGTGATATGACTGCATCGACTCGGACTAAGCATGACCAGGTGGTTGATGGGTCTTGAGGTCGCTTAGCAATGGAGCCAGAACTCAGTCAAACCAATAGTCATGGCCATGTTACAACATATGTTACAACATAAGTTGCGACATCTAATTTCGGAAGGTTCTAAAGTTAGAAGCCACGGAGATTATAAAAGAGGTATGCGTTATATTTGGGACGTTGAGGCGTCTATATATTCCACCTTGGTTTGAGATTGGGTACGACTCTTGAAAGAGGAAGTAGGGAAGTACCGGACAATCTAGAGAGGACAGAATTCTTGTATGAGTGAGAGAGTGACAAGTATGTTTGTACTATTGTATTTTTTCCTCTTTTAGTGGATTGTTGATCTCCGGGCTTGGCCTCCCAAACGTAGGCGAGTTGACGCCAAACTGGGTTACCAACATCTTGTGTCTTCTTTTGTGTGATTTGTGTGTGCTATTCTTGAAGTGCTTAAGTGAGTAAGTGTTCCTCTAAATTCACAAACCCTAACCGGCGGAACTAACACATATAAAAGCAAAACATTACACATGATTGTAACATGATCGTGTCCACCATGCTTGTCATTGGAACATCAAGTAATACACAAAAAATGTTAATAATTCACGAAAATGGAAAAACTAAGTTGTTTACGCTGGGAAAGAAGACCCTTCCAGAACATCGAATACCTCCTTCACATCATCCACAATGAGCTCTACAAGTATTATTTTTTAACATGTGGTGTATGTGGCACATGCTTTTAAAGTCCTCCTCTGTCTCAATGGGACAAATCATTTTGTAGCTATCTGTTGTCACAAACTTTACTCTCATTTGAGAAACATCGAGTGCTCAACTCTCGCATACCTCATTGAAAAACATTTCTCAAGAACTCAACACAATAAACTATAGGAGACGTCCTTCTCCCTTACATCTTGCAACAACAAGGAAAATGTCCAACAAGAGGTAGAAGCAAACAACTTCACAATCTCTGCGGAACATTGGTGGCTAACATTAGACATGAGACATATAAGAATATAACACACATACTCACATCTCCTCCTCTAACCATTGAAACTCGTTCACATTACTTCCCAAAAGTTGGCATGAATAACGATTAAAGTAGTTTCTCACAGCTTTATCATGAAAAGGAAGAGGGAGAAAGAGAGTTTACTTCTAAATTAAAATAAAAGTACAACAAAATTAAAAGAATATGACAAAAAATTGCAAAGAACATTTCATTAATATTAAAAATGTACTTGCACTATTTAATGCTTAATGTCACAAGGGCATTTTGAGTAGTACACATGAAAGGAGATAACGTGGTTAACAGCGAGAATTTGACTTGAAAAGTCAAGTACTATATGGAATATTGGAATGTTAGAGGGACTGAGTTGAAAAATTCAAAAACTTTTAATGACTTTTAAGTAATTTTATCAAAATTTTAATGTAAGAAAAAAAATAAAACTCAATTAAAATTATAATGATGTATTATAAAACCTTGAAAAAAAAGCAATATGCAATAATTACATGTGAAAATATAAGTATTTAGAGGGGAAATTAACCTCTTTTATTCATGCCCTTTACATAATTAGAAATTACTTTTATATTATTATAACTAATTTTTATTTGTTTATATAAATCGAGAATGAATAGTAGTTATATATGGGTAATTACAGCACTCATATTTATCCTAGGCCACTCCTACTTTGTTTCATCGATGCTTGTGCACTTCCCTATTTATCTTAACAGTGTAGTCATTTATCTTAAGAAAATAAATCAAAATTGTCGGTATTGAATCCACTACAAAAACAAAAGGTGAAGAGTGAAGATAAAAATAAAAAAAAAATAATAGAAAATAGAAAAATAGAAAATTGATAACTTAACAAGTACTCCAAAGAAAGGGGTCTATTGGTAATTTGGAACATTATCCGGATTCCAAAACCCTAACTTAATTGGGACAGCTTAAATAGTGCTCTACACAAGTCAACGTCGCCTGTTTCTTCATTCCTCGATCGATACGCTCCAGCAATTTTTGATAGCAAGATCTTGTTCATCAGCAAGAAGGTAATTGAAGATAAAAACCTACTACGCTTTTATATATTTATATTATATGTTCTTTTTGATTTGGTATTTCGTTCGTTGAATTTTGGCTGTTGATGCTGAGAAAACTAGATAATGAGTATGGGATTTGGAACTTTGATTTCTTTAGGTCCTGATGTTTGAATTCGTATCATCTTTGTGATTGTAGTCTCTCGCCTTGATTTGAAGAAGATCTTGATCATCAGAAGAGAGGGGTTGGGTTGGGTTGGGTTGGGTTGTGGAGATACCAGCCTATAGACACCTTTGGTGATTTTCCTCTTTACAATGTATGGTTTAATGCGTATAATAATTATACGATGCGGCCGAGTAATCAGGTTTTAACAGGTGATCAGAATTTAGCTGATGATGATACGGTGCCGCCGCCAAGTAATCAGAATACTGCAACGGGTGTTCATTCCGAGGATGATTTCAATGATGGTCAGATCTCTATTTCCTATGAAGAAGGAACTTGCCCTAGTCTCATTCTTTCTGAGAATTTGAGAGAAGATATCTTTGTATCATGGGAAAAGAGCCTTATTGTTAAACCTTTCAATCGATCTGTGAAACGTTACGTGTTGCTTGAGCATATCAAGAACATGTGGTCGCCCAGGGGTGAGTGGGAGTTGCTTGATCTGCATAATGGTTTCTTTGTTGTCAAGTTCTCATCTTCTGACGATATGGATTATGTTTTCAATGAGGGTCCCTGGATTATTCGTGGTGATTACTTGACCATACAAAAATGGCGTCCAGGTATAATACACCCAAGCTCAGGTTCTCTTCTTCCTTCCACTGCAGCATGGGTACGATTTCCAGACTTGCCAATTGAGTATCGTCACAACCATAAACTTTTACGGGCTCTTGGGAATAAAATTGGAACAGTTTTTTTTTTTTTTTTTTTTTTTTTGGGTCAAGATGAGCGGTCTAACCACTAAGACAGGGGCGTGCACAAGCCTCAGCGGAGCAAGTGGGAGCGGGGCCTGCGCACACATGAGCGCAGGGACCACCCGCACATAACCACTACTCACACTCCCAGAAATATGCCCTCACCCAAGATTCGAACTCTCACCACTTGTGAAGGGTTTAATTGGGGACCCGACTACCAATAGATCACATGGTCGTTGGTAGATCCTAAGACCCGGTTAGCTCCAAAGAGAAAATTTGCTAGGGTATGCGTAGAGATTGATCTAAACAAGGATGTAATTACTGAATTTAAACTTACTGGTGTGTGTCACCGTGTTGAGTATGAGCACTTGAAGGTTGATGAAGGGAAAGTGCGTGGTGTTTGTAAAGTGCATAGAGGTGGGCATAGGGCGATTAATCGGCCTCAGCCGGTCCAACCTGGTGTGTCTGGGCCGGCTCATAGGTTGGCAAAAGCCGAACCTAAAATTGAGTCTGCAACAGTGCAAGCTACACATGATGGAGGGAAAGTAGGTGGTGTTTGTAAGCCGCATAGAAGTGGGCACATGTAACTGGTCTGAGTGAGTCCAACTTGATGGGTTTTGTGCTATGCTATTAAACCTGCGGAGTCCAACCTGATGGATTTTGTGTTATGCTGTTTAACCTGTGGATTCCAACCTGATGGGTTTTGTGGTAAAAGTACTATGCCGCTATAGTAAGGACCGGTAATGGTTTGTTACAAGAACTCGTACCCTCCTCCGTGGTATATTGTATTTTGAAGAAATAATTGAAATTTGATTTGCTATAGTACACGTTAGTGGAGGCTTTTTTTTTTTTTTTGTTTCTAAAAGAAAATCTAATTGATTGAAATTTGATTTGTTACAAATTAATCGAAATAAATAAAAATAACATTCCCTTAATTAAAGATATTTTTACAGTACGAACTAAAAAATTTATAATTTTAATTATTGATATAAATATTTGATCATAAATACGAGATTAACATTATTTTCAATTTTTTTACACGTTCTAAAAATTTCAAAAAGGTACAGTTAAATATTACATCAATAGACATGAAAAACATTTCACTACTCGTTATAACCAAGGAACACCTCATTTACCGGGTGCTTTCCACACTACCTGTAAATGAACCAGTCCTGCAAGAAGCTCTTAATTTAAAAGTTTCACCAGGGGCATATATATATATATATATATATATATATATATATAGATGCATCACGAAGAAGAAGAAGAAGAAGAAGAAGCCCTAAGTATTGCAAACAAGATGGATGTGAAACAAGTGACAATAGATTAAAAATTCTCCCGACCTGTCTACAGTAGTAGTTGGTGATGTTCATCCTATAAACAGTATAAGAAAATCTCACCAGATGTTCACCACACAACAGTGACAAAGGCTGGGCAAAACAGCATGTTGATGATATTTTGCTATTCTCAGTTCCTCTGCATTCCAAATGCCTGAATCACAAAGCCAGATACACTGCTGAAAGTTACAATTGAAATATAGTCCACATTTCAAAGTATAGATGCATCACGAAGATCAAACTAAAGCAATAATAATTTATATAAATGGTTGTGAACTAACCAATCTAAATTTACTGAGGTTTTGGACCAGCAAAGGATTTAAGACACTAGTGGCCCCTAAATATTCATGTTAGCCCTTGAACGAGATGAATTTGTTCATTTTAACACCGTCCATTATGACTCACAAATGTGATTCACGTTAACTGCAACGTAAGATGGAGAGATAATGAACAGCATCAAATTCTTGGCCCAAATAAACAGTTATTTATTTATTTATTTGCTTCAAGAGCCAAAACAGACAGTAGCCCCAATATAGGGAGCCATTGGAGCTTGAATCCATCATAAGTGAATATCACCGAATCTAAGCATTATCTCAAACCCAAGTGTAACAGGGTATTTTAATGATTCAATTATTATTGCCAGTTAGTTAACTAGTACTGTGCATTCAAAGCTATGCGAATTGATCCGTTTATGTATATGCTGAGTCAATAAGAAAAGATATAAAAAATAAAAATAGAACTGCGAGTGCACCCAGGTGGTTAAGATTATTGTTTTCTCATATTTAAGGATGTGCTTACCATAAAAAACAAAAAGTGATCAAGGTTTGAACACTTAGGTAGCATACATGTTCTACAAAGTGAGTTTTGCATCCAGTGCTCCAGATAGACTTGCTTCTCCTGGCAAAGTGGTCTCTGTATCCTTCTGCAAAGCAGAAATGCATGATTAGTATAAAGCTTATGCCAAATTCATGGATACCTTCAGTTTGTCCTCATACCTCCATTCCCCACTTAATATAGTCTGGTGATTCACAAGCCTTGTATTCATCAACCAAGCTTTCTATTATTTCATGAGATTCATCAAATTCCGAAAGATCGTTATCCTGCTCAGGCAATTGTGTGAAATTCAGATAACCACTCATCGACAGGTTCGCAGGAACACTAAAATTATCGTTTCAGATAAAAGAACTGGATTGCACAGCATCGCTGATTGCTGTGGGATATATTGACCACATACTTAAAGCACAATGCTGAATTTAGTAGAAAAAATCACTGAAGAGAAGAAACCATTATATAATAATTTAAATGGACATCCAGAAAAAGTTATGTGAGGCAATATTATGTACTTAAAATGAGCTTCCTATTCTCTAGACAACCTCTGGCATCATCTAAACAAATATCAAATCCTTTATTGGTTATCAATATAAATTAACCATATCAACGTCCAATCTTGTAATCAAACATAGAATAGAGTTGATACAGGTCGGCCTGGCCAAGCAATACAAACCTGATACAGCAGGCAATTAAAAGAACAAGTAGCTAATTCAGAAATCAGGAATCAACCTAACAATGATTGAGCTTAACCAGATCTAAACATCAACTAGGTGTCAAGTTGCACAGGTCAAGAAGGTATTTTTCTGAGTGAATGGGAGTTGGGTAGGATTACATTGTACAACCAGATGCAGAAAAAAGGAAACTGCTAACTGTGGAAGAGATCATTTAAAAAAAAAGGTGGTATTGACTTCCACTTCTGAAATCAAAACAAATATAATGAGATAGGGAAGTTAGTGTGCTTTCCACTCTCAATCCCTGAAACAGATGTCCCCTGAGGCATGGATAAATGTCTCCTATTATCTAAGTTGTGCAATGAGATCACATTGCCTGACTAGAAAACCTAGTAGAGGATTGACGACTTCAAACCTTATGTCGAAGGTCTACAACATGAGTAATGATGAACATAGAAACAAGTGGCAGAGTTCAAGGTCACTTTGTAAACTATATGGAGAAATACATGCTTGACCGAGCAAAACATAAGCAGTCACAGCAATGAGAACTATAAATAAACCTACGGGTATCTCTTGGATTATTTCCCATTCTGATCTCTGAAACAGACATCCCCTAAGGCATGGATAAAGTTTTCTCCTAGTATCTAAAGTTGTAGAATAAAACCACATACCCACATGAGAGAACCTAGCAAATAAGTGACAACTCAAGAGTCAAAACTCCTATCTTAAACCAATTGTCCAGGTTATAAGGCATATGAAAAATACAGGCTCAATCAAGCAGCTGTCAACAGCTACACCAATGAGAACTAGATATAACCTATGATGTCCTGGGGATTATTTTCATCTCAATCCTTGAAACAGTTCTTTCCTGAGGCTGGAATGAACTTTTCCCTAATATATAGCGACAGCTACACCAACAAAAGCCAGATATAAAACAAAGGATGCCTGGAGATTATTTTTCATCTCCATCCTTCAAACAGATGTACCCTAAGGCATGAAGGAACACATGCTTGATCAACTAAATTGTCAAATGCTACACCAAAGAGAACCATACATAAAGCTACGAATGTCCTGAAGATCAATGGTTAGATAATTAACACTGAATCAATAATCATTGAAGCGCTTAATAAAAAAAAAAACCACACAGACCACCTAGGAACTTACTGCAAACATTGGAAACTTGCGATAATTGTCGAGAAAAGCTTGCTTCTTCCTCAGCTTCTCGTATTGGTTCAGACATTTGCTGAAGAGGTGCCTTATGCTGGTATGGTTTGCTAGCATGAGGCCACTAACCTGTCACGGTGAGTAGAAAATACTGGTATCATTCGATCGTTTCACAAAAAACATACTAATCCTATAATAATTTGCGAAATATAATAGCTGCAGCATTTTCATTCTTTTTTTCCTTTCATTGGGACAATGAGCAGAATTGATTAATTTATTCATAAGCGCAACAACAAAGATCAACAGAAATCTTACTCTATGAGCAGTTTGGACATATGGTGACTTTCTGGATAAAGCAACCTGCAAAACGATGATAAAGCTAAGGGCAGGGAATATATATATATATATATATATATATATATATTGGACACATTGGAATTGCTAGTTTTGTTGAATACCTGAATGCTAGCAGGTCCCCATTCAATAAAATTTACAAGCTTTCTTTCACGTATTCTTTGCAAGCTTTCATGCACCTGATTCAACATGGAGAAACCCATTACAGAGACATTGCTGTTAAAATTTATGGAAATGAAATAGAATGCAGATTAAGCCTATAAAAATTACATAATGCCTCATGGCCCAGCAGAAGGTTAACGGAAAGGTAGTAGTAACATGGAGGCAAACATTCTGATTCATGGAGTTTAAAGAAAATCAAATGGGTATCACGCCAGCTTAGTTTGACATCATCTCTTCAAAATTAGATTTTCTATACCAGGGGAAATAACATTTAATTTAAAATTTCATATTCAGTTCAATAAGAATCAGCCATTAATTTAAATTTCACGTTCAGTTCAATAATAATCGGCCATTATGGTAATCAGTGGATTTACTAAATCACTAGATTTAGTTATGGTAGGTCAGGAACTTATTCAGGATAAAGACCAGGTAGCATTTGTTAGATGCAAATCCAATATGTATTACCTAAGCCTTAGGGCTGGTAACGGGTCGGGGAATCCCCGATCCCCGCAGGGACCCGACCCGACGGGGATGGGGATTCCCCAGTTCTTTTCCCCCGTGGGGGCGGGGACAGGGACGGGGGCCAACCCGTCCCCGTTTAGTAAACGGGGCGGGGGCGGGGATTGCTATCCCCGCCCCGCGGGGATCCCTGTCCCCAATTGAAAATTAAAAATATAAAATTTTAATTTTAATTATTTATAGTTTTGCTATTGTATATAACTTGATAAACATTTGGAGTATTTTGTTTTTGTAAATTTTTATATGTTGGTTTGTTAAGTTTTGTTTTGAATAATTTTTATGTTTTTCATGTGTGTTAATGTGTATTAGTATTAATTTTTTTTTAAAAACAATCAAAGCTTATAGTTATATGGGGATCCCCGTGGGGATCCCCGCGGGGACGGGGACGGGGACGGGGACGAGGAGATAAATCCCCCCGTCGGGGAGTCGGGGACGGGGATTCCCCGTCCCCGACTCTGGCGGGGATGGGGACGGGGATTCCTCTCCCTGTCCCCGCCCCGCCCTGTTACCGGCCCTACTAGGCCTGATTCAACAAAAATCGTACCTCGATAGGATAACTAAGTTTTAATACAAGTTAGCTGCAAACCAAAAAGACACTACCTGCCCCTAATTTATACCAAAGCTTAAACTGATAGGACAGGGAACCTAAACTTGTATATTCATATCTTTATTTACTAACCTGACAAATATGGAACTATCAGTTACTCTAAAAAGGTTAATTTACTATATCTTGTTAAATCCATATTTCATAGTTTGGATCCTACTTACAAAAGGGCAAAACTAAACAATGGAAAATTGTTTTGCTTCCTAGACAACAAATGCTCAAATTGATGTATCTTAATGCAAATTGGCAAACATTGCACGTTGTGTTTGCATGATCTCTCGTGCTTAATAGGATTTTACCTGGGTAGGGTCCACTTCTCCTTGAATGATGTTTAATATTGAGATATATTTTGCTTGGCTAGCTTCTTTTGTACGAGCATAGGAAGAAACCATGATATTCTTTGCCTGCAAATGAACAGAGAGAATATTTTGTGTAGGATAAACAATGTTCTACAATTATGTAAAATAGTGAGATGCTTGCCTGCAAAAGTCTCCTCATAACATCAAGTACAGTAGTTTTACGAATCACATTAACCTGCAAGTCAAAAAAAAAAAATGATTAGATGAAATGTAAATTTATCATGAGTCTGTAACATCGCATTCCATCCATTAAAGGAAAGTATGGAACATAAAACAAAGAGATCATACAAAATTACTTGACAAGTGCTGGATTTAAAATTCGCTGGAAAATTAAAGAGACCACATAATTGAAACATACTGTGAGTCTTACAAAACCACTAAAAAGGAATCGATGGTTTCTGGTCAAAATATTATAACAGTTTTTTCACAAGTAGCAAAGTAAGCTTTCTTGAAATTTTATAAAAATACTGCTAGATCTGTTTGGCTGATATAACTGAATGTTCATAGATATGATAATGACAATCCAATTTCCCAATAGGACCAAAAATACAAGATACTGCTTTCCCATGATACTCTCCCACAAAGGATCTATTGTTGCATTATCATGAACCTAGGGTTGGTGTCGAGTATGAATTACCAAAAAAAGGGATGAATTTGTGAGTAGACAAAAAAAATAACTGCACACATGCTTTAACTAGACCAGACTATAATAAAACCAGTTTAGATAAAGGGAGTGAATAGGCAATCCAAATGAAAAACATCAGTTAAGTCTTCTAAACAGACACCTAAGTGGCTTCATTAAGCAGCACTTAGATTAATAGCAAAAGAGATTAAGAAACAATGACAAGTATAATCTCGGCACTTTTCAATTGTCTAAAGAGGCTTGACAGATAAATATGGAAACAGATCTGCAGATACTAAAAAGGTTTTACCAAAAAATTTGTATTATCAGGGTGCACAGCATTTGTATAATCAGACATATAAGTACAAAAAACAAATACTGTTCTGCAATGCACATATGGTTAAGAAAACCAGTTTCCTACTTGATCATCACTATAATTGCTAGTAAAAAATCGAGGCTAAACACGCATTGTGTAACCTGGCGTTCCACTGTCAATGGCGTATAACCAGTCATTAGAAAATGGCATCTTGGAGTGGGAATCAATGAGGCAAGAAGGCCGACCAAATCATTATTCATGTATCCTGGATAACGTAGAGTGGTTGTGCTTGCAGACATAACGGTCGAGACCAACGAATTTGTTTGTGCAAAAGTTGGATTGCTTAAATGAAGACGTTCAACAGCAATCCTGTTTAGTGCTGTGTTGTCAAGAACAACAACACAATCTGCATTCACTGCAAGTCGCTTCAGAGTCAACAGTGAGTTGTAAGGCTGAACCACCACATCACTAGTTTCCATTTGGTTTGGAAACACACTATATGTCTGGACAAGTTTCTTGCTGTAGCGTTCATTAAGAGTTTCTAGTAAATACGATCCCATTCCTGAAATGGATAAAGGCAACTGAGCCAAAAATTTGACTGATAAAATTTGGGTAGAGAGAAGTATAAAGCAATAAGTTTTATACTTGGTACCCCCTGAAAAATAGGAAAATAGAATAATAAAAAAGTAAAAGATTACTTAGCTAACCTTCACTTTTCAAATATACCTCATAACCACCTCTCTTAAAATTATTTTACTTGCCACCTACTGGAGCCATTTTTGAAGTATTAACTTCATTTGTAATATATGTAAATGACTTTTTCATGTGGCGATATGTAAAAACTGTAAATTTATGCAGCAATTCATAATGCAATATAAGCAAGAACCAATATGGAGCAGCAAGCCAAAGAATGTAGCACATAAATTACAACATGGTTGTCCCTGATGGCATATTCGATTCTTATTAGAAAGGATAAGTATCAAACTCTATCTGTTTTTTCAGTTGGTGAAAATGCTTTCATAATCATTATATTTATTTCTTGATCAATCTATTTGAAGAGAGACTGCAGTGACTTAAAATTAATAGTGCAATTCAAGCAACATAAGGTCAAGTTCCCTGACCAAAAACTTTATAGCCCATTGGGAAAATAAATAATAGGTAATATTGGCATCACAAAAGGGTCTAGACCAAGCATTAATTACCAATCAATTTGCAAAGAGTGAGCACAACCTCTCTAGCATAAGTATTAATAATTATGGTTTGGTGGATGCTCAAGGCAGAAGCTACTGAATTGCAGAGCAAATAAGAATAGGGGAAAAGGTACATATAGATAGCCAAAAGTGCAGAAAATATTCATATACACATTAAATGCCATGAGGAAAATAATGGGGAGGAATGACCTGACCCAGTTCCACCAGCTATTGAATGGCAGAGAACAAAACCCTCAAGGCTATCACTTCCATCTGCTTCTCTATCTATCATATCCATAATATCATCAACAACTTGCTCCCCCTATTCCAATAAACTTCCAGTTATGAGAAATCATCTGCATGCTAAACCACCCAAATAACAAAGACTTTTATACTATAATTGATAGCTTAACTTCACATCTTTTAAACATGTATTCTCCAAATTCATATCGAAAAAGCTTAACAAATTCATAGTTTAAGGTTTTTTCAAAGTGAAAGGCAGTGGAGAATAAATTAGTGAACCTGGTGATATCCGCTTGCCCAATTATTTCCAGCACCTCCTCCATGATCAGAGAGAAATATGTTTTCGTGATTATATAGATTTCTATACTCACTGTTCTGTATCCCGTTAATAACTCGAGGTTCCAAGTCCATCAAAAGAGCTCTCGGAATGTAATGCTGGTCATCAGCCTGGTAGAAGAAAACATCTTTCCTGTCACCTCCCTACAACAAAAACAAACCATCAAACGTCAACAAATCAAAGTCCCAAATAAAGTAAAAAGTTAGATATGAATTGAAAGCACGAATAACACACGCAAACACATGTTTGGATAGAGAATGGGTATGTCGGTATTAATGTGCAATTAGGCTAATACCAATGTGCTTATTCCAGAATAAGACCCTTAATAAGAAGGAATAGTTTATTCACATGAATAAGAGGTCACTTGGGCGTTTGGCTCTTATGCAAGAATAATGTGCTTATTCTGCCCAAGCACTACTCTTATGTGATCACAAGAACTAGTGAAGGATTCGAGAGAATTAGATCATGTTGATCGAAAAGAAGAAAGGGTATAAAAATTCTAATAGAAAATTGAAGACTAGAATGAAGAAAAGTGTATAGGACAAAAGTTCAGAGTTACACTTATGATGAAATTTCAAATAATATAAGATAAGGAATCAAAACACGATCTAAATATGATCAACTAAGGCCAATGGAGAACACAACAAAAATAAAGAAATAAGAATCAAAACAAAAGTCAAAACTACAGAACCTTCAAAAGAATACAATCAAAAGCCCATAAAATTCCAGACAATATAAGCAAAAGAATCAAAACAATTTCTAAATTACAGGTTAAAAGTTAAAATAAATAAATAAATATTCACGAAACCCTCCGATCAAGTTGATACCCTATACCCATCCAAAATCTATGATCAAATAAGGTCAATAAAATTCCAGAGAATACAAGAAAAGGTATCAAAGCAAACCCTAAATGACAAGTTCAATGATAAAAAAATAAAATTACGAAGCACTTCGATCGAGTTCTTACTCTAAAGCCATCCAAAAACTCCGTTCAAATAGGGCCGACAAATTCAAGAAAATATAGAAAAAAAGAATCAAAATTAAAAAAAAAAAAAAAAAAATGGCAAACCCTTCAATGAAAGTACGATAAAATTCCATAAAATATATCAAAAAAAAAAAAATCAAACGACACTCTAAATTACAGGTTTAATGATTAAAAAAAATCAATATACCCACCGATCGAGTTCTCACTGTACAACCATCCAAGAAATACAATAAGAAAATATAAGAAAAAAAAATCAAAACAAAATATAAATTACAGGTTTAAAGATAAAAAAAAAAATCACAAAACCCTTCTACCGAGTCCTTAATCTACAGCCATTGCAAAATACACAAAATCAAGAAACTATGCAAGAGAGAGAGAAAGAGAGATGGTGCCTGAGTGGCGAAGTCCTCGAGGAGACCATCCTTGCCAATGCCGTGCTCGAGACAGAGCTGCTTCCAAAACTCCATGCCGATCTGGTTCCCACATTGTCCCACCTGGATCGTGATGATCTCGCGCGGCATGCCTTCGATCCGATCCCGAAACCAACCAAGCGAAGAGCTCTCTCTCTCTCTCACTCTCTCTAGGGTTTGAGCAGCTCTCGTTAGGGTTTCTCTCTCTCACTGTCTCTTTCGTTTTTTGGGTGTCTGGTTGTTAAATGGAGGGATTTGAAGGAAAAGAGAGGGAATAATAATAAAGCGGCCAAATGGGATCAAATGAAAACGTCTTTGAAAAATATATTAAAAAAATAGGTTTAATTTGCCAAACCAGGCCCACCGCAAGTAGAAAACCTTCTGCCTTGACATGGCCACGGTTCAGAAACTATCAGTTCCGGTTCAAAATCTTGACTCTTAATCGAACCGTCTAGGTAATGTTCTTAGTGGTTCAGTACCAGTTCCAATTCAACGGTCTCGGTTTGACGGTTAAGCTCAGTTTTTTTTCTAACTAAATAATTCAATATTTCAAATTATAATGGACACAAAAATATAATAATTAATTTAATATAATATTTTATTAAAATAAAAATATTAATAATTTAAATTAATATTTTACAATAAAAGTACAATAGGAGAAAAAATAAAAAAATAAAAGACTTGAACTTAATTATATCAAATTGCCTACTTATCCTCTCGGGAAATCAAAGTCCACGTAGTTCTTTTATTTTTATTATAAACATTTCCCATGAGTTCATGATATTATTAAACGACTCAAACCTAATCAGATAATAGATTTAATGAGTCCCAGGACATTATTTATATATATATATATATATATATATAATATTCTGATTTAATTGGTATCACCTGTTTGAACCGCCGGTTCCACGGTTTTCAAATTCTGAAACCGGAACCTAACATTGTATGAAGGTTCAGGTTCTGGATTTAAGACGATTACAGTTTTTCCGGTTCTGATTTCAGTTTTTGGCAATTCAGTTCCAATTCGTTTCCATGATTTCGGTTCAAAATGACCACGTCTACTTCTACCTAATGAAATTGTATGAAATTTTTTAGTATAAATAAGAAAATTCCTTTAGATGATTTTTTTTTTCTGTAAATAAATTTAAATTTTATTAAAAAGAACTAATTTTCTTCACAAGTGAAAAATTATTAAAAAGAACTTATATATGGTATCAATTGGTTATTTTGATACTAATCAATTTAAATATGTTTAAATTAAATTTTTCTTCTGTAATTAATGATAGTCGTTTATTTGTATTAAATAAAATTTATAATTAAAAATTAAATTATGTTTTGTAATATAATTGCAAAACAAAGGGGTACTTAAAGTCTTAAACTAGCTAATACCTTCAATTGGATTCTATGGAGAACCCTGTTTGAAGTCCTTAGAAACTTTTAGAAACTTTTAGAAACTTTTAGAAACTTCACAATTTCATAGATGATCATATTTTCAATCTTCTTCTGACTCTTTTACTTTGTTGAATTAAAGGGAAAAAAAATCAAATCGCTAAAATAAGTAATCAAAAGAATCTTAATTTAAATTTTGAATGAATTATAATAAAAAATTGGCACTTGTACTGATTCTTCTGGGCGTTATTAAAAAAACAATTTTTTTTTTTTTTGCAAAAGAATGACAGGGGCAAGGGCGTACGTGTAAGCATATCAAGTTAATTTCTCCAAAGTTGATTTGAATTTTCAACACTCCGCACACCACGCAAGAGACTTATTTTTAATGTCGCACACCACGCAAGAGACTTATTTTTAATGTCGCACACCACTTGAACCAAATGACTTTGATAAACCATATATAATGTTTAAAATGACAAAAACATTTAACAACAGATGTCACTAGAACCCAAATTTACATGAATACTATATCCAACCACTCTATTCTGCTTAACCCTTCAATATTTGAAACCCATCTCTATTAACTTGAGACTATTAGTCACACTAGTGCTTTAAATTAAAACCAATATCAAATTCAACAAGAAAAGAACAACCACCATATCATAACAAATATGTAAAGAAACAGCCAAAATCAATGTGAACAGAATTACCCATAAGTTCATCAGCATGCCCTAAATTTCAAATAAATAAAACAATATAAAAAAAAACCCCACAGTTTCCACATATTGAATTAAATCAATTGCCAGTTGAAGCAAAATTTGTGTACATTTACTACATTACTATACTCACTTTAAACCACTGCTCATTATCAGTAAAGTTGATTCTGTTCATAAACACTGAAACCCTGAGAAACCAGGGATATGCCTTGGCAAAATTAGCCAAGTGGTATGAAAAAAATAGGTTAATGAACCTAGGTTAAGAGTAAACATAATAAGGTTTTTGAGTAAAATGAGAAAATGTGGAAACAAGTGTGAAAAAAATTGGCAAGTCCACTAGCAGTTTCAGGAAACCAAGGATTCCAACCAATCTGAGGTGTATTCATATGCGACGAAGGTGACAGCACCAGCAGGTGCAGATTTTATTATGGAAGGATATAACCCCTTGTAGAGACCTGGCCATCCTTCTGTTCGTAGTATCTGTTTCACTGCATCGAACATGTTCTTGTAAGAACGATTCTCTAACCTTGCTCCGTACTTCGGGTGCCTTTGCAGTCCTTCAATCTGGAATGTTTTGAACTATGTAAGTCACATATGAAGTATTTCAAGGACTATATAAAGCACAACATTTGGCTGATAAATTAGAAGGGATAAAAGAATGCTTGCTCTCACATAGTCTGCAAGAGGGCAATTCCAAAGAGCAAGGAGTTGCATATTTTAACAAATAATCCAAAGGGCAATGGTAAATCCTCACTTCACCTTCAAAAAAGATTGCTGGGGAGGTGAGGTTTTAATACTAAGATCTCATCAACCATGTTTGTTTGGTCATAACATCAGACCAAACAAACAGGCCAGACTCTACCTCAGTTTATATAGTTGCATAACAACTCTTATAGTTACCCAGAAAAGTTTATCGACCATATTTATGCCATTGTGGATAAAAAGAGCTTCCCAAAGAAAAGATGAAATTATTTTTATGGTTATGTAGACATGTTATTGACAATAGAAAGAAAGCCATCCGATAAACTATCATGAAATGGAGTTTTCACTGAAGAGGTGAAGAATGCATATGCTGGACAAAACTAGGAGATTCTTTTATTTGAAAAAATCAATAACACTTGGTAAATAGAAGAACAAGGCAGAACTCAGTCAATGGAAGCTGAAAGGATAAATTTATGTGGAAGTGATACTTGAAGATAATGGCACTTACAATAAACACTACTGCCAGGGGAGCATGTGAGGCATATATTTAGAGATGTACGAATTTATTTAGAGTTAAGTTCTTCATTAGAGAAGCTAATAGAACTGCAACCTATCGACTTTTGCAAGGAAAGGTTGATAATCTAGATGGTTTGATGTGGTCAGCAACAACCCTACTGTTCTGCTAGATCTTTGTACTCTCGACGTTGCTAGTAATCAGCCAAGTAGTTGTAACATAAACCAGAACTCGTGAAAATTGGGGGGAAAAGCAAATTATAAAACTTATTTCAATTTTGAAGATATGTTACAGAAAGAGATAGACAGATACTCAAACTCAGCATGGCTGAATATGAGGTTTAGTTGTGCTTGTTCATCAAAAAGAAAAATCAACCAACTCAATATAATAACAGCTAAAAAATGAACCAACCTGAAGAAATTGGAGCATGTAGGTAAAAAATAGCTTGGAATACCAGAAATAGAACTCTCACTTCTTGAGTTATGGCGATTACCTGGAATCTCTTCTTTACGACATCAAGAGGATGACAAACAGCTTTAGAAAATGTCCCAGCTGCAAACCCACAAAGAAATAACTGGAAGCTTGACAAGCTGTCATCTGACCTTGATGAGCTTAAATTGGAAAGTCTGTACCTATTCCAAGACTACAAGCAGAAAAATTTGTACTAAGCATCGAATATTTTAGAAAAAAAAAAATACATGGGTATGGGTAATTTTCTAAATGCAATGATTGCATACTTTTCTAAGTCAAACATACAGTTGGAGAAATGCTTTCAGGTGTTTACATAATTCACTTGGTGCTAGTTAGAACTGTAGTTATTTATGCCTTCTAGAGAACCAATCAACTTTCATATTGTAAGCAGAAGGAGAAGATTACTGCAGAACTTGACCATTATTATGCACCTTCTAACTTATTTGTCAGACATATAAGTTGCACTGGTTTATATGTGCTCAATGGACTGCAACCATGCAAATAGGCTTTGCATAAGAAGGTGCAAATTCCCCCACTCATTAACTACCATTCTCTATCACAATATCCATTCCTCGACCGCATGGATAGAACAGGCATATTATGAGTTCTTTTTCAGGTGATCAACAAAAGATGGAGGAAAAGAACGAAATATTCATGATGGAAGATTCTTATCCAGTTCTTCATTTCTAAAAGTGGGATAGTTGTATCAGTAAAGCACAGGATTCAGGAATTAAACAATCGCCAACATGCTTAACATATAACAACTGTGAAACTTCATGGCAGTGTAACAGCAAGAGATATGATGTGATCAGTGCCCCCAATACCAACTAAAACCTGCAAATAAAAGCTAGTTCCCAGCTTTAGAAAGATATCACGAATGTGCACCCAAACAGAATCACTGCATCCACCTATATATTTCTGGCTCACAGACTTGGTCTTTGGCTCAAGGGTTTATAGACCGCTTATTGTTTGCTGTCCCTGTGGAAACTACTACCCATGTTTTAGTAATCAATACATTCAACTAAGAATCTTTCTATTGAGGAGAATATCTACATATAACCAAAAAACAAGAATCTAACAACACAGTCAAGCATGATATACAAACAGAAAAAGGCGAAAAAATACCAGTTCTGGAATGTTACCATCATCCATCGCTTGCATGTGTCGTAGGTACCAAACTGCAGTCCAGCATATGGAATAATCTCAACTAGTGTTGGCCCCAATCCGGCATACAGACCCCGGGCACCACGGGTCTTAATGATATCAACAAATGCAGACCTCATTGAAGAATAAACCTGTATGTCAAGTGACATGAGTTCTCATAATATCCATTCCATCATATTTCTTCAATATGTTATCCACAGCAAAAAATTATAATGCACTTTGTCATCAATGTTAAAGCCTTTTACTGTCAATGTGCAATAGTAATTACATTGGTTATGTGCATAGAAATATTTTGGACAACAGCACAATCAAACTTAATGTCAAATACAAGGATAATCTTAGTGATGAATTTCCAAGGGGGGAAGTGCTATTTGAAAAAATCAATGTCAGAAAACCTGTGAAGCAAATTTGAATCTCATAATAACAGATACTTTTCAAATAAACCACTATTCTTAACAACGTGTTTCAAAACTATGTGAGAGAAAACTGTCTCAACTACTTAGGTAAAATCTACCCTTTAGCATTAACAAAAAAAAGTGATCTTTGATAATTGGATGAAGCAAGACTGTGTTGCAGACAAGCCACAAAGTAGTGGTTAATTTTATCATACCACGGTTGATTGGGGGATAAACACTGTTCCCCTGCCAAACATTTAATAGCATCTTATAAACCTATTTTTATGGAGATTTTTATTTAATAATTAGTTTTTAAAAACTATTGACATTAATAAATACTTATTATTATTTAGAAAATAAATCTTTTATCTTAAAATATTAAATTTTTATTAGTATTAATTATGTCAAACTTGCAGCTTAAATAAAAAGCTACTGTCCAACTTGATATTTGAAAAATATTATCAAGCCTCCGCACTCTTATACCCAATCGAACATCCACTAAGGGTTATATATTTATCAAGTGGACTAGATAAAATAACATTAATTTGATAATAATAATCTACTCACACAGAAGAAATGTTTAAAGTCATAGTTGTCAAAGGGCACGGCCGAGGCGCAAGGCACACAAGGCTCAAATGCTTGCGCATTTATGCATGTTAGGAGGGAGATGCCAAGAAAGCGCCCGCCTCTGTGCCTAGGCGCTACACCCCAAGGGCTCAGGCGCGCCTCCATAGCATCTAACAATTTTGTTACGATTTCTTATTTTTACTTTGACTTTTAATCTTATCCACACATTTTGGTGATTGAAAATAAAAAGAGCCTACATAAAATTAATACATAGAATAAAAATCTACTTAAAATTAAGGCAACCACAATCAAGTAGAACACAAAGCTCAACACTTCAATTTGAGGCCATCTAAGGGGAACGAAAAGGTATTTGCTAGTTTGAAAACCTGCTTAATTCTTAGAGATGATGATGATTCGAAGATGATTATTTAGATGAAGAGAATGATAAATTTGAAGAGAAAATTGATGATATTGGTGGTGATGATAATGATGATGAACTTAATGATTTTGATGATAGTCACTAGATTTTATTATTCAAGTTAGGACTTAGGACTCGATGCATGCATTATGTATGTTTTTATGTCTTCTATGATATTAATCTTTCGGACATTCTAAAAATTTAAAACATATAACATGAAAACTATTTTTCAATTTTTTCTTTAATTAGTGCACCTAGTGTTTCTTGGGCGCGCGCCGGTGCCTTGCACCTTTCGCCTAGGCCCCAGGACCCCTTGGGCCTAGATGCGCCTTACGCCTCTCACAACTATGGTTTAAAGGATGTTTGCGGAAACTATCCAATAACTTTCTGATGGCCATGAGCAGCCCAAACTTGCCAGGTTCCCAAGAAAGTCAGGAACCAAGGCAAACCAATTGGAAGTTTCCTTTATGAAAATCAGGCACTTCTTATACTCTAATCAGTAAATTATATTTGTCCAGATAGCCAACTGAAAATGAGAAAATAAATGGGGAGTCTAGCCAAAGGACATTCACGTGGATACCAAGATATCAGAATTATTGTACACATATCTGCCACAGCCCACCTATGTTACTGGCAAAATAGGCACCATAGCATTAAATGGCATACAACTAGGATGCCATTTCTAAATCATCATTAGACGCCAAGCTTGATAAATGAAGGATTATTTTGCTATTGGATGTAAAAGGGAAGTTGGTGAAGCAGTTGCAAGAAACTATAATTCCTAAAAGAGGAGGAAAGAACAATTTGTCATGTTGTTTCACTGTTTGTTGAAATGACTTCTAGCAGTTATGTTGTTTGTTCCAACATAACTTGAATGATGTAACTGAAGAACTCAACTGCTTTTAAGAGCATATCAATTTTGAATAAAATGAAAGAGAGAAAATAGAAAACTAGAGAAACAAAAACGAAAATGTTGGGAGGGAAAATGATAATGCAAGGTAGAGACAGAAAGCAGTAGTGAGGTGGAGAGAGAAAAAAAAGAGAGGGTTAATTAGAGAGTAAGATAAGTGATGTGGTAGAGAGCGAGAAGAGAATAAGCATAAGCATAAAAGCCCAACATTGACCAAACCCATTGAAGGACCAAGTTCAAGATTAAACTCCGGCTTTGGTTCCATGAGGAAGCTGAGGTTGTCGCACTTTCAGAAAAGCAAATAACAAGAGGAGAGGGACTTAGCCCAATTGCCTATAAGTAGGTGAAACAATGCATGTGCATGGCATGTCTTCATCTGTACACATGCATAGATGCCTGTGGCATACCAAAACTGCTATCTTAATAATGAAATACCAGAAATATCATAATAGATGATATTCAATTAAGATAGATGGAATCTAAACAAGTAATAGCACTGCTCTGAAAGCAAGTTAATTTGCATACTTTTTCCCACAACTTTTATATACCAGTAGCAGCTCATCCAAGGAATGCATGCACCCGAAACAAAGCTTGAGTTCATTTAAACTTTTAAACAAAACAACATGGGCAGAACCAAGCATAAAAATTGCATAATTGCGAGAGCATAAATATGTTACACACCTTAGGTTCACCTTGTGATGCTAAAATGGTTCGTAAAAGATCAAAGGGATATGATCCTACTGTTGCTGCACATCCAGCCAGTGCACCGCTCAAATAAGACAAATAAGGGCTCAACTGCAAGTGATCCTCTGGGGAAAAAGAGACCATGCAACAAGAGTAAGCAAAATGGCATTACCAACCACTACACTTAATCAAGAACTAACAGAGTTCAGGATCATAAGATTTGAAGATCAACCTCGAGTACAAAAGGCAAAATTGTTATATTTCACAAATTATAAATCATAGGTTCCAAAATAAGCACTCTAGTGGCATCAGGTTAATGATTATCAGTAACAGACCAGAATATCAAGACAATAATGAGGTAACAAAATGCTGAGAATTCTTGAGATACCAAGCCAAGCAAAGCTAATTGTAAAATGTCACTAGTAACTCAAAACACATGATGCCGACCAATTAGCAAAAATTAAGTCATCATCAGTCCCTCAACTAGAGCTGACTGTTCAATTTGAACCCTTAAGTAAGAACAGTTCAATTGGCCCTCAAACTAACCAGTGATTTTTTGCTTTGATTCATCCATCCAATTCCATCAGACAAATGGCACGAACAAAATTAAGGCCTGACAGAGCAGATGATGTGGCACATAAGATGGCCAACTTAGCCAGGCGGAATCTCATATGGAATTAGAAAGAATTATTATTATTATTTTTAATTACCAAGGCCTTCCTCTTCATTAGTCCTTTTCATACTACGCACCAGCAAATTGCTTCTCAACACCATTGTTTGCTTTTGATAAAGCATCGGTAACCTGCCCCTTGACAAGCAAACCTCAAGTGCCCACAAAATCTCAGCTTATGGAATACCAGGGCATTCTCAAAAGCAATCAAGTTTGATTGTTTTGGTGACGAAACAAGAGAGGTTGGTATGGAATACAAGGACTTTGCAATACTTCAGAAGGGATCAGCAAGCATGGGTTTGAAGGAAGGCTGTTGCGGTCAAGGTTGTCACCTAAAAGAGCCACGACAGCCACATGTGACACTATCTTCTTCAAAGGAGTCATTGAACTTAGGGGGCATTCATTTTAGCCACCTGTACCACTTCCCTGGGGCAAAGTGATATCATTTCCAATAATTCTAATGGTCATTTCTCATAAAGTGAGAATAGAACCAGAGAATTCAAATATTGGGTAAAATTCTGAGTTCAGAGAGGATTTTGGAAGTGAAAAAAAAAATAAGTTTTTATAGATTGGCTCACTTTTCCCTACTTAAATAAAAAATTACTGATATGGATTAAGTTCAAAATCACTTCAGTGGGAAGTGCGGAAGTGCCACTTCCCCAACTTCAGGACAAATAAACACCAAGAATAGGGGAAGTTAGACCACTTCCCCCAATTCCCCTGAAATGAACATCCCCTTAGCCTCCTTATTTCTTTGTGACAAAAGGGAGAAAGAAAAGAGTGGGTATTAAACGGATGTTTCAGTGATGAAGTGTGAACATTGAGAAAGAAAGAGGAAGAAAGATTTTGATGATAATGTCAAAAATGAGGATTTTATAAAAGCCAAAAGTAATAAGTAATAATAGCAAACCTTATTTCTTTTTCCCAAGTGGCAAGCCGCATAACTAAGTTGGGTAGTGTCATGTAATCTACCATGTTAGCCCTTAACCAATCCCTCCCCACATGGCTCACGGAATTGGACTTAAGGAACCAAAATGAATGATCATTTCTAATTGAAAGACGCAGATTGGCTTTAACCCATTAAAAATGATTACGCCAACCATTAATTTAATTTATGAAGAAGATAAATAATTAGCAGAGTTTGTGTCAACTGACAAAAAATTTTAAACATATAGAATTGATTACTAACATGACAACAGTGATGACAATGTGATATTATAAAAGTCAAATATCCAGTAGCTCAAAGGGAATCATGTGAACTGAAACCACACCATAAGAAGCCACAAGAGCAGTCACTAAAAGGGCATAACAACTTACAGATAACATTTCATGACACATGAAGGATGAAACCAACAGGTGTATAAAGGGACAGAGGAAAAGTGGAGAAAAGAAATTGAATACAGCTTCAAGAGAAGGAAATCAGCCCTTTAAGTTTGAAGCTACTACTCATAAAAACATTGAAAGAGAATGGCAGACCAGTAAATAGTGGGTCAGCAAAGAAGAGATAGGTAAAAAAGATAGGCGAACTTAACAATTCTTAAATAAAAGAATGTTTCCATAAATGTGCTACAATATTGAATACAATGCAGTTATACACATGACGAATTCCAAATTAACATTCCATGGCATCAGACATTTAAAAATGAAAAGATCAATTTAAATTATAAGTTCAAATTCCTCTAATGTAGCTGCAAACCTGTTTTAGAAGAACCTGCGGCAAAACTTTTTAACTTGTGTAGAACCATAAATTGTATGGCTGTGTAAGGCATATACATGAGTAGAGCTGGAACATTTCCTCTCCAAAAACCCTGTTTGAAAGAGATTAAGTTCAAGTAACACAAAAACAGTTCTAAAACAATCACCAAGAAACATTTTTTTTTATTTAATCAGAGTAATTTGGTGATGATTTTACGACACCTGAATAAGCATGCTAGAGGTAGAATTAGGAATAAATGCATGGCTTGACTGCACATGTTAAAAACATAGAACTAGTTTTTATTACAGGCAATGACTACCAAGCCATAAAACTACCTCAGCAAGAAAAATTATGAACTTATCTGGTAAACCAAAATTGCTTCAAAGAAAAGTACATGGGAATCTGAGGCACCAATGAAAAATAAGAAAATATAATATTTTCATAGTTCCACTACAGGCTAAAGGAGATGGTTAGGAACTTAGGCAGTTAGGCGGCAGCAGGAGTTTATGAATGGAATGCAAATGAAATGCTACTTAATAGGGAAGGAACTTAAAATTTAAAAAGCCTGCATGCACTAAGGAATATAACTAATTTCGATGTCATTCCACCAACAATAACCTTTTGCATGAAAGGATATCAGACTATTCGCTCTATGTAACTCATTAAATAATAGCATATTGGCAAATAGATCCAAACAATATTCCTTTTTTTTTTAACTCTAAGGGTAGCACCAATCATCATGCTGTTGTAGGCATCAAGTCTTCTGTCATCAAAGTAGATATTATGCAAAGACTCATAAGCCAACAACATAATTAATTTGACAAATCAACCTCTAACTAAAGAATAGTATCATAATCAATTACTCAAGTTTATAAAAAAGAACTGAGTTTAAATCCCCGTTTTAACTTGGGTTATTGTTAAAGCTAGTATTCTATGCATCAATCAATGTTCCTACAAATTTCATTTGTTAAATTTGCAAGATATTCAAGAAAGCAGAAATCCTCACGCTTACTTTCTCTGAAACCCATAAAAGTAAAATTTATAATGATCATAATATTTTAGATGAGCACATACCGGTAATCCTTCTTCGAGGTAAATATCCTTTGCTGCCTGCAGGATCCCTGTATATTTCGAAGGTTTGTACAACTCTCTCTGGAGTAAAGTCCATGATGAAGTGGGCTCAAGTTGAACCTGCAGATAGTCACCAAAGGTCCTTATCATTACTAATGGACTTTAGTAAACAGCATTGATTCAGTTGGGAAAAGTAATGAAGAAAGAACAAATTAAAAATGCCAACCACACTGGAATGTGCAAGCATATTGATGAAGAAACCAAACTTGCCCATTAAAAAGTTCAAGTTCAGTTCACAGAAGTTGAGCAAAATTCATTTTCCATTCATAGAAGAGCTAGCTGTTGCTGCATGGCTCTAATAAATAGATCCTTTCGGTTCCAACACCTAAGCATCGTAAAACCAATAACTGTCTTCATACTATAAACAAATAAAAGAGTTGAGACTGTTTTTGGCTATTAGGAAACACTTGAATAGTGTATACAGGAAGAACATCAAGTGAAAAACAAAAAACCAGCTAACCTCGTCTTTATCAAAAGATTACAAGTGTGTGTGTGTTTTTTTGGGTGGGGGTACAATGTGGACAAGCCACCCAAACACACCCCAAATCCTTAACCATGCTTAGAAGGGAGTCGACCCCTTAACCTCCTGCATAGAAGTTAATCACACTACCACTCGCTTATTGCAGCAGTGATCAAGAGATTACAAGTCATCAAAAGAATGCTTTTGTTAGTAACAAAGTGAGTGACCAAAGGTATTAGATCAACAAAATTATACAAATCCAGCCCCAAATTTGGCCTTCATAAAAGCCATGGCATATATTGGGCCTGTGACATGGCAATGCGTCCCAGCATCAAGCAACTAAGTGTACAAAGTGCATGGTACATTATCATAGTTTTGTCAAAATGACATACAAGAAAGAAATAAATAAATAAATAAAAATATTGATCATAGACAGCTCAAGTTTTCACCTTATTACAGACAATAAAACTATTAGTAAGGATCCAATTTCCAAAGCCAACTATAATCTTTTGGATATTTTCCAAATGAAAGCCTTAACTTTCACCAAAAACAAAGAGACTACTGAAGCAAATTCAAGAAACTGACTCAGGAACAAGGTTGACGTAATGAGCCATAAAATCTATCCCAAGACCAACCTTTCCAGCTCTGACCTTAGAAAAATCATCACATTTGGTTTACCAGCTACCAACTCCAAAGGAGAGATACGATTCTATCCCCCTTATCAAGAATAACCTCATACTTCGAATAAGTGCCAAAAGTTAAAGGCAAATTAGGTTAAAACTTCCGTATATCACCTCAATCCACATCCAAAGCTAGTTCAAATATCCAAAATCACATCAAGACTACAGAATCAAAGTACAAAACACGAAATCGAGAAAAAGAACAAGAAAAGACCATAGAAAAGCTCGAAAAAACCTGGAATCGAATCTTAATGACATCCAACGGCGAGGTCACCATCCTGGAGATGGCACCGGCGATGGCACCGGCGGTAGCTTCGGTGAGCGCCCTCTTGAGCTGACCTTTCTCTTCCATGCTCTCGCTCTTCAGCGACCTTTCGAGAGGAACGCGGGCACGAGCAACGAACAAGGTCTCTCCTTTTTCTTGTGGTTTCTCGGCGCTCTAACAATGGTTGAAAATAAAAAGGAGACAAGGCCCTCTTTGCAATTACCCCCCTAAACTTATGATTATTTATATATTAGTCCTTGCTTTCTATAGTGCAGCACCGTCACCGCCCATTGATTTTTAAGAATATTTTTTTTTCGCCCTGATACCCCTGGCAATATTTATATTTACATATGTTAGTCTTCCGCAAAACTTTTTGGACCAAAGAAAGTGTGTGTAGGAGTTTATGTATATACCCCTACAAAATCCGAAAATTATATATAGAATTTTTTCAATTTCTTATATGTATGTAATTATTGTCATTTAACAACGTGAAAATTTAACATTACTTATATAACTCTATAAATTATATATTTACCTTTTTTGTATTTTCTAATTATAATTTTTAATTTTTTATAAACTTGATAAATGTACTTGAGGTATACCCAAATATGTATCTTATAAATTAATTCAATAAATTAGTTATTATTTGAAGGTTAACTAATATATGTATATATATAATTCAGGTAGCCATGCAAAGAAAAATTCTTTAGATTTGTATGATTTTTTTTTTTTGAGAAATATGAAATTTTGAATTTTAATAATTAATTACAAATCGGTTGTAATACTGTGCATAGCAGTATTAATATTGCTCAGTTTCAACGTCCTTTTTTAAGCACTTACAATTTATTTATTGTTTGTTTTTTTACGAAATATGAAAAGTATGTGTCAAGGACGTGCACAATACATACATAAACATAAATAAGCTCAATAAATATTTATATAATTATACTATCATATTGCATGCTATTTAAGGTTTGATTTTAAATTTTCTCCAAAATAAACAATTTAGGTAAAAAATTCGCTATCAATAGACTTAAAAGACAGCTCTGTTAGTAATTGATTATTTTGTTTCTAAAAAATTCCTATGATATAATATTATATTATCATATTTAAAAACTTTAGTCTCTCTAATATAATGAATTTGCCCCTTTGATCTCTCTAGTATAATTTGTTCTTAGAAAGTCTCTGTATTTTAATTTTTGAGAAATGTAAATCCTCATAAGGACTTTTTAAGGACAAATTATATTAGAGAAATAGATTTATATTTCTTAAAAATTAAAATACAGTGATTTTTTAGAAACAAATCATATTAGATGGACCAAAATGGTAGATTAACTATATTAGAATGACTAAATAGGGTATTTTATCTTGGGAATAATTTTCTTAATAGTCCCTCTACTTTCTCAAAAGTGCCTTTTAGGTCCCTATACTTTAAATTGTAATCATTTAGTCCCACTACTTGATTAAATTGAGCCATGTTAGTCCTTATTAGGGTTAGAATTTAGGGTTTAGAAGGACTAACATGACTTAATTTAAACAGTAGTGTGACTAAAATGTTACATTTTAAAGTATAGAGACCTAAAGGACACTTTTGAGAAAGTAGAGGGACTATTCAGAGAATTATACCTTTATCTTGAGAAATTTGAAAACTATTTGCAAATACAAGAATTACAGGGGTGTATATAAAAAAAGTTTTTTTAGAGAAAAAAAAAAGCTTTTTTTGTGTGTCAACTTTTGCGGGTGGACGAAGCGACACGAGTGCCCGCCGCGTTTGGTTCACGTTTAAAGAGTGGGAAACTTCACTGTTGTTATCGGATCCGGATTCAGATCCGATTATGATTGATCCGATATGGAAAAGACGACAAAAGAAAAGGACTAAAAAGATCTCCATATTGGATGTTCATTAGCTACCGAATATTCTGTTATGATCCGAATACGTGTCATGATCGGGCGAAGAATGACATGCGGATCCAGATCCGCATTGCCCTATCGGATTCGGATGTTTTATGGTTTTACTTGTGTGAGCTTGTGTTTTGATTCGGATTCGGATCATTATCTTTTTGAGTTTATTACGTTGAAGAATGGGATTAGATACTAAGCTTGATATTGTGTGGGATTTGCTCACAAACAAATCATGACTACAATTTGAATTAAATTGAACTTGAGTTTTTTTAATCTTTTTTCTTTTATCCTAATTGGTAATATCTTTATTTTTTTAACTTAATTATTTATATTTTAAAATAAAAAAAATTCAAGGTTCATTTTAAAATTCCTCTAATTAAAATTTTAATATAAATTATAAATTTTTTTTGGTAAAGATATAAATTATAAATTTATTATGATAAAGAAAATATTAAAACAACACCAGGCAACTGTACAATAAAAGAACTAGTATTTTATTTTTCTCTCAAATCAAAGATTAAGGTTCAAATCCTTTGATTTGTTAACATTTTTCATTAAAAAAAATACAACTTTTTTAATGAAATAATAAATTAAAAAATGTCACAGGTATTTGTAAAATTTTATTATATATAATGAAATCTAAAATTTGATTTATTATGTTTATTTTAAATTTATTTTTTTCATTATCAACAAGACACTGTACACATTCACATTATGTACACTTTAAATATGTACCGGCGGAGAGTTGAACTTTGAACTTTTGAAATCAAACGCCTTAATGATTTGGTTGAAGACAGTTTTGTTAGTATAGTTATTTTCATAGGTTTATAAATGTGAAGTTAAATATGTATTTAATGTTTTTTCAACAAATAAAATTTAAGAACTCTTAAAAGTTAAGATAAATCAAAAGAATCTTTTTAAAAAAACTTATCTCACATTTTAATTTATTTTACATTAAACTTATTTTAATATAAAGAAAACGTGAACGGAAAATAGTTAAGAAAGCAAAATTTAAAATTTACATTAAGTAATTTGAATTGATACCATATTAATTAAAACAAAATTATTTTAAAATCTTAATACCATTCATTATTAAATAATAATGACAATTGTTTGCCAAAATTAAACAAAATAAAAAAAAATATAAACTTTAAATTAAAAAAATATAAAATTATAAGTTATTAATTTAAAATACAATGTTAATTTTAATTAATTTATATTTCGCATATTATTTTCTTTAATTTTTTATTTCTTAATTAATTAAAAATATAAACCTAAATTATAAGTTATTAATTTAATTTAAATATAAATTTTATAAAAATAGAAATCAAGACAAAATAATAATAATAAATAACGTTGTTACAGTGACGCACAATATCTTATGGGTTTCATTATAATATATTTTAGATTTGGCGCAATCATAATTTATTTGAGTGAGACACTTCATCACAAAGGTAGGTAACTCATCAATAGTAATTAGATCCGGATCTACATTGACAACTGATCTTCTCCGTCTTTGGTCCAATATTTTTATCTTTACTTTAAATTTTTTAAATATTGTTAAAAATAAATTTTATTATAGGTAAGTAATTATAGTAAAACCAAGGATAACTCACAAGGGTAACTGTACGAGTCTAATATATTTTAAATATTGTAAAAAAAATATAAAATAAAAGGATGATTTTGATATTTTTTAAATATTTTTATCTTTATCACAAGGGTAACTCATCGATGGTAATTGGATCCGCTATCTTGATCCGATATTTCCATTGGCATAAGTAAGTAATTATAGTAAAACCATGTGGGTAAAACAGGAAGAAAAAATTCACCATCATCCATCTCCCACCATCGTCACTTCCTAAACCGGGCCCACACCTCCGAACTTTTGTCCTCCTTCTTCTTCACGTCTCTTTCTCTTTCTCTGTTTCCATTATACCACTCTTCTCTCTCTCTTCCTCCCTTCCTTCATCCATGGCCGCCATCTCCGAACACCCTTCCTGGCCCGATCCAAACCCTAACCCTAACCCTAATTCTGCTCCAGATCCACCTTCGTTCCTCTCTCCTCTGGATGACGAACATCGGCCCCAATCTCCAGAACAATCGGTTCAAGACGATGGCGGCGATGGTGACGATGGCACAGATCGTGGTGGCTTGGATAACCAACCCTTTATTGAATCCCCAAACCCTAGCCCTAACCCTAGCCTCTATGCTGTTCCGACGCCGTCGGCGTTGACGCTTCTCCACCTCTCCTTCAACCAGGACCATGGCTGCTTCGCCGCTGGCACTGACCGTGGCTTCCGGATCTACAACTGTGATCCGTTTCGGGAGATCTTTCGTCGTGATTTTGATGAAGGTGGCATCGGTGTTGTTGAGATGCTTTTCCGATGTAATATTCTTGCTCTTGTTGGCGGTGGCTCTCGGCCGCACTACCCGCCCAGTAAGGTCATGATTTGGGATGATCACCAGTCGCGTTGCATCGGTGAGCTCTCGTTTCGGTCGGAAGTCCGGGCTGTTCGGCTTCGGCGGGATAGGATCATTGTGGTTCTTGATCACAAGATTTTCGTGTATAATTTTGCGGATTTGAAGCTTGTGCACCAGATCGAGACGGTGCCGAATCCTAAGGGGCTGTGCGCGGTGTCGCAGCAGCAGGGATCGCTGGTGCTAGTGTGCCCTGGTGGGCAGAAGGGGCAGGTGAGGGTGGAGCACTATGGCGCGCGCAAGACCAAGTTTATCATGGCGCATGATTCGAGGATAGCTTGCTTTGCCTTGTCGCAGGATGGGCAACTCATTGCAACGGCCAGTACTAAGGGGACGCTCATCCGGGTTTTCAGCACTGCTGATGGGACTCTTCTCCAAGAGGTATTGAGAATTTGAATTTGAGTTTGTTTCAATTGCTAGAAGCTCTGGTAATTGACTTTGATCCCTTCTACTGATTGAAAATTTGAAATAGAACGATACTAAGGGAATATGACAGAAAGTAGGCAGCTAAATGTGAAATTTTCTGTTTTTATTGTGCCATTGAACAATAAGTAGCATGGTTCTGCAAGTGTTTCATTGATTGATTATAGGTTGAGGGTTACCAATATTGAAGATGTAGTTTTTTATTCCCTGAAAGTTTACTTGAAAGGAGATGAGGATGTATCAAATCTGAAGTTCTGGTCATAATTGATGTGTGACAGTGGCTAATTTCATTTTTAGGTTACAGCCTTGTTTTGGCTTCACTGATCAGGATGAAACTAATATAGGTGGACATTTGATATGGCATTAACACTTATTTTTCCTGTGCTTATTGCAAAACTTCATGTGGTTGAAGCTTAATTAGCTCATTGATTGGAATAGATGGTCTATGAGTTGTAATTTAATTTGTGGTAGACCTCCTCCTGGCTTAGTTATATCCAATAAAAACCTTGAGAACATTTGCATTTTATTGCAGCGCCATTCTTGGTTTTTGTTATCTTACCAATTGTGTTATTAGCCACCCGGATTGATTCCATCCTAACTTTTAATTTCTCAGGAGGTTTATTATTTTTAGGAAATGCATTATTGCAGTTGAAAAAGTACAGTAATGATGAAGATGAACTGTATCATAAATAATGACTCACCTGTGTATCCCCCTTTCTTTTTAAGTATTGTGCTGATCAAAGTTGATGTTGTAATTATGCTTTAGATAATATTTGTAAATTTTTCATATCAACAAAGAGCAGCATCTTCTTATATGATCTTGCATAGTTTGCTTAAAGCTGATTTGCCCTTTCTGGTTTTTGAAAATATCTTGGCTTATAAACCTTGGATAAACAGCATATATTTTTGTCTTATTATTTTTGGATGGTGATGCCGAGTCTTTTTATGCTGATTTAGTGATTTGGTGCTGGTATTCTGTTTAAGATAATGTAGCTCTATTTAAAGCATGCATGACCTTAATTTTTGCTGCAAAATGTTATCTTTGTGATTTCCCTCAATATTGAAGTTGAATGTTTCTTTCCTTTTTTTGTTCTATATCCTGTATGTGCTCACTATGCATGACATTTTTTATGTGGCCGGAGTTGCTGTCTCTTTGTGTTCTCCATGCATGAAATTTTTATGTGGTCCAAGTTGCTGTCGATGGAGCTAGCAATCCCACTTGGCCAGTATGTTGTTATCATGGCTTGTATAATTTGTCCCTTTTTTACTTTCATAGAAGATGCTGATTTGGTTTTATCATTCAGTTCTTTTGCACTTATATCTTTCCACTAATGTATTAGCTCCATTGTATCACTTTGCGTAAGTTCATAAAAAATTGTGTACTTTATTTGTTCCGGTGTTTGTTTGCTGTTGCTTGACTTGTTTTGCTTATCTGTAACATTTAACAGATACAATAATATAGATCGGCTTCATAATTTAGCTCATTTGCACCTATTTCTTTTCACGTTGTGAGCTTTCTGGCCAATCATTCTCTGATTGCACTGGAGCTGAATGTACTCTGCTGTTTCATTTTGTGCTTGGCGAGGGATTATGTAATAATTTATGCTTTCTTTTGGTGGATTCCTTTTCACCTCCCAGATTGTTATGTTTCCAATATCTTTCATGCTTTTGATACTCTCTTTCATTTAGCAATTATTGTATATGATAAACTTATGATTAAACTCTAGTTTTGGGACTGATTATTTGTTCATATAGGTAAGGAGAGGCGCTGATAGAGCTGAGATACATAGCCTTGCATTTTCTGCAAACATGCAGTGGTTGGTAGTCTCAAGTGACAAAGGAACTGTCCACGTGTTCAGTCTGAAGGTAAATTTAGGATCAACAGGAAGTGAAAAAGCTCGGTCCTCTCCCGAGCCAAATTCTCAAGGTGTCCATTCAATTCCCTCTTTCTTTAAAGGTGAACATTATTAACCTTTGCAGAATCTAGTTTGATCTTATAATGGTCTTCAGCCTAGTAAATAGCATTTTTAATTTGTGTTTATTGTTATTACGAATGAAAGATGATTACCAATGGTTAGTAGAAGCTGACGTTAAATCGTTTCTGCAGGAGTGCTACCAAAGTATTTCCATTCTGAATGGTCAGTAGCACAATTCAGATTGCACGAAGGATCTCAGTACATTGTTGCATTTGGCCACCAAAAGAACACAATTGTGATTTTGGGAATGGATGGAAGGTATTCAAATTTCAAAAACATTTGGATTTCCATAACATTATTCATGTCTTGTTTAGCCACGCACACGATACATTTAATCACAATCACTTCTTGATGCACTGTATGAAACAGCTGGACTATAACATTTTATGTATTCCTTGCAGCTTTTATCGGTGTGAGTATGACCCAGTTGCCGGGGGAGAGATGAAACAGCTGGAATGTTACAATTTTCTGAAAACAGAGGAAGCCTTTTAATAGCCAAAATAAGATGATAATTTATTACTTCTCTCTGGGATACTGTTGTAAAAAATATCGGCATTTTTAGACTCTTTCAAAACATGATGAAAATGTAAATATAAATCGTATTGACCTGCTTCAGATAAACATCGTCGGACGGATATCAAAAACCAGATGCATGCCTTGTTTAGATTAAGCTGCTGTAAATAATACTGGTCATGCATGTAAACATGTGTGCTATGCTTGTTTTACTGGAAACAAACAAAGCTTTTGTGATCAGCATGGCTTTGAAGGTGCTTGGCCATATGGTGACGCATTTGAGTTAGTTCTTATGCCAATATAATTTAATTGGAAAGAATACAAAGAACAAGTAATATTTAGTTTGTATTGAATGGGTGATTTATTTAACGCTTTTTACGCATTTGCAAGTGAGTAATGAATTCTATGATTGGAAATGCTTGGTTTTTACTTGATGTTTTTGGTTGGGGAATGATAGGTATTTTAATGTGACAAATATAATTTAAAAAAATATTTAAAATCATCAAAAAAATTTAAACTTATTAACAATTTGGATGAGTCTGAAACAACAAAATTTAGAATTTAAAAGTCTAATATTAGATGATGCCACATTATCTAAGGATGTCTGATGATTAGAAATCCAAGTAAATCTAGCAAACACTTCAGTGTTGGTATACAATAATTACTATAAAATTATCTCTGTAACTAATAGTTAATTATTAGATCATGATTTAACGGTTACCGACTATGTTTGCTGACGTTAGGTAACATCATATGGTTCATCAATGTGTTAACTCTACGACCCTGACGCTGATTTACACTAACATAAAATGCACCGCAACAAGCCATTGAAATGTGGAACTTGATAATAAATAAATAAATAAATCAATCAATCTATTATTTCACTGACATATGGACATAACCAATATCTTCCTTGCAATTCAAGTAAATTTCATTGTTTTTATCAGTAGCTATGTCCTTGCCCATGTCATTCAAAGTTTATAACCACATAAAAAGTACACCAACTGGACTTATTCTTGGGGGAGGATCTACACAATGAATGGAAGTTATCATGGAATTGCTTCAACCTTTTGGATAGTTGTACCATTGAGCATAGGACAAGTATACCTTTCATTTCACTTCACTTCACTTCTTCTCAGGTAGCTTTTCCAGCATTTCAGGTATCACATCAAACAGATCAGCAACAAGGCCATAATCAGCAACCTGCATTCCAGCACTTTCACACAATTGAGATCAAAGCAAAGTGAAGATGCTATGAGATCAGCCACACTTGCAGATGAAGAAAGGCAACAGAGAATGCATTAAACAATGCCGAAAAAAAATCAGGTTTCGATATCCATAGTAAAGCAAACAATGCTTGCAAGTAGAGTGAGATAAATTTGTTTTTCTTTATCAAGATTAGTGATTACATACATGCTATCCAATTCAATTAGGATGATACCTGAACAAAATCTATGACATCTTAATAGATTATGTTATACTTTGAAAGTTATTGAAGCATGATTCAAAATTTTGTTGATATACTAACAGAACTTGAGCTTGTTGATAAAATAAGAAGAAAAAGAGAGAAATCATTCACCTGAAATATGGGTGCATCTGGATCTTTATTAACTGCTACAATGACCTTTGAATCTCTCATTCCAGCCAAGTGTTGTATGGCGCCCGAAACCCCAAATGCCATATACAGATCTGGAGCAACTATTTTCCCAGTTTGACCAACCTGAGAAAAATTAAGGTTGGTTTTTATTTCGAAAATTAAGTGAGAGGACAGCTTCAAAGTTATCAACAATATCAAGTTCATGTATTTGAAAAAGAAGGTGCTTTTAAGGAGGATGCCAATCCTACATAACAGCGAATAGCTGATGCAAGTGGAGAATGATAGAAGCAAGCAATAATAATTTTCAAGGGCTTCCATCACAACCGAGAAAAGAACTGACAAACGAAGTTAATTAATCATTCCACCATTCCAAACCACATCCCTTGATCTCCAGTAATCATGCACACACCAAATAGAAAGAGAGAGTAAGAGCAGGATGACTTGATAGGACTTTGTTTTTCATAAAACAAAAACCTCTTAAATGCATACCTGACAAACACTCTTATTATGAAAATGTGCAGGTAATAAACACAATAACAAATAACTTCATATAAATTGAGGGAGAATTCTTGATTTAATTTTCTCAAGAAAGAGGAATATATATCGTATGATGGTTTTCTTATTTATCTAATGAATTGAGATAAAGTGCTCCAAGACAGAAATTGATAAGATTAACAATGGCATGTTTTAATGATATTTCATTAAATCAGACACTTGCCATCCCTACACAAGGCCTGGGAGACGAGGATGCAATTGAAATGAACAAATGATAGAAAACAATCACAGGGGCCTATGGTCCATCTTTTCAGGTAAGGTTATATGATTCCGATTATAAAAAGCCACCTTCGTACCGACTTGTTTCCCGGCAATGAAAGCATCAGGAAGATCCCTGCTGTTCTTAGAATAAAATTGAAATGAATCTCAAAATGACTTGTCCAGAGATCTAACTAGAAAACCCAAAAAAAAGTCAAAAGATAAATCTTAATAAGGCCAGAAGTGATGGCACATGCAGCAATGTAGAGGGAAAAGATGCTAACAATTAATAACCCTTCAAAGGTCAATCATCTGTTCAACAACAAGAGAAATTTGGTGAAGGAAATTTTTGTGCTCTACCAACAGAAAAGGCATTTCCATCTTAAAATATAATGGAATACGAACTGCTGAATTAGCTGTTCTGAATAAGCTATATAAAGTTCACCCAAGTTCAAGATGTAGCAGGAACAACATTAAAGTTCAAACTAACAAATGCATATATATTAAAAAGTTACCTGCAGCTCATTAGGGACAAATCCTGCATCCACAGCAGCTCGAGTGGCCCCAACTATGTAACAGAAATCCAGCAATCAGAAATATTCTTATATCGATATTACAATAGGAAACATTAAATTTCTTTATACACACAGAAATGAAGGAAGCATATAATTTTCTTTTTTTATTCTTTTTATTTATATTTTATATCAGCTGAAACATGCTTATCATTTGAGAACTTCTTTGCAATGTTTACATATCAGATCAATTTAAATGATCAGGCCACACTCAAGGCAGGATATAAGGGATTAACCAGAAAGAAATATTAAATTGTTAGGCCCAGTTATTTCATTTGTGATGCCATTTTCTTGCCAAAAAAAACAAAAATACAAAGAAGATCTATAAAGTGGGCACCTGCGGCACCAAGTTTTTCAGCAAGTTTCTCCAAAAGTTTGAAGTTGTCTGCACTCTTCAATGCACGCCCACCTGTGACTACAACACGTGCATTCCCCAAATCTGGCCGTTCACTATCCTGGGATGTAAGATTTAACCACCTTGATTTTCCAAAGGTTTCTGTAAAAAATTAAAAATAAAAATTGATCAGTGTCACTGATTTTAGTTTGTCAAATACCAGCAGCTATGCGTCATTTGAGTCACACACTGGAAAGAATGCGTCCCAAAGAGGTCTTTCAAACATTTTCATCTTCATAGGAATTCCAGTTATTAGAATATTGAACCATTTAAAAGGAAGCCTACAATATAAATTATCTGTGAATTGACTTCTTCAGTAACTTAGGAAAAGGAAGAGAGCTCTCCCATAATTGATTTCATCCAGAGAAAAGGCATGAAAAAAGAACAAACTTAAGATTAGGTGAAATGAATATGATATCATGAAAAATTTTGTGAGCTGAGAGACATCGTTAAACATAAGACAATGAGGGAAGACCTTTGAAATGCTAAATCCACAGGATTAATGGATAACATATGATACACATGCAAACAGCCATATCAATTTTTAAAAAGACAATTTCAAATTTATCAAATAATTTGTAAATGTCGGAACCAAACAACACAAGAATTGATCAACTCAGTAATATGGTGAATGACAAAACAGACCTTCATTGAAGGTTGAGAGGTCAACCTGGGAGATTGGTACTGCATCAGACTTTGTGTCTTTTGAGAAAGTTGAAATGGGGAATGACGTGGACCTGATGGTCATCATGCAAGGATCTGGGCCAGTATAACGAACAGTAGACAGAGCATTTCCAGCATATATTGGCCTATATGATTTGATCGAAATGAGCAAAGCATCAACCCATAATGATCTAGGATGTTAAATAGAACATAAGAACACATCAGGCTACATTCTTTGGCAAACAATGGGGCATGAAAAACTAGGATACAGTTCAAACCAGAGGAATATTCATGGCATCAATCACTTCCAATCCACAGACATTCACAGATGCTGGTTTGTTGTCCTATCAATCAATGAGCATCAACCATCAAAATGAAAACTATGCATTCCATTAGATTAACATAATAACATTATCACTATGAAATGAGTGGTACTGTAAGTAAGAAAAAATTATAGAGAGATGTTAGTCAATATGTTAATTTCAACATATACAAGCATAGAAAGAAAATTGTTCAGATGTCAAAAGAAGTGAGTTTTCCGAGAGAGAGAGAGAGAGAGAGCGAGAAGTTCACTGGAAAATTGAACATGCCCGTCTCAGATTGCAATAGATCATTATGCAATGCACTTAAAACTGCCAGCAATAGTTCATTATGACAACAACCAAACTCTTCAAATATCAAATGAAAACCCAATGAAAATAAGGAGGAGGAATCAGAAGGAACCTCACAAATAATCGTGGTTCAGATATCTCAACAACATCTGTAACAGGTGAAACATCTAAAAGAGCCGCAGCTCTTGGAAGTACATTTTTGCCAAATGAACTTGAAGAAGCCATTATATATGAGTAGCCATCCTTCTGCTGGACCAACTGGATAAGTTTGGCCCATGTTTCAGCTAATGGATGCTTCAGTATGTCTGCCTCAGCGACAAGAACCTACAGTAAATGGATGGTAGTCTCAAAATTACATGAAAAGAAATGAAACAAATGCAGGCGCAAAACATCAAGAACAATTTTCTATGCTTAAACAAACTTCCTACCTCTTGGTAAAGGTGAAGAAATATCGCAACATTATCAACTATTTACTAATAATAGTCATGAATGGTAAACACAAGAAACGAGTATCCTAGCGAACATAAATGGCTCACAAATTGATAATAGCCAACCTCAGAAATCAAAGGATGGCATGATGCAGCATGTGACGCAGCTTCCTGAAGACTTGGACCAGAGCCAGCCAAGAGAACAGATATAGATTTTTCTTTATTAACAAACCCTGCAGCTTCAACTGCACTTAGTGATGATGGTTTTACCAATCCACCTTCATGTTCAGCTAAAACCAATGTGCTCATCTAGAAAAAGACATTGTGGATAAATAAACAAATGGATTATTAACTATGCCGAATAAGAAAAAAATCAAAGGACACGAATCATGTCCTTATTGTTCTTATCAGGCAAAAGATTATGGTGCAAACAATAATTGAGAGTGTAGATTGTTACTCGTGAGAAAGGCTTTCGATTTGTTAACTTAGTCAGCAAAAAAACATACTTAATAGCTACCACAAAAAAGATGATGTGAAACAATTCGTACGCATCAAAAGCAAGTGTTCAAACTCATATAAAAGCCAAAATAGATGATCATATTAGGGGGATTTGAGCTAGTTATTTCAATTTAGTCTTCCCTTTTATCATATCTTTCGAAGCTTCAAATTTGGTTCTGCATCAGATATTTTGTATACCTAGTAGTTAGTAATTAATAGAAATTTTCAGATGTAGCTAAATTCACCTCTGCTAAGAAGGTAGAATTCAGACTCTGGACCCAATCCAAGATGAAAATTAATTTAATTCGAAATCCACGTAGCAAAACCATGTTTAATTCAAGTCATGTTATTGGTCACCAACTCACCATGTACACCCACATGATTTAATAATATTTGTCCTTTTCTTTAAATCAACAGGGTTTAGCAACATAATCACAGATCATATTCATGAGGACAACATCCACACATGCAACCCTATAAATGCCTCTTATCCTCAACATATAAACCCTAACAGGCATACTCATCTCCTGCAGTCATCCTTAAAGTGAAACACACAATAAAATTATTCTCATAGACCTCCTTAATTGATGTTCAACTACATCATCTCCAGCTCAAAAGTCATCTAAGATTTGAATAAACTGAGCAGTTAACCAATGTTACACACTGAAACATCTGCTATTCTCCATGAATTTTTCCATATTCTAATGACAGCAAACACTTGCTATTCTCTTGCTTATCAATCTTAATCAAGACATCATTCAGAATCAGTGGTAAAGGGTGACCATTGCCAATTTATAGGTTACAAATAAAATACTTATCAATCAAAAACCTAATGTATGGACAAATTGATTGCTAATTTACAAATTCAGAAGCAAATCAAAAGCAGTAACATCAATTGCCACATAATTCATTAATTTTCAACAAAATAAATTGATTTCAACCTCCAAAATCTCAAAATAATTTGAAAAGATCAAGAATTAAGGAAAATACAAAAATTGTGAAACACAATGAGAAAAAAGAGAGTCCAAAGATAGAAAAATTCGAAATTAAGGGAACATGGGAAAGATGAACTCACGAATCTCGAAACTATGGCCGAAAAAGAAGGGATCGATCGGTTTCTCAAAGCTCTGGACATCAAAGCCGACGCCATTGATGGACCTCTGGTGTTCCAGGGAACGAAGTTCCGGCGCGTGCTTTGGTCTGTTGCGAGCTTGGACATTTTCAGATAGACCACTATGTTTTTTTAAATTTCTTTTTTAATTACGAAAAGGCCCTCTGCATCAATTAATAAAAACACAGGGGGTTTTTCGCATATTAATCGAAAAATATTAAAACATTTCTAATGGGGATGACAATTACGCTAAATGCCAACGACCTCTTGGTCTATTGGCATTGGGTCCCTTGCGTAGGGTATTCGTCTCGGGTTTCGAACGTGACTCCCCGTTTCGATCCCCACCTCGTGCAAAATGAGTGCACGGTGTGCGTGTCGAGCGCTGCTCCCCACGTGTACGTCCCTAATTAGGCGCTTGTCGCCCTTTTCAAAAAAAAAAAAAAAATACAATCACGCTAAATGAGTGCTATGCCAAAAACATCCCCAAGTATGAGTGCTCATATGGCCAGTATATATATATGGGGATACGTCTTCTAGGGACGTCCCCAGAATCCATATCTAGGGACGTCCCTATGAGTCTTTAGATCATTTGATCTAACGGCTCCTATGATTTTCCCAAAATCATCAGAATCTTGCTACAATATCTCAATGCTATGATCTTATCCAAATTAAAGACAAATAAAACCCTAAATCTCAAACAGATCAATCAATAAATCAATGAAAAAACTAATTTTGATAAACATAGAGAAAAAAAAAATCATCAGAATCTTACTACAATATCTCAATGCTATGATCTTATCCAAATTAAAGACAAATAAAACCCTAAATCATCTCCAGCATCAAAGTAGCCAAGCAGTTGCTTCATCGAACCAGAAGCTTTAAAAATCAAAACCCTAGATTAAGACAACATTAACAAACCCAATATTCCAAACAACATCTAAAGACAACATTAACGCCTCCCTAGATGGTGAAGACGACGGGAGGCCGTTGGTGGAGACGGGGGAGAAGCCGTTGGTGGTTGGTGGCGTTGGTGAAGACGACGGGAGGCTTTGTTGGTGCTTTTACTTTTTCTTTTTGTGGAGGAGGAGACAGAGACCTAATGTGAGATTCTGATGATTTTGGGAAAATCATAGGAGCCGTTAGATCAAATGATCTAACGGCTCATAGAGACGTCCCCAGATATGGATAAAGCATTACACATATATTCTTAAATAAAACTTACATTTTTCTCCGCTTCTTCGTCTTTGAATTTTTACTATATTATGGATAAAAATACTCCTCTATTTTCCCAAGCTCTAAAATTTTTAAATAATACATGACAATTTTTTTTCCACTTTTATCCAAATGTCCAAAATTTAGATTATATATATTATGTTATGTTAGTAACACAGCATCGGGTTACACCCTTGTAATATAATTAATTTTATTTAAATATTTATCTAGTGAGAAAGGATTAGATGAAATCATATTTATCATGCCCGGTAGATTTTATCTGTAATTTTTTAAATAATTTTAGTTATTTTAAGAGGATTATAATCACTTACATATTATATTATTTAATTATTTTATTAATAATATTTAAGATTTTATTAAATAAATATGTTTTAATGAAGTATATAATGTAAATAGTAAAAAAAATGATTGAAATGATTGTGAGTCCTATTTTATTGTATAATAGTTTAATGGGTTAATGAGGTGCAATGAATATCAAACTCTATGATAGTATAACGATTAAAGTTACTCTTACTATAACTCATTGAATAGTCTCTCTATTTTTTTACATTTACCCTTTTAGTCCCTTTATTTTAAATTGGAACCGTTTAATCTCTCTACTATTTTAATTGGAGTTTGTCAGTCCACTTCTTGAGGGTTTAGGTTTTAGAATTTAGAGGACTGATATGACTCACTTAAAATAGTAGAGGAACTAAAAATTTATAATTTAAAGTAGAAAGATCAAAGTGGTAAGTTTGACAAAGTAGACGGACTATTTATAGAATTATACCAAAAATACTTATACCACACTGAGAAGAATGGTATCTGATGATGATCTCTTAGTTTATTGACACCAAATCTCTTACATAAAATATTCATTTTAGAGAGAATCTAAGGGCCTGTTTGGATATCCCAGAATTATGGCATAATCTGTACATTATGCCATAATTTTATATTTTCTGAGAATTATGCCATATTGGCTGTTTGGGTATTTTTTTTAGAGTATAAAATTATGGCATAATATAGGTATTATGGCATAAAAAAATATTCCACTAAGAGTGGAATATTTTCTCATTGTAAAAAATCTCTCTTTTGATCTAGCCACCAGTCATTGGTCCATCCCTTGTCCGGCTGGCCTCCCCAATCGGCCACCGGTCTGGCCAACCTCCGGCGACCGGCCACTAGTCCGACCGGCGGTCCGGCCGACCTCCGGCGACCGACCACCGGGGGTCTGACCATCGGTCGCCCAGCATCCGGTGACATGCTTGCGGTCCATTGGTGGTCCGGGCATCCTCAGGTAATCAGCCGCCGGTCCACCGGTGGTCCAGTCGACTACCAAATGACCTCCGGCGACCAGCCATTAGCCCGGTCGGCGGTCCGGCCGACCTCCGGCTACTGGCCACCAGTCCACCGGGGGTCCGACCATCGGCCGGCCAGCATCCGGTGACATGCTGGCGGTCCATTGGTGGTCCGAGCGGCCTCTTGTAATCAGCCACCGGTCCACCGGTGGTCCAGTCGGCTACCAAATGACCTTCGACGACAGGCCATTAGTCCGGTCGGCGATCCGGCCACCGGTCCACCGGGGGTCCGACCATCGGGCGGCCAGCATCCGATGACATGCCGGCGGTCCATAGGTGGTCCGGACGGCCTCTGGTAATCGGCCACCGGTCCACCGGTGGTCCAGTCAGCTACCAAATGACCTCCGGCGACCAACCACCGGTCCACCGGGGGTCCGACCATCGGGCGGCCAGCATCTGGTGACATGCCGGCGGTCCATTGGTGGTCCGGACGGCGTCCGGTAATCGGCCACCGGTCCACCGGTGATTCGCCCATCGGCCGACAGTCCACCGGTAGTCCAGTAGGCCTTCGGCCACCGGCCACCAGTCCACCGACGGTCCAGTGGCCGACCAATAGATTTCCGTAATTTTTTTATTTTGTTAACCAAACACTCATTCTGTAAGAATAAAATATGTCATAATTTCTGTAATAATCACTTGCAATTTCTGCATAATAAAATTATGCCATATTTTTTTATTTTGCAGCCAAACAGGTTAAGATTGAACTCCAAAGATATTAATAATACACATGTACATGTTTCGGAATTTGCATAAATGTGAGGAGCTTGGCACCTATTTATTAAAAAAGAAGAAAAAGGAGGATGGTATCTCTTTCCATTCCCTCCTGCAACATTAGTTTGTGATAAGTAGCTTATCCATTTTTTTTTAATGAATTTGTGACTTTTTTTCCAGTTTTATTTTACTCATAATTCTTAGTATTAATATATTTTTTTTATTCAAACAATCTAATTCTTAAACTTTGGAACAAATTACCATGCAATTTTTTTTAAAAAATTAAACGACAAAAAAAAGTCATTTATCTATTTATTAACTTTTGAATAAAAAGGATAAACTACAAAAATAAAAATTAAAAATGATAACATACAAAAAGATTTTTTTTTTTTTTTTTTTTTTTTTTTTTTTTTTTTTTTTTTTTTTTTTTTTAATGTGGACAAGCCACAAGTGGTATTTGAACACTCTTCGACCTGAGTTGATAGAAATAATAGTAATTTCATTGTTCTTCCTTCTTACTTGTTAAGATATTTACAACAGAATGATTAGCAGATGCAGCTGTTGTGTAGCAATAAAGTCTTTCTATTTTGTTAGAATATTTTTCAACAAACTCCAGCTTATGTTATCTTGACTTGTTAAAAGGTTGTGATATATTTTTGTTAATGCTGTGTGCATTTTGTTTCCTATGTATATATATAGCAGTTTAAGCTTAATAAAATGACATACAGATTTTTATTCAATTTGTATCCTCTCTATTGCCTTCTTATTTTTTGACTTAGTATCAGAGCCATAATGGCCAACTCCAATGCTCATTCTAATGCGTCTTTATTTTCTCTTAGAGGAATGCTTGCGCACCTTCTTCAATCAAATTAGATAATGACAATTTTTTGCTTTGGCAAAATATGATACTACCACTCTTGAGAGGATACAAACTTAAAGGTTTTTTAACTAGTGAAACATCTTGTTCTGCTCAATTTATAATTTCCATAAGCACTACTTCTGCATCTATTGTTTTAGGAACTCCAACGACAAAGAGAAAGCCAAATCCACAGTATGATGTCTGGGTTTCAAAAGACCAGCTATTATTAGGCTGGTTGTACAATTCTATTTAACCACGAGTTGCAGCTCGTGTGATGGGTTTTACAACCTCTAAGGATTTGTGGAAAGGTATTAAAGAATATTTTGGAATGCAGAACAATTCTCGTGTTATCTTTCTAACTGGAGAATTACAAAAGGTTAGAAAAGAATCAATGAAGATCGAAGACTATCTTAACTCAATGAAGTCAATTGCAAATAACTTGGCTTTGGCAGGAAAGTTAGTTGAAAGCACAGATCTTATTACTTAAGTACTTGCTGGACTAGATGAAGAATATACTCCAATTGTGGTTCAAATCACAGGAAGAGAGTCTATTACCTGGGGAAAGCTGCAATCCACTTTGATGACTTTTGAAAATCGATTAGAGCAATTAAATGCAACACGTATAAGCATGGCAGGCGTGCAAGAAACTTAACCAACTGCTGCATTAGCAAGAAAAACCAATTTTCATTCCAAAAATATTGGCTATTCTATAAATCAAAGAGACTTCTCTGGGACACAAGGAAGAGGAAATCCCAGGAATGGAAATAGTAGAGGAAGTGGTCGTGGAGGTAGAAGCTACAATTCCAGACCAATGTGTCAAAATCTATGGGAAGATGGGGCTCACAACTCCTTATTGTTGGAATAGATATGATGAAACTTTTATGGGCAACTTTTCACAACAAGTGAAAGGAAAGCAAGAGCGTTCTTCTTCTACAACCGCATTTACGGCTACTATAGATTCAGAGGCTGATCCTGGTTGGTTTATGGATAGTGGAGCAAGCAATCATATCACAAATGACTCAAACAATCTCAATAATGCAGGAGAATATTTTGGTAAGGAAAAGTTAATGGTTAGAAATGGCTCAAAGCTTTTCATTGCTCATACTGGCATAATAAACTTACCATCTTTAGATAAAAGGTTTTGTAATTGAAAAATGTTCTGCATGTGCCTTCTATTAAGAAAAATCTGCTCAGTGTTTCTCAGTTAGCATTTAACAATAATGTATTTATTGAATTTCACTATGAATGTTGTTTTGTTAAGGACACAGGACAGATTCTACTTCAAGGGATGCTTAAAGATGGTTTATATTAGTTAAATCTTCCAAATCAAGTCAAGATGTCTACTGCCAAAAATGATTTATCTGTTTTGTTTGCTTCTAGTATTTCCACTTCAAATAAAGATTTGTGGCATAGGAGATTTGGTCATCCTTGTAACAAAATATTATCTTAAATTTTAAGATCTTGTCATCAGTCTATGGTGTTGAATAAATATATTTCTTTTCTCAATGCTTGCCAATATGGGAAATCTCATTCTTTACCTTTTCCAAATTCTACATATCATGCAAAATGGCCACTAGAGTTAATACATTCAGATTTGTGGGGACCTGCACCTGTAACATCTTGTGAAGGTTTTAAGTATTACATACATTTCCTAGATGACTATAGTAGATTCACCTGGATTTATGCTTTGAAAACAAAAAATGAAGCAATAGAGATGTTTATCAAATTCAAACGATTAGTTGAAAATAGACTTGATAAGAAAATTAAAATTGTTCAATCAGATTGGAGAGGCGAGTATAGAAATTTTACTAAACCTTCAGAACAATGTGAAGTTGAATTCAGACATCCTTGTCCTCACACATCTTCTCAAAATGGTAGAGCGGAGAGAAAGCACAGACTTATAGTCGCTACTGGGCTCACTTTATTAGCTCAAGCTAAGATGTTGCTTAAATATTGGTGGTATGCATTTCAGACTGCAGTTTATCTTATCAATAGAATACCTACACCTGTTCTTAAACTTCAATCTCCTATTCAAGTTCTTTTTGGCCAAAAACCAAATTACAGGTTTCTCAAAGTATTTGGTTGTGCATGTTTTCCTTGTCTTAGGCCATGTCAAAGAAATAAATTCCAATTTTACTCTATTAAATGTGTGGTTTTAGGATATAGTCAAAGTCATAAGGGATATTTTTGTTTAGGTTCTAATGGAAGAGTTTATGTTTCAAGAAGTGTTGTTTTTGATGAAAATGATTTTCCTTTTGAAAAGAACAAGTTTCTCACAAATTAATCAAGTCAGTTTAATGAAAATATTGTTATCCCATGTTCTTCTCAATCCATTTTCTCTTTTCCTTCTTTAAAGACAACTTATGCAGTCGTTTCAATTGATATAAATTCTCAGCAAGCATCTCTTAGAGAAGAAATTGTCCCTACTCAGTCTGAAGACTTACAACAAACAATGACCATTCTTTAAGTCATTATGCTAACACTGAATTAGTAGAACAGGCAATAGAGTTGGAGAATTCTTTTCAAGTTGCTACACAAGACACTTCTATCCAAATAGATCAGCATGAACAACCTTTGCTAGAATTTTCTATTGACCCAAGTCTTCATGCTGTGCAATCTAATTCTTCAACTATAGTTTTTGCATCAACAAGAAGACAAAAGCAATATGAAGTCTTCAACTTCTGAACCAACTTCTGTCAAAAGAAGCTCTTCAAGATGAAAATTGGACAGCAGCCATGCACGAAGAATTAACAGCTTTTGCCAAGAACAATACTTGGAAATTGGTTCCATTTTCTTTAGATATGAATGTTGTGAGTTATAGATGGGTATTTTGTCTCAAACACAATGTTGATGGTTCTATCCAGAGATATAAGGCGCGTCTTGTGGCAAAAGGCTATCTTCAAACTCCTAGAATAGACTACAATGAGACTTTTAGTCCAGTGGTGAAAGCTTCTACCATTCATATAATTCTTGCTATTGCTGTTTAAAAAAACTGGAGCATTAAGCAGCTTGATGTCAATAATGCTTTCTTGAATGGAAAACTTCATGAAAGTGTATAGGTTTAAATATCAAAATGATCCCTCTATTTTGCTATTTCCGCCCTTTTAGTCCCTCTAATATAAAATCTGCCCTTTTGGTCCTTATAATTGCACATTTTCGTCCTTAAGCTGTAAAATCCGCCTTTTTGGTCCTCGTATTTGTACATTTTTGTCTTTTTTTGTCCCTCTAATTTATTAGCTGAAAGGACCAAAAGGGCTGATCTGTAAATTGGAGGGACTAAAAGGACAGAAATGTGCAAATACGAGGACAAAAAAGATGGATTTTATATTAGAGGGACTAAAAGGGCGGAAAACGTAAAATAGAGGGACCATTTTGATATTTTGACCAAAGTGTATATATGACTCAACCCGATGGGTTCATTGATTCAAATAAGCCTCATCATGTGTGTAAACTTGCAAAGGCTTTATATGGTTTTTGAAACAAGCGCCTCGGGCTTGGTATGGTCAATTAAAACACACTGTTTGCAACTAGAGTTTTACATAGTCTCAGTGTGATTCTCCTCTCTTCTTCTATCAAACCAGCAGTAATATTATTTTTGTTCTTGTCTATGTTGACGATATAATTATCACAGGGAATGATCTATCTTTGCTACAACACTTCACCAAGGAGTTAAATCACATGTTTTCTCTTAAAGATCTTGGTAATCTTCATTTTTTTTATTGGTATTGAAGTGTGTCGAGATCATTCTGGTTTGTTTCTCACTCAAACTCGGTATATTATTGATCTTTTGTCCAAGTTTGATATGGTGAATTGCAATTCATGTCCCACACCTATGAGTACAGGTAAAACTATTAGTGCGCATGATGGCAATCCTTTACATAATCCTACGATGTATGACAGTGCTGTTGGTGCTCTTCACTACCTTGCTCACACAAGGCCTGATATTGCCTTTGTTGTTAATAGGTTAAGTCAATTCTTGGCATCTCCTACTGATGAACATTGGAAACTCTTAAAACGTGTGTTCAGATATCTGCAAGGTACACTTCATCTAGGGTTGCATATTCAGTGCAATGAAAGAGTCAATTTGACAGGTTTTTCTGATGGTGATTGGGCGTCATGTCCTGATGATCGTCGTTCAGTTGCTGGTTATTGTGTGTTTCTTGGAGAAACATTAGTTTCATGGTCCTCCAAAAAGCAAAATGTTGTTGCTCGCTCTAGTACAAAATTTGAATATTGTGCTCTTGCACATGTAGCTGCTGAAATTATTTGGATACAATCATTGTTTATAGAAATTGGCATTCCTCATGTTGGTGTTCCAGCTACTTGGTGTGATAATATGAGTGCTAATGCTCTTGTTTCCAATCCAGTTTTGCACTCTAGAACAAAACATATTGAGATTGATGTTTATTTCATTCGAAATAAGGTGCTTAATCGAGAGCTTGAGGTTCATTTTATTCCTTCAGATGATCAAGTAGCTGATTTATTTACTAAGCTTCTTATGCATTCTCGGTTTCTGTTTCTTTGAGACAAACTCGGTGTTAGCATGGTGCCCTCGAGTTCGCTGGGGGATGTTAAGATATCTACAACAGAATGATAAGCAGATGCAGCTGTTGTTGTGTAACATAATAAAGGTTTTCTATTTTGTTAGGATATTTTTATGCAAACTCCAGCTTATGTTATCTTGACTTGTTAAAAGGTTGTGATCTATTTTTGTTAGTGCTCTGTGCATTTTGTTTCCTCTGCTATATATAGCAGTTAAAGCTTAATAAAATAATATGCAGAGTTTTATTCAATTTGTATCCTCTTTGTTATCTTCTTATTTTCTGACTTTACACTATCATTTTTAAAAGGTTAAAATATCAAAATGGTCCATTAATTTGGCGTTTTCCGCCCTTTTAATCCCTCTAATATAAAATCCGCCTTTTTTGTCCTCGTATTTGCACATTTCTATCCTTTTAGTCCCTCCAATTGACGGATCAACCCTTTTGGTCCTTTCAGCTGATAAATTGGAAGGACAAAAAAGGACAAAAATGTGTAAATACGGATTTTACAACTAAAGAATGAAAATGTGCAAATACAAGGACCAAAAGGCTGGATTTTATATTATAGGGACTAAAATGGTCGAAATCGCAAAATAGAGGGACCATTTTGATATTTAAACCTTTATAAAATTATTCACATGTTATTTGTTTGGATTTCCGTAGCTTGGGACTTTATTCATCAATTCCCTAGTGATTTTCTTCAAAACATCAAGGGTTCCCTCGATTTCTTGAGCACTGGTTCGGTAGATTAGGCCACCACCACGTGTCAGCAGCAACCTCAAGAGTGATTCATTCTAGACCGACTGAGTAGACCTTTGTTGCCTTTTGGTGGATTTTGTCAACTCAGCTACGTCTTCTTTCTTGTTTTCTCTAGTTCTGTGTGTGGTTCTTAGGTGTGCTTTATTTCTGATGATGCCCTCCTAATCTCTTCTTATTATGTTTGTTTCCTATTTTGTTTTTGTTTTTCAGTCCTTTTTTTTTTCTTTACTTTTTTTAAAGTTTGTTCTGGAGTCTGTTTGGTTTTATACTTGTTCTCTTTCGGTTCAATAAATCGGTAGGTTATCCATTTTTATAAAAAAAATATGAAACTATACTATCATAGCGGTGGTGGAATCAAAATAAACTATAATTAAGCTATTATTAAAAGATGAGAAAATGTTTCCAAATCTAAATTTTCGAGCATCTTTGAGCTTCCAATTGTGAAGTCTATGATGCATTTAGCATCGGCAATCGAGGTTTAAATCTCGGTGTATACCATTCAATAACTTACTAATTTAGCTGAAAACTTGAAAAAAAAATTGAAACCTCAAAATTTAAGAAAAACCTTAGGACAAGAAAGATTATGCTATGTTGAAAATTGTTAAGTTGAAAATTGAATAAAGTGATGGCTGCTTAAAATTGTTTTATCATAATAAAAATTGTAAAATATGTTTATACAGGTCTTAGATTAATTTATATAATTTGGTTGACTTATTTCAATTTGGACTGTGGCATGACCATGTTGCTATTTAGGTGTGATTTGATTGTCTAAATTAGGACACATGATTGGGTCATTAAGCTTGATCCTTCCTCCACTGTTACTACAAAACCCACCAAAAAAATAAAAAGGAAAATAAAAAAAACTTCCGGTTTTATAGATTTGCAAAATAAAATAAGTGAATTTTTTTAATTTAGTTTCTCCATTAATAAAAATATATGTTAATGGTGCTAATTTTTCTTTGTTTAGTATGAATAAAATCATTATTTCATTTAAAATCTATCAATGTGACATGGTTTTATATATGAATTCATATAGTCTTTGGCGTAAACCCTGTATTCTCTAAATGAAAAAAATCTTATTCTGATTTTGCAAATCAAGTCAACCATTGGATAACCCAATGGTATACCACCAATGTGTTAAAGGGGAGATCATGAGTTCAAATCCTCTCTCTGGCAGCATTGTTCACTCGGGATGTTTATACTATTTTATACTATTCATACACTGTACAACGGACTCTAACGCTATTCATATACCGGGGCACTTGTCGCCTATTATTCAAAAAAAAAAAAAATTTTGCAAATCAAATTTGTGAGACAACAATATTTTTTTTTTAATTTTTCCAAAATAAAATTCTCATAATTTAAATAATCACGTAAAGTATACCGTGACCTTTTTGGATTGAGTTAAACAGAGTCACAAACTGCAACAACATAGCTGAAAGTTCATATTAAAATTTTGAATTGACATGGAATTTATAGGAAAATGCTTCACACATTCATGATCTCTACATTTACTTATTATTAATGCATGCATGCAAAGCATTTTTTTCACTGGTATATTTTTTTTATTTAAAAGAGAAGACAATAAGAATCAGTAGATGAAACATACATATACAATACACATTTCTATATTTTTAGAATAAAGTTGTGACTAAACTAATGTTCATTCCTTTCCATTGTTCACATTCTATTCCCCAAACTTTAGCTTTCCAAAAAATTACTTGTTAGGCATAAACACAACCCAAGAGATGATAACTTTTTGAATTTAAAAATAGTAAAAAAAAAAAATTAGAAAAGAAGCATCGTGTAAAATGATTCCAATGCTTAAATTTCCAAATAGATTGGGGTTTTTCCTTGTTTAAGGTGTGTTAATGGAGAATAAATTCACCAAAAAAGAGAACCGTTAGGAATATGGATGTCTTAATTATGTGTTTAATTATCTAAAGAGGAAGAAGACAAAAAACACTCTCAACTTTCCTGGTGCATTAGTATCTTGTTTCTTCTATAGTATCTCTACTTTAATTCATAGACGCTAATATAAGAATATATGTTAGGAGAGAAGATTAATTGTATATATGAGAGAATGCCTTCTTTTCCTTCTCTATATTCTCAAGCCATGCATGAATATTATTGTTTATTTATTTATTTATTTTATATTTTAAATAATTTTACTGATCTTACATCAAAACATGAAATATAGAAAATCGGTGAAGTTGTATTTGCAAGGAAGCTAGCAATGCTATACACGTACATCTTTAGTTATCTTTCCTTATTGGTTGATGATTTACCGAAAGAGAAAGAGAAAGAGAAAGAAATAAGTTTATTTTTAATTTTTCTAAACTTGTATATGGTTTATCATTATTGATACAATTAGCTTTAGAATAAGTTCTCTAAGATAAACTACAAGTGTAACACGTGTAATGTTGCATAAAAATGAACATAAAGTAGGTTTTCATGCATAACAAGACTAAAATTAATACAAAAGTCAAAGAAAGTTAGGCAGTAAATGTCCTTCTTTAGAGTAAAGGATGCATATTAAAACACCCCAAAACAAATCTAAGAAACCTATGGGCATATATCTATTCCAATGTCCTACAAAAATATAAATTTAATAAGCCATTCTTTTTAGAGTGCAAGCTAGTGTACTAATAAACAAAAGCCCTTTCTGCAAAGTAATGCACATTAAGCATCTTGAGGAAATACATTAATTCTAAATGTTATCAAGAAGAAAAAACTACACTAATTATCAAGTATAAACAAGTTTTATATTATATAGACTTCTAATACATCATCTTTTTTGGTGCATTTGGGGATTACTACTTCAACTTCATTCTTCATCAAGGTGATAATAATGCATGCATACAAACCCATTTTTTTTCCCAAAGCAAACATTTATATAAAAGAAATAATGAAAAAACCAAGTTGATCAGTCCTTAAACCCTAATACATAATAGACCAAACTTAACATCTTTTCTAACAAAACCCTATTTATCATCATTCTTACAAAACAAATTATAAAGAGAACAAAAAAATAAACTTATAAACACATCATCTTTGTTTGGTACATGTGTGGAGTACTACTTCACCTTTATTCTTCACCAAGGTGATAATAATAATAATATATACACCCCCATTGTCTCCAGAGCAAACATAAGAATCTTTTAGTCTCTTCTTTATCATACCTATATATATATACACCCATGAACTCCCTTCCTTACAACTTATAACCATCATCTTCTTAAACAATATATCCTTTTTTCTTTCTTTCTTTCTAGATATATAACTTGGATAGAGAAAACAAGTTAAGGAAGCTTTAGCCATGTCAGGAGTATGGTTGTTTAGGAATGGGGTAGTGAAGTTGGTGGAAAACCCTGCAAATGAGCAATCATCAACAGCACGAAAGAAGGTTTTGCTCCACACTCCAAGCAATGAAGTGATAACTTCTTATGAATCTCTTGAAGGGAAGTTACTAAACCTTGGTTGGGAGAGGTATTATGATGACCCTGATCTTCTTCAATTCCACAAAAGATGCTCTGTGGACCTCATCTCCCTTCCCAAAGATTTCAGAAGGTTTAAGTCCATGCATATGTATGATATTGTTGTCAAGAACCGGGAGACTTTTAGGGTTATTGATATGCAGTAATTAGGTTGCGGGTTTCTTCATATCTTATGCACGGATGCATGCATGCATGCATGCTTGTTTGTTTGGTGACGTACGTGCTAACAAAGTATATATATATATATAGTTAGGGTTTGAAGATTTGATTTGTTATAGTACTAGTTTGAAAGGTGTGTTTTGTATTGTATGCATGGTTTTGTGTGTATGTGTGCACGTGTGTTGCAAGTGATTGCAATATTATTATGGGACTCTTTAAATTAAGCAATGAATGAATGCATTATATGCTAGTTAGGTCTTGTATTGATCTGATCAAGAAATTAAAGTGTTGACTCATTAATTAGAGGTTTTGTTTGAGATTGTATTTGGAAATTACATAATGTTTTCCAAATGACAAATGTTCGCTTGTAGTGTCTCCATTTGTGGCATTTGTATGTTAATTGAGATTAAAAATATAATAATTTATGAGTATGTTGGAAACAACTAGAACTAGAACTATATTTATTAAGCCAAAAGAATAATTAAAGTTTTTGAAAGATATATTTATGAATAAAATAAAAATATATTAAATATGTTGATACTAAAAGTTTTATAGTGAAAGTGGAAAGTGATAAAATAGATAGTTGGGTAGTTTTCTCGAATCATTTTTTTCCTAACATACGTAGAGGACGTGTTCTTCCACGTATTTAAAGAAGAGAAATTATGTTAAACTTCTTCATGAAAATGATTAGCTTTTATTTATTTTTACTTAATTGAGATTGTGCTATACTACTTAATTCATTCAAAATATTTAGTAGAACAATTATATAAAAGAAAGTATTTACTAAAGAGAAAAATTCGCGGAATAAATTCAGTAAAAGATTCTTTTTAATTATCCTGCAGGCTCATTGATCTCTTGGTAAATTTGAATGGATATCAATAAATAATATTTCTTATAGAGTATATATTTTTTTATCTCATCAAGCAATATTTTAGATGACCATAGAGTTACCAACAACACAAACAATACCATTAATTGATTACTAACATATTCTTTCTTATCAAACGGTACCATTCATTAAGAAGTAAAAGGGAACAAAGCATCTAAATTTAATTTTAGTTAAAGAATTAAACACATGAATGAAGAAGAGCAAAAGACAAGTCACACTTCATGAGGAAGAGAGAATAAACAACTGCTACAAATATATATAAAGACCTTTATTTGATTGCATGCATGCAGATGTAGCACTTCTCTTTCACAAGATGCTCCAAAACCCTACACCGTGCTTTGAAGATTCCACCACATCTGCAATCCCAAACAAAGCACAATATTAAAGAACTAATTATTAATTAGCCCTTAATATATAATTGACTAAAATAATATCATTTTAATGAATAATTAATCAACCGGAGAGCATACATGGTGCTTTATGTATATATATATGAGACTATATGTTTTTTAATAGAGCATTGGTATATTAGATTAATATGGAGAAAATTATTTTCCGAATTAATTTTGTAATCTATTCTGAATTTGTTAATAGTCGATGTAATTTTAGTTTTGCAAATTAAAACATCTTTTATTTTTCAATTTTTGTGGTGTAAATTTTATATATGCTCGTTTTCTATAACAAACCATCACTTATTTTGAGCCACAGTAGCAATATTGGATGAAAAAGCTAATGACCGTTTTCAATTAGACATGATTTGCCCAGTCAAAATAGAGAGATCAAATTAGTAACTTTTGTAATATAAAGATTAAAAAGGCATAGTGACTCTCATACAATGGTTATAATTGGATTTAACTCTAATCTCTGGCTCATGTGATATTTATTGGTCAACGAGTTAATGTGTCTGCCTTGAATTGTCAAACTGTTTTTTTTTTTTTTTTTTTTGGGATAAAATTCTCAAACTAATTTGACTTATTACTCGGGCCAGTGAAAATTTCGTGAAACAAGAAAAATTAGGTTTTGTGGCTGGGCTAGGCCCATCCCAATCCTTAAGCCCACCATTCCTAGTGCTGGTGTGTGATTCGTGATGGATGATGATATGGTTTTTCTCTAATTTTAGTTTTTTTTCTTCAAATAAATGTTTATTTTCATTATTTTTAATTTATCTTCTTTTTTGTTGAAGGATTTTCATTGTCATCAATTTGAATGCGTTTGTCAAGCTTCCTCAAAACTCATTTGTATTAAAACTATGGGTTTTTTTTTTTTTTTTTGGTTTGTTTATAGCCTGAATTCAACAAATATTAAACCACAAATCATGATGAGTCCATAATCAATCATCAAACACTTGCATTTTGATTTGAGGATTTTATTTATTTATTTATTTTTAGCTTTCCCTTGTTGATGGTTTTGACTGTAGAGTTCAGCTAGGCTCTAACAGCACACCCATTACTGCTAACTTTTCTAGAATGTTTACTAAGAAAAGAAACTAGTGGCATGGGAAGAGGTAGTGGCGGCATTTTGGGTGTGGATTATTATTCAGTTAAAACTAAACTATTTGGATTCACTCATTAATGAAATTAAGTTATTTTCTCAATTTGATTTTATTAGGATTTTTTTTATTTATGTTAGATTTTTTATAAAATAAATAAATCATATTTATCAAGAGAGAAAAAAAATGTGTCATAAGAAATAAGATATAAAAATAAGTAGCTAACAAAAGCGGGACAAATACAAAGAAGTACACTAATTAAGTGTGCAACAAACAAATCCATTGGCCCACACAAAAATAAAATAGTAGCTCCTATATATATATATATATATATATATATATATATAGAGAGAGAGAGAGAGAGAGAGAGAGAGAGAGAGAGAGAGAGAGAGATCCCTAAGATAGCTCAGAGCTATAAATATTGATGCACTTATATATTTAAATGTGTATATATAATATCTATATAAATATCTTATGATAAAAGATTTGCAACACGTAACATAAAAAATTAAGAATTTGATACACCATACGATACACAATCAATTAGTTATTATACATACATACATATATATATATATATATATATATATATATATATATATATATATATATATATATATATATATATATTTGTCTGATTGTACTCTCTTTCTTTATACAATTAGATAGTGGTTTATCCATTGTTTTTAAAAAATACTATCATGTATTTTTTGTTGTTAAAGCAATTGCAATTAACAAATAACAGGTATTATCTTGTATTAATTTATTGTTCTATTGAAATGTTTTATCTATGTGATACTATCTTTTCAGGCTAGTGTGAATCAGTTCATATAATAATTTAAATTTTTACTAAAACCAACTGAAAAGATTTGGCTTATCTGGTTATCCGGTTTAAAAAACTTTGTTCCGTCAGTTTGGTTAATGAAAACATGAAATTGAATTATTTCAGTTTTGTTAAATCTCAGACAACTTAATTAACTGAATACAATTATCATTGGCTGCTTAATTGGGCTGATTCTGGCATGCATGCAGTTTCAGTCACTCATGCCAAAGGATGAAATTATCAGTCCATTAACATATATGGAATGAATTTAATGATCTCTGGACAAGCTGTGATTGGTTATTTTGGTGCCACACACCTCAGTTGAACATATTTAGAAGAGTTGGGATCCTTGTAATTTGCAGGCAAACATGCCAGGTTTGTCTAATTCACAGTTTTTGTATTGTAATTTCTGTAAACTAATCCAATATTTTTTTAACTCCAAAAAAACTACACGTAGAATCAAATTAAGTGAGCATGACAACCAAAAGGCTCATAACCTACCTTTCGTCCTTGGCTGAGGGTGTGCAGGTTGAATGATTAATTCTCATCTCGTGCGCACGCCCGTGGTGTATAGAATGCTTGTTGCAAAAGAAGTGAGCATGGCACTTGCTGTCTTATATTGACAACATGAACAATATTATTCATTGAAGTTGCATTAAATTAGAGAATAATGAGAAAGCCATGATGGAAAATATCAACTAGGTTGATGTTAGTTGCAATAGGGCAAAACCTTGAATATATAGAGGTTACATTCGATGGTGCTCACTCAATTATTATTATTATTATCATTATTTTCAAGTTCTTTGTAAATAGATTCCAAAAGGGAAGATTGTTTTGAAAGAGAATTTAAAGGGAGCTTTGCTTATATTCCTATATTGTCATTTTCAACTCCTTTTTTTAAAAAAAATTAAAAGAACTTTGATTTGTGATACTGTTGTCCTTCTATGAAAAGTTTGGTTTGTGAGACTTTCAATGTCCAGGTTCAAAATGTGCTCAATATAATGGCACCAAAGGTTCCCAATTGTGACAGTGAACTTGCACCAAATGATTTTTTTTTTTTTGAATAAAACCCAATCCTAATGTCAACTGGGTAAGAATGCAAGGGTAAATTGTTATTACTAATGTGTAAAAGGCCATTGATTAGATAACTAAGTACTTATCACATTTGAAAAAAAAAACACCCCAGGAGGGAACTAAAACATGTCATTGGAAGACAACTCTATAAAATAAAAATGTACTTGTAGCCAATATATAAAAAAAAAAAAAAAAAAAATCAGCTGCCAGTTACCTGGAGTTGGAAGGATAGGTAGTTGTTTTTTTTTCCCAACGTGAATATGGTTAGATTCAAACATGATACATTTGGATCATGTTTCCCGATCAAACCCTTACACAAAAATTTTAAGAAAATTTAATTATTTAAATAAATATATGTAATAATTAATTTCAGAAAATTATTAATATTAACACACTTATTATTATTATTATATTAAAAAATAATTTTTTAATTTTAAAATATTTAATTTATATTAATATTAATTAAGTTAAATTTTGATTAGCTCAAATAAAAAATTCCTATCATCTTCACAATAGAAGGATGAATGATAATCCTTTTTCTTGTCAATTGAGAGGTCAATGGATCAACTCCGTCCCATAACATTAGTTGAGGTAAATGGCTTGTTCACCTTATAGGGAACAAAAAATCCCTACAACTTTATATTTGAAAAATTTCTATAGTCCCTACTCTCATCTTCTAGTTAAACATGCCATTATTTATTGAGAAGCCCCAATACACTCACTTAAGTTATAATACAATAATATCAATTAATGATTAATATAACAATTAATTAGGCTAATCAATCATAAAAATAACATTGGCCATACTAAACTGGGCCTCACAGTTTTGTCATACAACGGATGGCTCTTAGTGTGTGTTTGGATGGAGGTAATGGTTCCCCTTTTGGGGTAACCATTACTTACACATTCTCATGGATGTGTTTGGTAAGATTTTTTAAAGGGTAATCATTACCCTGGGGGGTCACCATTAACCTTTACATGGTAATGAACCATTCCCCCCTAGTAAATGACAATTATACCCTTGACAAACAAAGAAAAGACACCTATATATAATTATTTTATGTATTAATTAAACTAAATATCATTTCTAATTAAACATCAAATAACAATAAAATAAATATTTATGTATTAATTATTTTATAATTAATAAATATTTGAAATAAAAAAATCATTTGTAATTTAATTAAAATATACAATGTACGGAATAAAAATAATATTTATTTACAATTAATTTCTAGTTTAAAAACAATTAATAATAATAAAATAAATATTTATGTATTAATTATTATATACATAATAATTTTATAAAATAAATTTCATTTGAAATTAATTAATAAATTTTAATTACAAAATTAAATTAATAATTATTTAAAATTAGATTTGGATTAAACACTAATTATTAGAAATAAATATTTATGTCATATTTATTTATAAATAATAGTTATTAGAAATAATTATCATTTTTTTATACAAGGGGTATAAATGTAATTTTATCACAACACCACTTTTTACTTTTCCCATTCCCAATGAATTATCCCTCTAACCAAACACCTTTTTCATTACTATCCCCTACCCATTCCTTTCCCCCCTCCACCATTACTTCATTCCTCCTTATTTCATTACTGTCATCCAAACGCTACCTCAGTGAAAGGTGTTGAGTTGCAAGCTTAGCCACTACAACCATGATTAGGATGATCCTTTTCTTGATGTGCTCAATTAGCTTTTGCTCCTCTTTATCTTTTTTGAGAAGGGCCCTACTTGCAGACATATATTATCAGAAAATCAAGCTAACAACTTGCTGGGACTAGTTATCTTTTGACACAAAACCACCAACCGTTTGGAAGCCTATCATTAATCAAAAGGTCCCTCTCATGCAATGATAATTAGTTTGATCATTAATTTCAGCACTTATCCTAGAGCAATTTGATGCAATAATTACTAGCATGTAACTGGCCTATTACTGTTAATAGTCAGTTGTGGTATTGATACAAGAAGGCGAATTAAAGTTCACAATTGCTTCTAAACAATAGTGGGAAGTTAATTTTCCTCTCTGGACCCAAGGAAGCATCATTTTTGTCTCTAAATCACATGAAAAATATTCATTTTGGTCCTTCAATTTTCACTTAGTTGATAGGTGGTAGTTGATTCATTTATTGGATTGTTATTGTTTTTAATTTAGTTGAGGTTTTGTATTAATTTTTTTATCATGGATCCACAAAGTGAGATGAGGTCCTATGAGTCTTATAAGAAAATAAACCTCTTTGAGTTGTTTTTTTTTTTTCATATAAAACAAGTTGAACTCAAAATCATTGCTTAAATGATCCAAGTTTCTACCACTTGAATTAAGGTGTTAGTGACGTGACATGCTAGTTGTGAATTAGATGGACTAAAACATCTATATTTTGGGTTGAAGGAGCAAAAATGAACACAACTGATACTCTTTCCCATCCATGCAACAGAGTTTATCAAATGCTATTTCACATTATTAATCACTACTTTGAAATAAATTGATCCAAGATGTCAAGTGTTTACATGACCTTGTCATTAGTTTTTTTTAAATTTTTTTTTATCATCAAATTAACACTATTTTGTTGTTGTTAATAGCTAGTCTAGATTGCTAACCATCAAATGATTTGTGAAATTGGTTCACATTATTTGTGCTCCATCTTGCCAATCATCAAATCTATGCTTTTAACTCCCATTACTTTTGACATGTTAATTAAGAAATCAACTAGTCCAATTCAGATGTTTCATTAACAGCACCAAAGCTATTGGATTTCTTTTCCAAAGTTGTCTCTATGTTTATTGACATGACAGCATTAATAAAATGAACATTTTAGGCCATTAATGAGATCCCTTGAGATCCTCATATAGCCTTTTGATTTTTATTTTTTAAAAAGTAACTTTTAGGACAAACCACCAAAATTAGGACAGCTGTTTAGCTTTAGATTAATTTTCCAATTTCTCAATAATTCAAGTATTATTATAGTACTTTAATTAAATGCCAAGCTGAAATCTTTAAGAAGGTCAATTAAGCATATGCTTATCTATATGAAATGAGTAAGCCCTGTGGTGTAACCCACTTGAAATTTTATTATTAAAGTTAGAGACCACTTATCTAACTCCTTTTCCACTGCTTTTGCTTTGACACAGTTAATGTGCAAACTTTTCTCAAAGCGTTTTTCCCAAACACAAGAGAAAGCTCTTTTTCAGAAGATGAATCTATGAAGGAATACAAAGGCTTGAACTTTGGTATGTTCTTTTGTTTATGTGTATTTGTTAAGGCATTCTTTTCTCTTACTGCTTTTTGCATATGATAAAAAAAAAATAATAAAGGAAGAAACATCACAAGCTTTATCAAATTAAGGCTGTAAGGCTGTTAAATCCTTATGATCATAATGATTATGATCATATCTATTGTACCTAGTGATGTCCAAACGAAATGTTGATTGTGTTCGATCAGATATATATCAATTTTGGCATGATTTGATTATGCTTGAATTAATATATTATCATTTTGGCATGTTGATTCCTAAATTAAGACGTTATATATATATATATGTATATGTGTGTGTGTGTTTTAACTAAAAAGTTGTTCATTTATTAAAAAAAAAAAAAAAAAAGTTGTTCATTTTGGCTGTATGCCCTACCTGCAATGTTGATATCATCCAATGACCACTATTATGGTTGTTTTTGCAATTGTAGCACATGATGTAAATACACACAAACAATTATCAACATATCAACATTAGATGCCGTCATATAAACTGTCTTGGTGGCTATTGACCGAAATTATAAGTTATGGAGTTGAACAAGTGATCCAAAACAAAGTCATCATCAGAGAGTAAAAATAAACATTTTTTTCAGTTGAACAATGAAAAAAACTGGTTTTTGTTACACAAGACTGAGCCGAGCCATTTTAATCTAAATTCATCCAAATCAATTTAAGTATGCTAGTTAGATCTGACATGCCTATAAAGACATTGAAAGTGGATAAACCACAACTTTATTAAAAAGAATAGAAACATACAAGAACAAACAAACAAAAGAACAGAAAAGCAGAAAAAAAACACAACAAAAGACTAGAAAGCTAACAGTCACCAGAGGTGAAGTAAGCCTAACAACCAATAAAAGTAAACACAACAACTGAAGAAAAAAGAAACCAAGCTTGACAAGGACAGTTGAAAAGGTGAAGTCCACCCCCTGGCGTCCAATGCCTTCTCAAGCTGGCAGAATAAGTCAATCAAACCTGAATGCACATGTTCGGAGTGTCAATCTGGGCGTATGACCAATCGTTCAGAAAAATAAAGGAGTTCCTAAGCTTATGGATGGAATCTTTTGGGATGAGCTGACTCAGGCCTTTGGTTGTAGAAAACCAAGCAAGGAGTAAATGAATAATTTTAACGATGACAGAATGGGGGACGAGAGCATACATGAGAATTGAAGATACAATTATTTCTTTTTATTTATAGATTTAAGAAAAATAGCTCTAGAAAGGAGATCCCAAAATCGACGTAAATGTTCATGAATGGATAGGATCCAAGTAGTCTAGACCTCGAGAGGAGGTCCCTTTCTCTTTTTACCTTGAATAATATGATTAATAATATATACATTAATTAGCACTAAAATGTTCATCAACTTCATCAATGGATGTGTTACAATATATATATAATTTTGGGACAAGTCACGCGATTCTGCTTTTCAATAAATCAGTGTTGATCTTATTTCTTTAAAAAAAAAAGAAAAAAAACACAACTCTGTTTTTTTAGTTTAGATGTGATATGTTACATTTGTACTGTAGTTTGATTTGTACCAGAGTCTGATTTATATATACTTCAAAGTAACTTTTACTCGTCTGATTTATTAGCTTTTCTTCTGCAAAATCAGCCTATAATGCATGCAGTACATGTACTAGCATTCATTTGTCTATTGAGCATGTCTTTGAAGCATCATCCATACACCAACCTTGACTTTACTGACCTATCACAACCGTTGAGTATCCTTTCCTTTTAATCTTGCACCAAAGCATAGTTCAAACTTGGACCATTTTTTGTATTTTTAGTTTTAAATATTAATTTATTTTGAGCTAGGGCTTTTGGTAGGGTAAAACACATTGCTTGTAAAATGTTTGAACAATCATTAGCACTTTCTACCATCTTCAACTCTTCAACTTTCCCACCATGAGCGGTTGTTGTAGCATCACCACATCATGTGCATGAATTCATCTTCTAAAGTGATGTTTATTTATATATTATTAATTTGTTTTTCAGGACTTAAAATGCAATATTTGAAGGAGGTTGTATTTAATGTGAATTGAGGTTGAGATGTAGTAACTAATCAATGTGAGTGAAAGTCAAGATTCATCCACGGATGAAAATGAAAGGACATGTTGATGTTTAGATTCTACCAAACTTATAGTGTTGAAATGGGATATATGTCCAAATCTTATATTTTAATATTTGAATTGTATGCGGAGAATGACTAGATGATTTTTGTTTTTTTCCTTGATCCACATCGCATGGGATGATGGCTTTATATAAAATAATTATTTTAAATAAATTTAAAATATGCAATTTAATTGATAAAATTAATGCTTCATTAAATATATGGGAGAATCAAGGGATAAATTCCTTTTTTTCTCGTCACTATGTGAATCAATGAGGGGTAAATTATAAGTTCAAAAAATATGTGAATCAATGAAAACTCTATAAAAGAGTTGATTTTTTAAATAGGAGTTTTTTGTATTATTAGGATAAATATTAAATAAAATCATGTATTTTCAGACAAATTTATTTAAAACTAAAAAACAATTAAAATTAAAATTAAAAATTCATGCCCTCTGATTTATCCTTTTTATTTTTTCTAAATTGATACAAAGAAAGATCTGGATGCAACCCGCCACCTTCCAAATTGCACCCTAATATTTTGATATCTAGGGGTGGCAAAACAAGATTTTTCATTGAAAGCTTCCCATCCCATTTGCCAATCTTACTCACTCTCCACCACCACCAAAATTAAAAATACTTATATATAATAATAATAATAATAATAATAATAATAATAATAATGATAATAACAACACTATAAAATAAACAAAATAATAAAAATAATTTAATAATAACCAAAAACTTTTCCTCTCCTTTCACTATCCCACATTCCTTTTCCTTTTCTTTTAATATTTTTTTAATCTTTCTCTCTCTCTCCTCCAAATCTATCTCCATTTAAGCTCTCCATTGAAGCACCTTGAACTCCCCTTTCACCATTGCTTGTTCTCTCTCTCTTCATTCATGGCTTCAGGAGAATCCTCTTCTTCACAGCCACTCAAATATCAGGTAATCTAAACTTTTTTTTTCTTAAAAAGTTCTGATTTTGATCTCAAATCTCACACAAAGATGTGATTTTTATGGTCTTCTTCTTCTTCTTCTTCACAGACATGGGTTCTTCGCGTTTCAATCCACTGCGAAGGATGCCGGAAAAAGGTCAAGCGTGTTCTCCAGAACATCGACGGTGAGCTGATCTGAGCTTTAAGCTTTCGATTTCTCTAATTTATTCTTGAATTTCCCTTTCAATTTGCTAAATTTCTTCCAATTTGGGGCCAATTTTCAGGGGTTTATGAGATCTTGATCGACTCACGGCAGCACAAGGTCACCGTCACCGGCAACGTCGCCGCCGAGACACTGATCAAGAAACTCGCCAAAAGCAACAAGCACGCTGAACTCTGGCCTGAATCCAAACCCCCAAACCCTAACCCTAACCCTGATCCTAATCCTAATCCAAATCCCAATCCCACCCCCAATCCCAACCCACCTCCATCCGAGAAACCCAGCGATCCTCCGGCGAACCCTGACCCCACTCCCACTCCTGACCCCACTCCCGCTTCCACTCCTGCTCCGAAACCCGCCGATGAAGCTCCGGCGAAGCCCAATCCCGATGAACCCAACCCCTCATCCTCACCACCCGAAACCCCCACCACCCCCACCGATGCCGCCGCCGCCGACCCCGCCGCCGGCACAAAGAAGAAGAAAAAGAAGAAGAACAAGAAACCCAACGCCGACACCACCGCCGCCGCCGCCGCCGCCGCTAGTGGCGAAGCAGACCCCGAAGACGAGGAGGAGCTTGATCAGGCCGCAATAGCCACACCACCTCCCGCGCACGTGATCCAGCACGTGCATCACGTGCCGGTAGTGAGCTACAGCACGGCGTACCCTAGCACGAGCAGCTACGGCGGGACGTACTACGCGTCGGTGCCGGTGCACGATAACTACTACGTGCAAGCGCCGCCGTATCACCCCGATGCTTACTACGGTCGCCACGTGGAACGCCAGGAGTCGTACGATTATTTTAGCGAGGAGAACCCTAATGCTTGTGGAGTTATGTGATTGAGCTTGCTTTCTTGCTTTCTTGCATGCTTTTGCATGGCAATGGCCAATGTTTTGATTGAGGGTTAGGGTTTAAATTTAGGGTTTTGGTAGGAGTAATGTGTTTAGTTGTATGTATGGGGTATATGGAAGGTGTTTGTTTCATTGTTATGTATATTGATATACTACTACTTGCTCAAGGGAAAGAGGGTTTTGATGTCTAGAGTACTGTTCCTCTTTTCTTTCTGGTTAGTTTTAAATGTTTGATTTAAAATATATTTGATGAAGTTCTAATAATTTGTTGAAGTTTAGATTGTTTAGCTAAGTGATATTGAGTTAAAATTTTTGTATATATAAAAATATTTGTTGAGTTTGATTATTTATTTATTTTAAAATGTGGATAAAATATTTTCGTAACCTTTGGGAGTTAATATGTTATTACTCAGTTATTGGGTTTTAGGATTATCTTATATAAGGAAGTATTCTTGCGGTCCATTTGTTGCTTTAGGGAATTTTTTTCCAAATTATTTATTATATTTAACTTTTTTTTCCAAATTATTTATCACATTTAAGAATTTTATTAATATGAATTATTATTATTTTTTTAACTTTTTTTTTTTCATTTAGGAAGAGTGTACTGACGTTTTTTTTTTTCATTCAGGAGTGTGCTAACAAGAGTTAGAAGTGCTTTATTATATATAGATATATAAATTTTAGGAGTTTTAGTGATGATTTTAATTTTCATGCAAAACTTAAATATAATAATTAATATGGATCAAAGAAGTATATAAGTAGACATGAGTAAAATAAATAAATAAATTAATTAATTAAAACTTATTAAAAAGAATAACTTACCCTTAATATATAATATCATTAGAAATGAGAGGAGCACAGAGGCGAGGTGGTGGGTGTGATGGCAAAACATTAAGGTGGTCGTTCAGTAACTGATGAATAATTAAATAAGGATATATAAAGAATATTTTGGATTGTATTTTTTTTTTGACATATGATATTTGGATGGAAATGGAAGAAAGAAGTGTGGATGAAATGTGAGTTGGTGTCATTTTGTGAGCTTTTGATGTGTAAAAAGGATAAAATGATGGCAATGAGGTGGATGGTTTGAACTCACCTGCTTTGTAGCTTTCATTGTGATAAGGATGATATGGTTTATTGCGTCTAAAATTCTAGTTTCTCTTCCATTTTATTATTTATTAATGGACATCATTGACGAGTGATGACATTTGAATATTAAAAAAAATTATAATTTCAACTAAAAGATGGCTTAATATATTAACCATCTTTTTAACTTTGCCTATTCCAATATAATCTTTTTTTATAAAACTTTACTAATTAGAGATTCTGTTTAGATAAATTTTTAATTTGTTAATGACCTATTGATCTACTAACAATAGGTCTCTTATATAAGGTATTCTGCTGAGCAGACATGTTCAAATTTTAATTTATCTAAGTAAATCCGCATTTTTTGTTGTGCATGTCCTTATCGTGACATGCCCATTTTGTTAAAAAAATAATTTTTTTTTTTTAATTTAAAAAAGAAAAATGGAAGTTTTTAATGGTGATTTAGTAATTATAAAAAAATATAATTGTTATTATTTGAGGATTTTCAGAAAATATGAAGATTTTTTTTTTTTTTTGGGGCATTTAAAATCTTGCTAAGGACTATGAGGTTCTTTTCAAAGGATTTTTATTTGCCACCGGGAGAAGTAATGAAATTACTTCCCACCTTACCACTCTTTGAAAATTACGTTTCAGCCTCTTCTTTTAATTTTATTTTGGTTACCATTTCTAGAACAATTGTTTATATTCTTAATTGAGTTGGAATTAATGGTTTTCAAATATTTTTTGTAATAAATATTTTTTATATAACATTTTTATAATATATATTATTAGATATTATATGTAAATATGAAAAATATATATCTGTTTGATTAAAAGACATGCATGGCTATCTTTTGTTTTATTGTAGTCATTCTTACACAAACAAATATGACTTTTATAATAATATGATCGAAATAATTTATTGGAGTTTACATCTTGGCCTCCAAAAACTTAAAGATTATCCGTTCATGAATATGCTCATAAAAAATGTATTTGCATGTAAATCACAGATGTCAAACTTTTGCGCTCTTTATTATAGGAATGTTCACAATGTGTTTTGAAAATATAAATAGTTGACACATTTATATATTATAAAGTAATATCACTAAAATTTGAAGAAACCACCTGTAATACAATGGTAATTAATCATTACAAAATAAGTAAAGTGCAATGACTTGAAACTTAAAATATTGTTCACACTATTTATTATAGGCTATATACTGTATAGTATTATATAGTCATTTACTCTATATTAAGTCCAAGTGCTGATCCTTTATGGGAGGAGTTGCATGATAGGCGATATTTATCGTTATAAGTTATGATCTCTTATACATCATTTTAGGCACACGTAACATATTATTACTCTTTCGTGTTAGTCCACTTCACATGATAAATCTCTAAGAAGTCATTAAGCCATTGTAATTAGTGTATTTCTATACTTGCCTTTCCTTTTGACGGTGTTTATCGTTTTTGTTAAAAAAAAAAAACTCCAAAGATTTGCAAGATAAAATAGATCCAAAAGATAATCACAAAACATTCATGCATAAATGACAACACTATTTGATAATTTTGCCTAGCTACCCCATAATCAATATCTCTTTTTACTAAAAAAGGGGAAAAAACCATGCACCCTAAAAGTTAAAAAGCCTTTACAAAACCCAACCAATTGGAAAGAGATTTTATACGTTACTTTAACGCACAAAATGATAAATTTCTCATACAATAGATTTTAGATAAGTGAATTTGTTTCAAGGGTTCTTTCTTTGGGCCTCCCAGCCCATTGACCAACTGGTCCCTTAGAACTTATCCTGTTTGTAGGGCAACTCTCACATAATCTGTTATAAATTGGGCTCCACATATGAAATGATGGTAGAATACTAATGTTATTAAAGGCCAGAAAAGCAAACAAACAAACAAAACCTACATACATGTAATATTTGTAGACAATCCTGACTGGTTGCTCAAAAAGCTCAGTGAATTACTTCACCCTTGGGTACTTGCATTGATCTTCAACACATTCTTTTTCAGTGGAAATTTAAACATCAAGATTGATCCAAACATTTGATCACTCCCAATTAGAATTCCAACATATGTACATAATCTAATAGAGGGGAAAAAGAGGGAGATTTAATGACGAACCTTTTTTAAAAAAATATTCACAAAGTGATCAAGAGTTGTGAGAATCACAGGCTGATCCGTGGTAAGGAAAAACCAGTAGTTGTGCTGCTTGTGCCCACTCGATACCAAATTCATGGGAGAGCCAAGGCTGATCTACGCCTATAGCAATGGTTGCTTACTGTATTGCAATCGGTGTCATGAATAGTATTACAGTATTTACAGTATTTGTGGTTAGGCTCGATACCAAATTATTGGAATAATCAATTATTGATCCATCCTCGTGGTTGTGCATGTAGTTATGGCTGAAGTTGTGAAGCCAAATCTTGATTTTTTTAATCCAATGGTCAAGATTTCTTCTTGGGCTTTGAAAATAAGAGAGGCTCTAAAGGCACGAGCGACGAATGAATGAAGTGAAAGTGAACGTGAAAGTGAAAAGAAAAAGAGATAAAAACAGAGAATAGCCCTGGATCTCATCTTGTAAGGGTGAATTCTTTGTTGTTTGAGGTGGGTGATGGTTGTGACTTGCTAAAATTTAAATACCAAAAATCAAATAAAATCATGTTGTAAAAGCATAATTTTTATTTCATGTGACGGGTTTTTACATAAATCGACGATTTTACTTTTTTTTAAAAAAAAAAAAATTTATGCCTTGACGGTTTGTCCCATTTTGCAAATATGGTTAACCATCGGTCATGGAATCTGAAAAAAAAAAAGCCTCTGTTTTTTTTTTTTTTGCAAAAATAAAAAACCACAAAAGTTTATTTTTTTACTTATTAAAAAAAAATAATAAAGAAAGAAGATTTTTAATACAAAACATAAATAATAAAATGAACTTCACAAATAATATCCTATAAATCATTCATTGTGATTCAATATTGCATCGCTCTGTTAAATATTGAATAGCCCAATGGTATGATACAAAAATACTAAGGGGGAGAGCAAGAGTTCGAATCCTCCCTTGGCAGCACTATTCATGCACAATGCATTTGGGTCAAATGCTGTTTATTAATACCATTCACGAGCCTATGTGTGGGTCCCCTGTGAGAGAAATATATAGTAGCCTCTTCTAGGGTTAAACTCCTCCAAGGTTGTAGGACATGGGATTTTTCTAGGAGATTCATAAGCCATTGTAACAAGTGCACCTCCATACTATATATTCCTTTGACAATCCTTTAAATGGGGGCCATGTTACCTATTAGTAAAAAAAAAAAAATTTTGCATTGCTCTCCTTGCAATCATCCTTTGCATTTACAACTGCATGCTAATAGAAAAATATTGCACTTTAGTATTATTTATTTATTTTATCAACTTCATTCATTTCATAATGCATAACTTTTGTCAGTTAAATTATCTCAAATTATCACAAAGCATATTATTATTATTTCAGATACATATAAACATTATTAGTTGAAGAAAATTTGATGAGTGTGAGATGTCCTATTTAGGTAAATGGAGTTAGATCTCCTATTTAGGTAATGCAATTACATAATTACCAAAAATAATTCTGATAATATATGTGAAAATTAGGTTTATGTTTGCATATATATTCTTGTTCCAATAAATCGTAGACAAATATAGACACTGACATCAAAAGATTAAAATATTGCCTTTTTTTATTAATTTCCAAAATACGTATTTCTTTTATCATTTCCCAAAATGCGCATTTTATATTTTTTTTTATTATTTTTTAAATTAACGGACCCACTCTATTTTTTTAATATTTAAATTTTTTTTTTAAATCAGAGGGCCCCATTGTTTTTTTAATATTAAGTTTTTATTTTTTTAAAATTTGCGGGTCTCGGTAACTTTTTAAATTAAAAAAATTTTACATCTGAACCCTTATAATTTTCATTAATTTTTTTATAACTTTATTTTTCTCACTTCTACTATGTTATTTCTACTTTCACTAATTATAACTGACTGTTAATAATTTAAATAAATAATTTTAATATTAAATGGTAGATGAAATGGCACCACCTCAATGAGGTGGTATAGCTGGTAGTTACCACATTGATTTGAGAAGACGATGGTGTGATTGCGGTGAGTTTCAAACACTTCATTTTTCTTGTCGTCATATTCTTGCAGCGTGTGCATACATTCATCTATATTGACAGGCATATGTAGATAATGTTTATAGGCTTGAGACAATTTTTAATGTATACCATAAAGAGTTTCAGCCAATGTCAAATGAGAGATATATACTGAAATAATTATAATGGTCCACGTTTATGTCCTGATCTTATAATGCGAAGACCACCTTCAGGGCGTCCAAAATCTAGTAGAATTCGTAATGAAATTGACATAAGGGAAGGCGGTCAACCAAAGCGTTGTGGTTTATGTCGCAATGAAGGTCACGATCGTCGAAATTGTTCAAATGCTAATGGTCCAAGTCGTATGCCATAATGTAATCTAAATATTGTATTTGTTGAATTATTTTATAATATATGTAATTGTTTTAGTTCATTCAAAATATCAAGTAAGTTTGGTTTACTTGTGGGAGTAATTTTACATGTGAAAAGTTTTTAGTATTTAATATTTTATTATTATAAAAAAAATTAAAATTATTTATTTAAATTATTAACAGTCGGTAATAATTAGTGAAAGTAGAAATAACATAGTAGAAGTGAGAAAAATAAAATTATAAAAAAATTAATGAAAATTATAAAGGTTTGGATGTAAAATTTTTTTAATTTAAAAGCGCAATTTAAAAAAAAATAAAAATTTAATATTAAAGAAACAATGGGCCTCTGAATTTTAAAAATTAAAATTTAAATATTAAAACAATAGAGTGGATCCACTAATTTAAAAAATAATAATAAAAAAAACTAAAATGCGCATTTTGTAAAATGATAAAAGAATGCGTATTTTGGGAATTAATTAAAAAAAGTAATATTTTAATCTTTTAGCCGGGGCTTCTCCTTATATGACAACTTAATTTTCAAGGTTGTGTGTTGGATATTATTTGTTTTTAAACTTGTTGCAACCCATACAAATATATGTGTACTAATTAAAAACACTAAAATCAATCAGCTTGTATTTTTGTTAGTTCATAAATATCTGGTTTTTATGGGCACTGATATGATCAACAGGAGTAGCCATCAGACATGACATGTGATGGGCACAGGCCCCAGTTGTTATGCCCATGTCCTGATGAACCATAAATAGTTAGGTGTCAAAAACACATCATGTATACATTTTTATCCGTATATCCACACAACACTGGCACAACACTGACATCAAAATAGAATTACATAATCAATCACTCATGCAGTTTTACAGACCATATATACATGAGTAAATATTAAATTTAAACATAACAAACAACGTAACCCCGGCATTTAGATTTGCTTGGGGATTTACCGCCATTATTCAAGCTCAACAAGAGCTTCAAGACAATTTCACCACATAAGAAAGCAAACACACATATGATGAAAATAAAACCCTAGTCTTGAGACGATGTTTTTATGGAACCCACTGCTAGACTCAACTAAAACTAAGACCAGATCCGTGCAGCTTCTCCTTAGTAATAGCATCCAACTTCTCAGCCATTTCCATGCTCAAATAATTAACCCAATCCCCCACTTTTCCCTTCCTGAAAAAAGAAGATGCTGGTAGTCTCGTCTCCTCAAAACTGCCATTATTATCCTTGTTTACCTCAAGCTCTGTCAAGTTGTCAAAGCTACAAAGCTTCACAATGTCCTCTACTACTCCATCTCTTTCTTCCTCCATGGAAAAAGGACATCCCATGAACTCAGCCAGTTTTCTCAAATGAATAACTGGATCCTCTATCATCTCCTCATATTTCAAGAAGAGCACCTTCTCAGGTCTTCTCTTGCTCTCCTTCCAGTAACCCAGCGCATGGTCCCAGAAGGAGCCACCGGGAGATATGCCTTGGGAGAACAGTTGGAATGCCTTGTTAAGATCCAATCTTTCACTTTTGTCTTCAGTACTCAAACTAACCCTTAACCTCTCAGTGAAGTGCCACAGTGACACAAATGTGTCCTTGGGATCACGGCAGACATAAACAATGCGACAGCTTAGAGCACTCTGTGGTAGTAAAGAGGCAGTTAAATGAGTAGCAAAGATGGTGGGAGATGGTAAGACGTTTAGATCAGGGATGGTGCGGTGAGAGAAGAGAAGTTCAAGAAAAGGGACACATTTATGGGGATTGTTGGTGAGAAGAGGGTGATCAGAGAGGGAGAAGGAGTGGCGGTGTAAGACGGCAAAGGAGAGTGCTTTTAACCATGTGGATCCTGTTTTAGGGCTGCCAACACAAAGGATGTCAGAGGAACGAGGGTTGAAGTGGGATTGGATGGCCATGCATGCAGGAAGGAACTTGGCGGGTATCCAAAAGGATTGATACTGTTGGGGGTTAAATGGAGGCCAGTCATGGAGGATGGGAAGCTGGGAGGTGAGCTTTTCATAAGAGTTGTAGATTTGTTCATCTCGTTCAATGTCTTCCTGGGTTCTTGGTGAAAGGAAGCACTGGGAGAAAGGTGGTGCATAATTTGGTAGGGTTGCCATGAAAAAATTGCGAGATATGAAGAGATAAGCAGACACATAAATTTATAGAGAGAAATAAATTGACTGAGAGAAATGTAGATGGATTTATTATTTATTAAACAAAAGAATAATAATATTCAGTAAATTAAACATTGGATATTGGATTTTTGAGAAAGCTAAATTTTGCCAAATAAATTAATGCCACATAAATGGACAGCTGCATGGCCTTAATAACCACGGACCCACACTATTATTATTTACTACGATTGTGGTTGATGGGTGTCGAGTTGACATTTCCCATAATGGGGTGGTTTATTTTTTTAAAATAAATAAACCACAATTTTGAATGGTTTTCTTCATCTATATTTTCACAAAATTCATCATATTATGTATATATTCTGTGATAGAATCCGATTTTATGTATATTTTTTAAATTTTAATTTATTTATGTGTCTACTCCCCAACCCCATTTTTACTTACTAGAAAAAAAAAAAATGCTACATTGGAATTTTTCTAATCCACCAATGGACTAACACACAGGACTATGAAAGCCTATTTTATGTGTGCAAAATGATATATTAAGGATCATAACCTCATGTATTTTGATAAATTCCCATATCATGCAACTTTGGAACAGTGAACAATACGACTCTTTGCACAAAAAATCTAACTATGTTAGGACCCAGTTAATAGTGAATGAATAATACTGTTATATATAATATTGCCTAAATTCCTGTGACCCTTGTTTACCTATGCACTACCTAAATGTCTTATCACTTGCACTAAGGGGCTGTTTGGTTACCTGCATTTCAAATTACAGTGTAAGTTAAATTACAGTGTAATTCAAATTACTGTATTTTCACTTACATCACAGTTGTTTGGTTGTCTGTAAATGAAAATACTGCATTTTCTTTTCAAGTGTTTGGTTTGATGTAAATTGTGGGTTAGAATCACCATGTAAAGTAAGTGGTGAGATTACCCATATTTTCAAAAAAATTTATAATTTATAATTTTCTTTAATATTTCATTTATAATCTATTTTATTTATATAAATTAATGTATTTTATTTATCAAAATCGATTTAAGTTTTAATGAATTTTATTTATTTCAATTTTTCTTTTAAAATTAGTTATTTTCAGCATAAGAAAAACCAAATCACAAATACACCATGATCCACAATTAAGCATACCTAATAAATATTCAACATACCTAATAAATATTTTCAGCATACCGAATAAATAAAATCATAATACCAACCATGATATCCTTTCATAATTACAAATATAATATTCAGCATACCTAATAAAACAATATATAAACTAAACAAATCATTATCAATACTTGAACATGTTCATCAAACAAGTTCGAGACTCAACAACCTAAATTCAACAAGCAACACCATTAAATTGTCAACTTGTTCATAAAACATAACACAGTTCAACAACTCCAAACAAAAACAACATAGAAAATAAGAAATGTCCATAAACTTAAAAACGCACGAAATAAGAAAATCATAAGAGTAGATCTCAGACCCCACCATCACGCCCCAACTGCCTAAGGAACCCATCCATCCAAAAGCATCGAAGGTCATGATCTTTGTTTATGAAAGCAGTTGCAAGATTATTCTGGGCATTCAAATGGTCATATGCTAAACCAAGGTCAGACTTGTTGTAGTAGCCAATCAAAGTCATGACCTCATCATATAATCTCTTGCTCAACTGTACACCTTTGTCCGTCTCCGCGGCAGTTGCAAGCCTATCCAATCCAATGGAGATTTTCTGCATAACTTCCAATTCTTCCCGCCTAATACGCTTTGCTCCCTTGTTTACTTCTTTGGTCTTCGAAGTGGACGTTGTCGGTGTTTCCGCCGGAGGAGGTTGTGATTGAGTGAAGTCCCAATCATCCAACCCTTGTGGTTGATCATCAGAATCCAACGTCGGCGGTGTTGATGGCATTTCCATGCGGACACCCAGACTCCTAGAGCTTTGAGAACCTGTTCTCGCAAATGATCCTGTTGCTTGATCATTTCCACAAACAATAGCCATCTCCTCATAATCTTCAATGGGCTTATTAATGTAAACCGCTTCACTAGGATGTGACTACAAAAAAACAAACAAGGACAAGTAAAATAAAGATAATGCACACAAATATTGATTAAAAAAGTTAAAACCAAATTTCAAATTACCTGTATGTACGTTTGGAATTCTTCAATGCCCATAATGATTTTCTTCTCCGAATCATCCCACGAAACTCCACTTAAGCTCTTAAGCTTTTTTATTATTACCCATATTTTTCTTACATGTCGGAGACGATTGATGACATGTGTATCACTCACAATCATGTTAAACCTCGTACTAACTGCCCTTGCAACTGCATTGATAGCAGTACTCTTGAAACCTTTGTCAGTTTTAAGGCCAAGGTTTGCTTGCTCAACTAAGCATCTGAGCAAAAATGACGTCATAATCGTTGTCCACCTGAAATTAGTTGGCCATCTCCTTCCAACATTTTCACTTTCTTGAGTCATTTCTACCGATTCCATCCTTTTCATATAAAAAAAGACAATAAATATATATTCATAAATGAAGATGAAATAAATTACAAAGAAAGGAAAAAAAAATTAAACATACTTATCATCATGTAAGGATACAAAATGCAACAACATAAAACAATCACATTACTATAAATCCACAACAAAACCACAATGAAGTTACATAGTGTCACATTACACCTTGTTACCAAAAGATGGAATACGAAATGCAACAACACAAAACAACCACATTAAATATAATTCCACAATACAAGGTACCACAATACAAAATGCAACAACACAAAAACTACAACATGACTATCTATTGTTCCACATGGCCTCCATGATTATATCACGTATTGCTAACCATTCTCTTGCTTCCTCACGTGTTTGGGATTGAGTTCTAACTTCTTGCACATTAGGTTCCCATTCTTCAACCTCGGGTACATAAATATCATTACCTCCTTGTAAAATATAATTGTGTAAAATGCAACACGCGACCACAATATCAACTTGTGTTTGATATGGAAAGAATGGTCTAGATGTGAGAATTTTGAATCGATTCTTCAAAGCTCCAAACGCTCGTTCAACTGTAGTGCCCAATGAAGAATGTCTATAATTAAATAGTTCCTTGTTATTTGATGGTGTGCGGGCACTAAATTCCTTAAGATGATAGCGAACACCACGAAATGGTGATATAAAACCCGCTCTTGTGGAATGTCCTGCATCTACAAGGTAATACTTGCCTACATAGATAATTGTATTAGTTATTGTGGCAATATAATAATTTTAATTTTTGAGTGACAATAATATACCTTCGGGCACCATAAGCCCATCCTCTCTTTCTAAAGCATCACGAAGGACAAGTGCATCATGTGCTGAGCCCTCCCACCCAGCTAGAACATATGTAAACCTTAACTCGAAGTCAACTGCAGCCAACACATTTTGAGTGGGATATGGTTTTCTCCCACGGAAACGAGCTATAATTTCCTTTCCAACGGATGCGTGGATATGTGTACCATCAAGTGCTCCTATGCAATCCTATTTATTAATGGACAAAAAATATCACATATTGTAGATAAGTTTGTTCCCACAAAGTAGAATAATTCAAATTTTCTTTACCTTAAAATACGGCATAAACCTTGGATCACGTGTAATGACTGAACTAGCAGTTGTGCGGGGCGGTTGGATAAACTCTCCCCGAAGCTCTCCTACGGCATGTAATACATGTTTAAAATATCGGCTGACAGTTTCACCGGATCGTAAAAAATTTACTCCAATCACCCTATTCCTCACATTGTGACCAAGAATGTGAAGAAACATTGCTACTTGCTCTTCAATGCTTACATGAAGGGTGTTGCACAACAATCCTTTTGACTTCAATAAATCACATAGCCCAAAAAATACAACCCTTTTCATCCTTAGCATTGCTATACTAGCCTCCTCGGATCCATGTATTATTCTTGAAATATAGTTTGCACGTTGTTGATCTCTATTGTAACACGACTCTCGTGGTAAATTAAATCTTCTTCTTGTACTGTACCACTTTAATGCTATGTTTGCAACAATAGTCGCGGTAGCAAGTACAACACTTTCGTCATCAAATTGATTGTCCATTTACAATCTGAGTTTTAAAAAAAAAAATTCACTATAAACCAATGACTAATTTACCTTGTAAAAATAAAAAAAAAAAAAATTATATATATATATATATATATATATATATATATATATATATATATATATTCGGTTTTATTTTTTTTTAAATGCTTGTAATAATGGTATTTATGTCATTTTCTTAACTTTACTTTCTTTTCCCAACTTGGCATATGTTGCCAAGTGAGTAATTTAAAAATTAAAGGATGACATGCATGACACTGAAATTCTATCGTTCGTGGGCTGTTTATTCAAGCCATATATTCAATCTAACAAAGCAACCAATAAAGCTATAAATTAAGAAGGCAAGATAAGCAAAACTAGACACCATATAAGGCTTCAAATGACCTTTATGATTGGCAGAAACAACAGGATAATAGTTCAAAGAATCAATGACATGCCATAATAATATTCAAATGCAGCACATGAAATAAAGATGGTACTGCTAGTAATGTACACTACCACTAACTATACTGTAGACATTTCAGACATACTAATATATGTTTCAGAAATGAAAATTGGAGTCACTAGGCCGTAAACAGGCACAGTACTGACTTTTTTCACATTTGATTATCACATTTATCATACTCATATTATAACCAAAAATAGCGTAATTCCATTCATCCGTGACAGGTATTCAAGTATTATCCAACAATAAGCATCCATCACAGAAGGCAATCAATCAATGCTAATCAAGAGCTTCAATTCCATTTCCCAATCGTCAGTGTCACACCCAATCTCCAGTATTATCCCAACCAAATCTCAACCAAACCATTTCAATAGATTTTTGCAATATTTTCCGGAAAAATTCCTCAAACTTCTCTCTATAGAAAAATAAAGTCCCCATATTCCATCGATTTCAAGAAAAATGAAAATTTTCATTGAGTACCATCTCTATAACACAAATCAATCAACCAACAATCATTCAATAAATAAATACACAAGAGAAATGGAGAACTGGTAGAGAAATCTTCAAATCCCACCTTCACCGAAACATCAACAGAGACGATCAAAAGCCCTAACCTATCATTTCATCAATGAAAAAAAAAATCGAGAAAAAAAGAAAAGGAATCAAGGAAAAAGCATCAATAATCATACCTCAAAGAATAACGATCAATAGAACTTCGAAACGAAGGAACTCCTCTAGATTCGAAGTGAGCCAAGCCGATGAAAATCCTACTCCACTGCTGCCTTTCCTCTTGAAGAAGCCTCTTTGCAGAGCTCTGTACGATTCTTATACACTATCACTTCTTTGTATCTTCATCAATGAAAACTTTGAGGTAGCTTTGTACGCGGCGATGAAGACTTCGGAGGTGGCAACGAAGGCTTCCGGCGGCGACGAGTCCGGCGGCGACAAAGAAGGCTTCAGTGAAAAGGGGATCTCTGGGATGAGGAAAGTCCACAAGCTCACGGGTGGAGAAGCACGATAACGAAAAAAAAAATAAAAACCAAATGCTGCATTTGGACTTACGGCCAATTTGGCCGTAAGTCCAAATGCAGCAAAACCTAGTTTTTTCAGCATTTTGTTTTACAGCATGTATGTTTTTACAGGTAACCAAACAACTCAACATACCATTTTACCTGTAATTCAAATTACATCACACCCACTTACGGGTAACCAAACAGCCCCTAAGTAAGTGTTGAATAATATTTTCACATGTATCCTTTTAAAAAAAAATTTTTAACTAATTTTACACAAAATAAAAATTTATTTTTAATTAGGTTAGTTTAAAAATTCAAATAAAATTTTATTTGAATTAAAATCATTATTTATATAATTTATAATATATTTTAATGATGCATTAGGAGGTGAGCTTTTATAGGAGTTAATAAATTTGTTCATATGATCTTTCGATGTCTTGTTGGGTCCTTGGGGAAAGGACGCACTGCGAGAAAGGCGGTGCATAATGTTGGCTTGCCATAAGCAGTGATGAAGTGAAGAGAGAGAGAGAGAGAGAGAGAGAGAGAGAGAGAGAGAGATGAGATAATTAGAAATATATGCTTATGCTTATATGACGTCCATGCATTTTCAATCACTAGATTTTAATTTAAAAATGGCCTGTTTTACCATTATTTATTAATCTATATATTTCCTCCGGGTTTTTTTTTTTTTACTTGTCACGTTTTGGAGCTTTTTTCTGTCCTTTGTATTAAATAATTTTCTTTTTCAAATTTACTTTTTAATTTAATGTACTTGTATAATTTTCAATAAATCACAATTAACTAAGCATTAAATTATATACTCCACTGGTTTAATTTTAAGTAGGGGTATAATTTTAGAAAGTAATAAATTTTTTAATAAAATATAGGTGACCAACTAACTTTAACAAACTTTTCTTAATATGTGTAAATTAGATAAATATGATAAATAAAAAAGAACGAAAAGAATATATTATTTTAAATACAGGTAAAAGGTTTTTTTATTAATAAATATAAATTTACTTCTCAAAGTTTGTCTTCGGTTTATCACATTTTTAATTGCTATACATTAATAGATCATGAAAAATTAAAATAAACAAAGAGGTTGGTCCAACTGACAAAAGCTTGGATCTCCTAAACAATTGAAATTTCAACAAGATGATTAGTTGTAAAAGCACTTGGGATTGTTTGTTTAAAAATAAAACGAAAATAAGCTGGAGGTTCCTACATAGTTTTTATGTCTCTTGTACTTGCTCTCATGAATTGCAGGTCTTACGACCTTTCCTATAATAATTTTTTTTGCTTCTTATTTTTCACTAAGTTTTCAACTCACACCACCAAAGAAATTTTTTTATTTTTTTATAATTTTATAATTTTATAATTTTTTTTCCTATTACTTTTGTTGTAGTTAATAGCTTTTTTTTTTTTTCCTTGTATTTAAGTTCAGAAATATAATTTTTTTTTAATAAATATGTACAAGCTTTGATCTTCAACAATAGTTGCGTGAGGGAGTTGCACATATCCACATTCTCTCACTTAGGAGAAAATTGGTTACCACTCTTTTATTGCAAGGTGGAAGGTATAAATTCTTGAATGTTATTATTTAAATTTTTCTATTTGAATGCTAAAATATTAATTACTAATTGTTAGTTCCGCCGGTTAGGGTTTGTGAAATAAGAGGAACACTCACTCACTTAAGCACTCAAGAAAAATAAACACAAACCACAAAGAGGAGACACAAGACGTTGGTAACCCAGTTCGGCATCCACTTGCCTACATCTGGGGGGCCATGCCCGGAGATCAACAATCCACTAAAAAGGGGTAAAAGATAGAAGAGTACAAAACACACTTGTCACTCTCTCACAATACAAGAATACTACCCTCTCTAGATTGTCCGGTACCTCCCTACTCCCTCTTTCAAGAGTCGTACCCAATCCTAGACCAAGGTTGTATATATAGACGCCTCAACGTCCCAAATATAGCACATACCCTTTTTAGAATCTCCGCGGCTTCTAACTTTGGAACCTTCCGAAATTAGATGTCGTAACTTATGTTGTAACATTTGTTGCGACATTGGCCCTGGCTGTTGGCTTGGCTGAATTCTGGCTCCATTGCTAAGCGACCTCAAGACACCCCATCTGAGTCGATGTAGCCCGATCACCTGATCCGAACCTACCAGCAACTAACCTCCCTCTTCAGCTCCTCACCACACAGCCCCCTCGCAAGGGGCGCACGTCCTATGTGCGTCTTCATGCAAACTTGCCAAACTTAGTCTTCACTTCACCCAAGTTTGGTCTTCAAGGATCTTCAATCCATCATTCAAATCTTGCCATCAATAGGCGCATCTTCATACCCTTAATAGGCTTCATATCATCTCTATTAAGGTTCTTCAAATCTTCAACAAGGATCTTCAAATCTTTCCTTCAATAAGCTTCACAATCATACCATTGATAGGTTGTATCTTCATTTAGCTCCACCCATATTTAGTCTTCAATCACATCTTCTAAATATGGTCTTGATTTGGATCTTGTCTTCAACTTGATGCTTGCTTGATCATCTTGCCTAAAATAGTTTTCACAAGATCTTCATTCAATTTTCATGAGAGTTGCTCCTTCTTTCCAAAAATAGCTTCTACAAGATCTCTCATAATATTTTCCACCTAGCCAAGTGTATTTGCCATGTCATCCTTCATTCCATGTCATCATGCTTGCCACGTCACCATGCTTGCCATGTCACCTTGACTAGGTGTCAAATTATGCCAACTAAAGTGCATTTCCATATTTGCACTAACACTAATTGCTATCAATAACTTGATATGCTCAAATCTATTAAATAAAAATATATATCCAAAATTAAAAATGAATAACTTGATCTGAAGAAAACACTATTGGCAACAATTCATCAAGATTCACATGTAATTTACACATGCAGAGCCCTGAGTTTTGCTTGACGAAGACTGATTGGATGGCAATAAAGAAATGATTGAAAGAAAGAGAATAGAGTTTGATGCAAGGATATTCTTTCCTTCTCTTGAGGAAATGAAACAGTATTTTCTCTATTACAATTCAACAACTTGCCATCCAATCGGTCATTCTACCAAACTCTGTTTTTCTATAAGTCATTCTTTCTCTGTCCAACCAATATCTCAATCTTGTAAAACTCAATAAATTAACATGGCTTACTTGTGAATCTTGACGGGTTGCACTAATTTTTTTTCTTGAAATAAATTTACTTATTTTTAAGATTAACGTGTAATTTTATAAAATAGGCTTGTGGATATCAGATTATTTATAATCTAAAAGAAATATATACGGAAAAAGATGGCAAAGCATTTGTATTGTGTTTTGGTGAATTTTTTTCCTTGACGAATTGAGACAAGGTCGGTATGGTGGTGCATGAGTTACAGCGATTTAATAACCCTCTAGAGATTTATGATAGAGATTAAGGCAAGCGTACATGTCGATCAAGTAGTAAAATATGTACTAGGGCAAAGTATCGATCCACAGCGAATATTGAGAGCACTAGTACTAATTCTAATTCCAAAAATTAACCTAACCAAAGAGTGTGATGTGTGAAAACAAAATACAAAAAAAAAAAAGAGAATGAAAAGTAAGAATATGAGAAGTAAATAGGTCGAAACTCATAAGAAGATGGGATGCTCGGCCGTAGCATCTCTCTATGGTTTTCTAAGTCCAGGAAAATAGTTGTATAAGTAAAGCAATTCTATTTTAACAATGAGAAATCCTAGAATATATTAAAACCCTAACTAAAGTTACTAATCATTTCATCGGTAGGTCACCCGATGAGTTAGCACCTTCATTAGCTAACGTGGAGGTTGGGAAAAGCCTAGTCATCGCACAGGTGAGGCCTCCACGTCAGCTAATGAAGATGCTAGATTATCAGATCAAGGACCTGCGGATGAAATGATTGGTAACTTTAATAAGCATTTCAAAACAAATCAAAATTCAGTGATCAAAATGATATTTAACCAAAGTTCAGTGATTTACCAAAAAATTTAACCCAGCTTCTCCTCGTCATATCAATGCTCACACAGTCATAAGTTCCAATCAATTTGTGAGCCTTTTTTCTTAAAACAAAATTATTGTTGTTATCTGGGGCATACATACAACATGATTTTTTTCAATATATATATGTGTGTACACATTTTACATTTTTCTAGGGTTAGAATGCAAATGACACATATTAAAATAGTTGAGATGTAAAAAGTTACAATTAGGCCTGTCAAAAATCCAACACGACACAATTAACCGATGCGATTAACCATTTATTAAATAGGTTTGGGTGAGACCTTAACAGGTTCGCGTGTTAAAAGGGTCCACCCGTTTAACACGTTTAATAAATGGGTCTTGTTTGGGTGAGATATGCTAACCCATTTAACCTGTTTAAATAAAATTAATAAAATAATAATTTTACAAAAAATAACAATATTTGTTTATAATAAAAGCCAATAGAAAATATATAAAGTGATCTTTTCTTAACTCTAGTAGCCGATTGTTGAACTGAACGGCTGCTCATCTCTCTTTCTCTATCTCTCTCCCTCCCTCTCCCTCTTTCTCAGCGATTTGTGAATCTTCTAGTAGATCTATGTTAGATCTGAGTTCCCAGGAGCAAATATTGTGAGAGCTCCTCTTTGCATCCCTTATCTGAAAATGCCCATATCCCTTGCCCGAGAATGCCCTAATCACTGAGCTTTCCCACACTGTCGCCTCTTCAAGTTAGACGATTCCCCGCCGACGACCGATCCTTAACTCTAACTTTCACTTCTCTCATCTTCCTGTTTTCACCTCTAACCTTCACTTCTCTAATCTTCTCATCCCTTAAAACCCTCCAGTGTTCTAAGGTCCATTTTTTTGTTGCAGCTCAAGCGACTGAGCTCCGTTTCTTTGTTGCATCTCAAGCGTGAATCTTTTTAAAGGTAATATTAACTTTGTTTTTGTTCAAGCTAATCTTTATGGCTGATTAAGTTTATGTAATTGAGTTTGTTTATGAATCGAAAAAGTGAAAATTTCTCCTGTTATAGTGTTAATTATGTATGTTAATCTTTATGGTTGTTGAGTTAATGTGATTGAGTTTGTTTGTGAGTTGGAGAAGTCCAAATTTCTTCAATTATAGTGTTAATTGTGTTTGTTTTTATAAAATACATTTTACTTGTTTGGATTTAGCTGTGTTTATATGGATTTTGGTGTTAATTGAGTTTGTTTGGATATTAGTTGTATGGACTGAGTTTGTTTGTTGTTTGTGTTAGGTCTATTCTGTATATTTGTGTTAGGTTTGTATATTTTACTATGTATATATATATATATACACACACACATATACATATACTCATATGCATGTGTGTATACATATACATATACATATACATATACATATACATATGCATATATAAAAAAAAAACACACACACACACACACATATATGTGTGTGTGTGTTTTTCGATTTCAGATTTACAAATTCCTTCAAACAAACATAAAATTTTATAATACAGTAATTTCAGTTACATTCAACCAAACATAAGATTTGACTGCATTGTATTTTGAAAATCAAGTATTTACAGTTACATTGTAACTGGAAATCCACTGCATTTAGAATTACATCCAACCAAACACCCCAAAGTTAAAACTAGTTGACTGATTGTGAAATTATTATTATATAAAAGTTATTTATTTTCTCATCACAATGAAAAAGAAGTCTTCTATTTCTATCAAATATTTAAAATTTAATTTGTAATACACAACATCTTTTCAAAAAAGAAAACCTAGGCACACTAAAAAAAAACATTTATTGTTTTTGACTTTTGCAAAATTAAGACATAAGTTTTTATTTTTTAACTTTATCAAGTGTGATTTTCTAGATTTGCCAAAAACGAAGAAAAACCGTTATCAAGCTGTTAATAGTGTTAACTCACATGAAAAAAATTGTCATTTGATTTAAAAACTGACTTATATATATACTCCCAAAATTCCATTAAAAAAAAACTTAAATACCAAAAATCAAATAAAATCATGTTGCAAAAGCATAATTTTTATTCCACGTGACGGTTGTTTACTTAAATCAACGATCGATTTTACTCTTCTAAAAAAATAAAAAAAATTAACACCTTGATAGTTTATCCCTTTTTGCAAATCTGGTTAGCCATACATCATGGAATTTGAAAAAAAAAAAAGCCTCTGTTTTGATTTTTTTTTTTTTTCAAAAGTAAAACTCCACAAAGGTTCATTTTTTTAATTTTCCAAAAATAAAAAACAAAGAAAGAAAATTTATAATGCAAAACATAAATAATAAAATGAGTTTCACAAAAAATATCCTATAAAACAATCATTCATTATGATCCAATATTGCATCGCTCTATTAAACATTGAATAGCCTAATGGTATGCCACAAAAAATATTAAAGAGGAGGCAAGAGTTCGAATTCTCCCACCGACAGCACTGTTCATGCAATGTACACTTTGGTCCAATATACTGTTTATTAGTACTATTCACAGGTCTATGTGCGGGTCCCCTGTGAGAGAAATAGTGGCCTCCTCCAAGGTTAAACTCCTCCAAAGCTGTAGGACAGGGGATTTTCTTAGGAGATTCGTAAGTCATTTTAACAGGTGCATCTCCATACTATCTGCCCATTTGACAATCTTTTAAATAGGGAGCGCCTGCCACCTATTAGAAAAAATATTGCATTGCTCTCCTTCCAATCATCCTTTGCATTTACAATTACATGCAAATAGTAAAATATTGCACTTGAGTATTATTTATTTATTTATTTTATCAACTTCATTCATTTTATAATGAATAACTTTTGTTAGTTAAATTATCTCAAATTATCACAAAGCATCCGTATATGACAATTTAATTTTCTAGGTTGTGTGCTGGATATTATTTGTTTTTAAACTTGTTGCAACCCATACAAATATATGTGTACTAATTAAAAACACTAAAATCAATCAGCTTGTATTTTTGTTAGTTCAAAAATATTTGGTTTTTATGGACACTGATATGATCAACAGGAGTAGCCATCAGACATGACATGTGATGGCTACAGGCCACCGTTGTTATGCTCATGTCCTCAGGGCCGGAGCGATCCCCTCCCTCCCAACGTCCTCCCCTCGGCCCCCCTTCCGCCTAGCCCATCCCCCTGCGGCCTCCCCCTCACCCTCCTTCTCCCTCTCCCCCTTCCACCCGTCCTTTCTGAGTTTTTTGTAATATCTTTTTTTAATTTTTAATTTTTTATCTTTTATATATTTATATATTTTTATATTTTCATTATTTATTATTTATTATTTATTATTTTATTTTATTTTTTCAAGTTGAATGTTTTGATTTATTTTTTTTATTATTTATTATTTATTAGATGTTTTGTTAAGTTTGCTATTTTTAAAAATTTTGTGAAAATTTGGAAAAATATGTATGATTGACTAATGTGCATTGATTTATTAGGGATTTTAGAAATATTAAAGCTTTAATTTAGTAATAAATATTTTTTTAAATTATGATTAATTTAAATAGAAGTTTAAATAAAAGTTATTATTTTTTAAAAATATTTAATATCAGTTTATTTTGTAATTAATAAGATTTTAAATTTAAGTATTTTATAAAATTAATTTTTTTAATAATTATTTAAATGAATTCAGATAAATTATTAAATTACATATATCCTGTAAATGAGAATTTATTTAATTTAAAATATTATCTATATTTTTATAATTATAAATCAGAATAATATCAACTAAAAGATAAGATCAATGAAACAATTACTTTAGGCACTTTATTTTTTTAAATCCTCAACTTTAGATTTTTTTTAAATAATAATTTTAAAAACTCAAATTTTGAATGACCATTAATAATTATCATAATACAAAGATATTTTAATATAATATTTAATCAATGTAACTTAATCTTAGTTAATTTTTAAATTTTAAAATAATATAAGTAAGATATTAAATACTTTATTTTAATGCTTAATAAGTCATATGTTCTTTAACTAACTTTTCAAAATTCTATTATGAGATTTTTTATTAATTTGTTTCTCTGAAATTAATATAATATATATATTTATTTTAATTATAAATAAGAGCTTTTGTATTTTTTATATTGCTACAATTTCTTTTTGTTAGATTTTTATTTTGTTGAATTTTGTTCATAAATTTTAAATATATCATAGTATGTGAAAAGATAAACAAACATCTTAAATAAGTATTTATTAAAATAAAATCTAAATAAATTTAAGTTTTATTAAATAAATTAAAATGTTTATTATAAAATTCTGTTATGGATCTCTAGTTATTCCATCCGTCAGAATCATAAAAAATATAAATTTTGATAAAAATATTTATTTTGATATATTAATTAATTTTAATTATTTCTCTTAAATTTACTTATTGTTATAAAAAAATTTAATATATTTTATTATTTAAATTTTTGAATTTAAAATTTGTGTTAATTAATTATTTTAAAATTTGTAGTTAGCCTCTTTCATATAATTCCTGGCTCCGCCCCTGCATGTCCTGATGAACCATAAATAGTTAGGTGTCAAAAACACATGGATGCATTTTATGCATATATCCACACAGCGCTGGCACAACACTGATTTGATAGAATCACATAATCAATCACTCACGAAGTTACATACCATACATAAGTAAATATTAAATTTAAACATAACAAACAGCGAAACCCCAGCATTTAGGTTTGCTTGGGGATTTACAGCAATTATTCAAGCTCAACAAGAGCTTCAAGAGATCCATTCAATTTCATCAAATAAGAAAGCAAACACACATATGATGAATTACATAAAGCCCTAGTCTTGAGATGATGTTTTTAGGGAACCACACTGCTAGACTCAAAACTAAGACCAGATCCGTGCAGCTTCTCCTTGGTAATAGCATCCAACTTCTCAGCCATCTCCATGCTCAAATAATTAACCCAATCCCCGACTTTTCCCTTCCTGAAAAAAGAAGATGGTGGTGGTCTCCTCTCCTCAAAATTGCCCTTATTATCCTTGTTTACCTCAACCTCTCTTAAGTTGTCAAAGCTACAAAGCTTCACAATGTCCTCTACTACTCCATCTCACTACAAGAAAACATAAGCATCACTGACGGAATTTTTCCAACGGAATTTTTTCCGTTGGTAATATCAATATCACTGACGGAATTTGTGACGGAATTCCAACAAACAGTTTTTATCCTCTGAGAACATATTAGTGACGGAATATAATTTTTTCACCGACGGAAAATTCCGTTGGTGATAGTTTCCGTTGGAAATTCCGTTGGTGAAAAGAATTAATTTTATTTCTATGATTTAAAATATGTTGTAAAATATTTTTATTGATTACAAAAAAAATTATTTTAGAATGCTTGAAACAATTTGTTGATATTTAGCCACAGAAACTTTTAATTTTTTTAATTATAGCTCCACAATTTTTATGACATAATTAACATTATAAAAATTAAAAGTAATTAAAATTTTAAACTTAAAAATACACTAGATTCATCCATGGTGTTAATGGAAAGAAATATTAAAATAAATAAATAAATGAATTTATTCCAATTATCCCAATCCCCTTATATATTTTTGTTGGGTATAGTTTAGTCTAGTCAAGTGATTCAAGTTTAGTTTGTGTGGTCCTCCTTAGCATCTTTACTTTAACATTTGGTTCTTTTCATGCCGACTTAATATTACATGTTCACTTGAACATAATTTTCATATTAAATTATTATATTTTATTTTTAAAATAAATACAATTATAAATTAAATTTAATATTGATTAAAACTAGGAAACCTTCATCATTAACAAAAAAAAATTCATATTCAGCTTCATTAACAAAAAATCATATTAATTTATTATATATGCATAAAAACAAATGTTTTCTCCTTTTTTTTTTGTATAAATGGTATATATGTAAAACAGTAAACCCATTGTTTTTTATAAATTTAAATAGTTATAGTTGTGACCCAACGATTTTGACTCATACTGAATGGTAATGTCCAAATGACAACATATCTCATTACACTATAACTATTTAATGAGATATGTTATGATATGGTTTATAACTATTTTTAAAACCAAGTTAGATTTCAAATGGAAAAGAATGGTTTAAGTGCACTGTGGCCACACCAACGTTTCATGTCCTTCCGTAGGTCCCACCAATGCACTCACAAATTTCTTTCATTTATATATATAATTTTAATGTATACTTTGGAAACTCATTCAATCCAACGTATCCATGTACCCCACAAAGCACATCATTCTTGCCTTGCCTTTACATCTTCGATCAGAAGCTGCAGCCAAGCTTTAGGGCTCTCGACCGAGCTCCGACAAAAAGGGCTCTCGACCAAGCTCCGACCAAACTCCGACCAAGCTTTGGGCAACCCACAGCCGTCGGACCAAACTCTCAACAACCCACAACTGTCGGTTATAAGCAACCCAAAAGCTCCGAGCACTCTCCCGACAACCCTCGGCTGCCGGTTCTCTTTTAGGTGGAATTTCAAAATTATTCTTTCGATTGAGTTTTTAGGATTTGTGTATGGTTTTAAACAAGATTTGACGAAGGGGTTTTGCCTTTTTGATAGACAAAATTGTTCTAGGGTTTCGCTCACAGTTTTGAATTTGAGGAATAATTGGCAAGGAATCAGGTTAGAATTTACATCTCAACCACCTTTGGTCGATGTTCTTCTAATTTTATTCCGGATTATTTCTTAATTTGGTTTGATGGATTGTTTTCCACTTTTTGTTTTTTTGATTGGTTTTAGATAGTAATGAATGCATTATCATTTTTTTATTTTGTTTGGTTGGGCAATTTGGATTGTTTTGTGTTTCAGTGAAGTCATAGTGAAAATATTAGAAGGGAGAACATAGTCTAAATCATCATTAATAAGGTTGTTCTCTTGCTCCATTGTATCATCTATTTCATCATTGATAGGGTTGCTCTCTTGTTCCATTGCAGGAGAGGGAAGAGTCCTGTGAGTTTTTTTTTTTTTTACTTTAATTTTTTTTTTGTTTATATAGATGGGGGGAAAAGCATGGTGAATTAATGATGTTGATTTATCTAAGTCTTAATTATAACTGTTGATGTTTATCTTGATAAAAAATATTGTTTTCAAATCAAAGTTAATTATATAGTGCTTTTAAAACTCTTTGAAAATATTAATGATAATCATAAATTATGTTGTTTTAGTATGTATCTAATTTATTCTGAAGAGGTATCTTTTTAGAACAAGTGATGAGTGTTATTATTGTTTATAGCTAGCTACCTGTATATATATATATATATATATATATATATATATATATATATATATATATATATAAAAGTGAAATTAATATTATTTTAAAATTTTAAGGGTACTTTAGGAATTTAAAGTCATAAAGATAATGTGTTGGGTTATTATGCAAGGCATTTGTTTTAATTCAATTTTAATGTGTTGGAATCAATGCAATGTATGTGCATGTGTAATGTTTATGTTTGTATTTTCTTCTAACATTAACCTTTGTAATTTCCAATATGATATTAATTTGATAGGGAAAATTTATGTGGCCTATTGAGAAAACAAAAGTTGTGAGAACAATTTGGGAGACTACGTGCAAGGAACGGTTGCGTGGTATGTTGGAAGAAGAAAGGAAGCGGGCAATGAGACATTTTGGTGTTAATGATATTTCAAAGTGCAAAAGGTTACAATGTAGGTTGGATTCGAGTGGACATTTGGGATCGATTGGTTGGTGATGTGTGGACTAGTAATGCATGGAAAAATCGATCAATTATTGGCAAACAAAATAGGATGACTGAGAAAGATGGAAGCATCACCAAGCATACCGGTGGATCGATCCCTTTTATGCTTCATGCGGAGAGGATGGTATGTACATAATTTATATTTTAAATTTTACTTGCAAGTGTTTTATAGTCTCTTATTTAATATCTTCATGTAGGAAAAAGAACTAAAACGAAAACCAACCTATGGAGAATTGTTCAACCGCACCCACAAACGTGAGAAAGGTTAAGGTGATTTTGTTGATCATAAGTCCAAGAATGTCAGTGTAAGTGTATGCCCATAATAATATGCACTTTCTATCCTATATATATGAGACTTCTTTGATTAAATTTTATGATACGGTAATTCTTAGTTTGATAGTTTTTAGTTTATTGAATTTGATAGTTTATTGTGTAACAATGGCTATTATTACTGAATTTGCAATAGGAGCATTTGAAAACCTTCATTTAAAATTTAGAAGTTATTTTTATTTATGTATTTTTATAAATAAACAAGCTATTTGTATTGGTATTCCACTTGGCAAACAAATATAAATTAACTAATATTCTTTTATTTAAATAAAATAAATGTTGAAAAGGGAATTTAGATTCTTGTTGTTCCTCTACCCAAACACTCTGTTTGTTTCTTTTCCTTTGTATGAAAAATAGCTCAAGTTTTGTGTTATTGTACATCTAGATCTCTCATAGTAGTCAAGTTGAGATAATATATGTTTGGCTTGAATTTAACATGTTTGTTTGAAGGTGAATGATATTATACATGCCATGATTGTTTTTTAGCTCAAGTTTTGTGTTATTATACATAATATTTGTTTCTTATTCTATTGCTCTTATAGTTGGATGTTAAAAGATTTTGCCATTTGTTATTTCTTGGTGGGTGAACAATGTTTATATGTACATGCAAAACATTTTTATTCACACATATATAGCTTCATGTCTAATTTGTTTATTATACGTTGAACTAATCTCTTATAGGAAACTTATTCTTCTTCAATGAGTCAAAAGTATGGTTCTAATGAAGCCAATCATCCTGAGTTTGACTCAGAAGTTTGGTGTGAAGCAATTGGAGGGCGAGAAACTACACGCACTCATTTCTATGGGTTTGGAATCACGCCACGTGGCAAGAAGATCGTATCTACTTCCATCAATGCTGGAGATGCATCATACTCAGCTTGTAGTCGTCTGGCTCATGAACATGAACAAACTCCAGTTGAAGTTGACAATTTACAAGAAGAAGTGACACTTGTGAAAGACAGAATAATGAACTTAGAAGATAAAGTAGAGAAGCGAGCGAGCGATACGGCGGATATCAAGAAGTATCTTGAACAATTGATGGAGATGTTTAATCCTGCACGTATGTTTACAAATGCTTCAATGGGACCTTCTCAGCCTACCTCTTAGGTTAAAGACACTGTTGGACCACCATTTTGAATATTAAACAGATTGATATATGCTATATGTGTGATACTATTTCTTTATATATGTTTAGTACTTGTTAAGACTTGTTAATTATCAGTGATGTATGTACACTAAGTATGGTACATGAAATTAATTACATGTACTCTTGTGGGAATTTAATATTGTGTATTTCACATATGAAATTTCTTATATGTATTGCTACAGGGAAATAAAGCAGGATAATTATAATTAATAATATGATACAAGACCTTCAGTGACGGAATTCATTTGAATGTAAAGGGAATATTTGTGACGGAATTCCGTCGGTGATATACATTATCAGTGACAGAATTCATTTGGTGGTAAACAGCCTCAAATACCGAATTTCGTGGGTGATAATTTTTTAGTGACTGAATTTTATTGGTAATGCATCTCATCAGTGACGGAATTTCGTTGGTGTTAAAAATCTTTACCGACGGAATTCCGTCGGTGAAGTGAGTATATTTGTGACGGAATTCTGTCGGTGATATACACTATCAGTGACGGAATTCGTTTGGTGGTAAAGAGCCTCGAATACCAAATTCCGTGGGTGATAATTTTTTAGTGACGGAATTCCGTTGGTAATATATCTCATCAGTGACGGAATTTCGTTGGTGTTAAAAATCTTTACCGACGGAATTCCGTGGGTGAAGTGAGTATATTTGTGACGGAATTCCGTCGGTGATATACACTATCAGTGACGGAATTCGTTTGGTGATAAAAAGCTTCAAATACCGAATTCCGTGGGTGAAATTTTTTAGTGACGGAATTCCGTTGGTAATAGACCTCATCAGTGACAGAATATTCTGTTGGTGATGCTCTAGCATCACCCACGGAAAAAAAATTTCCAACGGAATATCATCAGCGACACCAAATTTTCCAACGGAACCTTCCAACGAACATTTCCGTCACTGAAGATTATCAGTGACGGAATTGTAGTTTTCAGTGACGGAAAATTCCGTCACTGATGCGCCTGTTTTCTTGTAGTGTCTCTTTCTTCCTCCATGGAAAAAGGACATCCCATGAACTCAGCCAATCTTCTCAAATGGCTAGCTGGATCCTCCATCATCTCCTCATACCTAAAGAAGAGCACCATCTCAGGTGATTTCAAGCTTTCCTTCCAGTATCCCAGCACGTGGTCCCAGAAAGGGGCAAAAGCAGATGTTCCTCGGGAGAACATCTGGAATACCTTACTGAGATCCAATCCTTGAGTAGTACTCTTGTGTTCAGCAGAGCTACCGATGCACCTGTCAAGGAAGTGGTACAGTGATACAAATGCGTCCTTGGGATCACGGCAGAGATAAACAATTCGGCATCCTAGAGCACTCTGCGGTAGTAAAGAGAAAGGTAAATGAGTAGCAAATATAGTGGGAGATGGTAAGACGTTGAGATTAGGGATGGTACGGTGAGAGTAGAAACGTTCAAGTAAAGGGACACATTGATGGGGAGTGTTGGTGAGAAGAGGGTGGCTGGAGAGGGAGAAAGAACGACGGTGTAAGGTGGCGAAGGAGAGAGCTTTTAACCATGTGGTGCCTGATTTAGGGCTGGTAACAAGAATGATGTCAGAGGGACGAGGGTTGAAGTGTGATTGGATGGCCATGCATGCAGTAACTAACCTAGACGGGATCCAAAAAGATTGGTAGTGTTGGAGGCTAAATGGAGACCAACCATGGCTGATGGGGAGTTGAGAGGTGAGCTTTTCATAGGAGCTGTAGATTTGTTCATCTCTTTCAAGGTCTTGTTGGGCTCTTGGTGAAAGGAAGCACAGTGAGTAAGGTGCTGCATAATATGGTTGGCTTGCCATGAGTGGTACTGACAGCAAGATAAGGAGGACAGAGAGATAGAGAAATGAGATAACCAGAGATGACTAGAGGCGAGGCAAGTAATGATGTGTTTAAATGTCTATCTTATATAAGATTCTTAGTATCTCCCTCTACCCACTGCCAACTACGGGATGGTTTCATTAGTGGTCACAAATGTTTCATCATTATAACATTGTGATCATAAATATTTTTTTTAACGTTGTGGTCACAAAACTATTCTCCGGTTGCACTGATGGCTACAAATGTTTTTTTTTGTAACGTTGTGTCCGCAAAAACTTTCCACATGGATCATGTGTTTTATGACCACGTCATCAACTTCACCAAAAATAGCTCCCAAACATGTCATTGTGGCCATCAGTGCAACTAAAGAATAGTTTTGTGGCCACAACTTTACAAAAAAAATATTTGTGGCCACAGCGTTATAATGATGAAATATTTGTGGTTATCAGTGAAATGAACCCAGAGACCCACTACCCACTGGTTAGATAAAAAGACAAAAAAAAAAAGTTAAAATAAATATTTCAATATTTAAATGATTTATTTTTAATTAATGATGAGTTTTACTTTTTTAAAAAATATTAAATCTTGTAAATGAAAAAATATCTGTAGAATAACTTTAAACAAGATGAGTGGTTGCAAAAGCACAGGGGGTTGCTTGCCTTGTTTTAAAGGTTCCTACATAGCTTTCATGTATCTTTCAGTGTCTTTGTTTTTTGTTCATGGCCTGCTCTGTCAAGCCACTATCACGGCATTAACCTGAATAAAATGAAAAATAATCCAAGCAACCATAGACAAAGTAAAAATAATTAATGGTATAATATATGAATTGGTCCTTTATTTTTCTCTTTCTTCTTTTTTAGATAGTCTATTCAAAAATACTCTCAGTTAGTTCATCTACTTTTGAGAATGAGACAACTTAATTCTAAATTAGCCCATTCTCAATAGTAAAAATACTAGTTGGAAGCATTTCTGAGTAGAGGACAAAAAAAAAAAAAAAAAAAAAAAATAGAAGAACCAATACAGGTTTTATGATAATTAAATTAAACACAATGATATAGACATGCATTTGTTCATTTTTTTTTTTAAAGAGCGACAAGCGCTTTTAATCAGGGGCGCGCACGTGGGGGAGCCGCGTTCTACATGCACACGCACACTCACCTTGCGTGAGGTGGGATTTGAAACGGGGAGTCACGTTCGACTTCCGAGATGAAGATCATACACAAGGACCCAATGCTAATTGACCCAAGGGCCATTGGCCATTTATTCGGATCTGACTTGGGATCTATGATAATTATTGAACCTCAATTATTTGAGATTTTTTTTTATTTCACACAGTCCTTTGAGTTTAATAATAATAATAATAATAATAATAATTACTCCTACTAGCATGTATATCAAAATTAGGAGTAAGCTAGTAGGAGTAATTATTTCACACAGTCCTTTTGAGTAAGCTAGTTGGAGTAATTATTATTATTATTATTATTATTATTATTAAACTCCAAAAAATTAGGCTATGGGTTTTGCCTGCAACCCCTTTAATTTCACACCTCAATTATATCAAACCCATCTCTGCTGCCAATGGCGGAATCAGAAGGAAATTAAAGGGGTTGTGACTGAAAGGACTATGAACAAGTTTTGGACTTCAGATTAAAAGAAATTCAAAAAAAAAAAAAAAAAAAATGCCAATCCAATAGTGCGAACAATAAATTTATATATATATATATATATGTGTGTGTGTGTGTGCGCTCGCGCGCGCGCACACACACATGTATAATAAATGCACTATATATATTTGCAGTTACAACTGCTACAAAAACAAACCAAAATTAAAATAAATAAATGAATACTGCATCTGAAGGCCAGCTACTCTTAACTCTATCTACACTTTTATTGGTTGACTACTAAACCTCTTGCTTATGTAGCTAAGTCAATTTTAGTTGATTGGTAGCGATTAATTATTATAAAAGAAATTTAGTAATAATAAAAATAGAAGAGAGAAAACTTGAAACATTAGGCACTTGTTAATAGTGTCATGGTCACAAATATTTGTATTTTATAACGTTGTGGTTAAAAAACTTTTTTTTTTTTTTGTAACACAAAAATCACTTAATTTTTTTCCGGTTGTGTGTAAGATCATAATGGTCTGTTTTAAAGCTGTTCACAGGGATTGTGCTGATGTAGCACTGAAGTGGTGCTAGCATGGCGTCAGAAACCGTCTTAAAACAGATATTATGTCCTCACGTGCAATAGAAGAGAAGTTAAGTTATGTTATAAAAAAAAGTTTTATAGCCATAGTGTTATAAAGTGCAAATATTTGTGGGCATGAGTAAAATGAACCCATTTGTTAATACCATTAGGTGAATGAGTTCTCTGACCCTCCAAGCTATTGTCTCCCTAGCTTTATTTATTTATTTTTTATTTATCCATATAGCAACTCAGTGTGCGCATTATTGGAGCAGATAAGATCAAGTAGCCATCAAGTAGCCATGGGATTTGTAGGATCAACTCAGCGGTTGTCAAACAACTCTTAATAATCTTAACCACCGCATGGTAACATTTAAAATAATCTTCTAATTAATCAAAAAATTTTGGATCTATAATCACTATTGACTAAAATCAAGTACAACTGAACCTTTAAATAGAATTGGAACTAATTTAAATAAGTTAACGGCCTTTACGTAGAGGTGTTTGTTTGAGAGGGGCTTGAAATCAAACTCCAAAGACAATGCAAAGTGAAGGCACATATGCGTTAAGGTATTAGTACTCCACGTTTATGCACACATATCCTTAACTTCCGTTAAATAGGAGTGCTTGTTCCTTATTTGTTTAAAAAAAATCTAATTAATCTTAGAAAAACTTTTAATTAACAAGTCTTAATAAACAATTTAATTAACTAAATCTTGATGGCTTTTCTGTTGGGCGTACAATAGCAGATTTAAAGTTTTAAATTTATTAAAGTTATTAAATAATAAATTTTGATTTTGATGGGAAGAAAATTAATATTTCATAAATAATTGATGGATAGGATTTTCATTCAACAAATCATACTCACCAAGAAATTTTTTTTTTTTGGTCTACAATTAATTATAAATATATAGAAAAAGCTTAAGTTAACTTACAAAGTATTTTGCCAAAGTAATTGTGGTATATGCAGTATATGGTACGTATATATTATATACATAAAAAATCCAAACCAGTGGAGTGAGAAAACAAGTGATTACGTGTCATTATTTATTATATAGTCTTAAATAAAATCAGGGGCAATTTTATTAGTGGCCACAAATATTTTATCATTATAACACTGTGGTCACAAATGTTTTTTTTTGTAAAGTTGTGGCCACAAAACTATTCTCCGATTACACTGATGACTACAAATTTTTTTTTTTTTTTGTAACGTTGTGGCCACAAATGTTTTATCATTATAATGTTGTGATCACAAAGGCTTCCTACGTGGATCATGTGTTTTGTGGCCAAGTCATCAACTTCACCGGAAATAAGGGTAAGTTTCACTAGTGCCCATAAATGTTTCATCATTATAACGTTGTAGTCACAAATATTTTTTTTGTAACGTTGTGGCCACAAAACTATTCTCCGGTTGCACTGATGGCCACAATGGCATGTTTGGGGGCTATTTCCGGTGAAGTTGATGACATGGCCACAAAACACATGATCTACGTAGCAAGCCTTTGTTGCCACATCGTTATAATGATGAAACATTAGTGGCCACAACGTTACAAAAAAAATATTTGTAGCCATCAGTGCGACCGGAGAATAGTTTTGTGGTCACAACGTTACAAAAAAACGTTTGTGGCCATAGTGTTATAATGATGAAATATTTGTGGCCACCAATGAAACTACCCCCAAACATGCCATTGTGGCCATCAGTGTAACCGGAGAATAGTTTTGTGGCCACAACGTTACAAAAAAAATATTTGTGGCCACTGCGTTATAATGATGAATCATTTATAGCCACTAGTGAAACCGACCCATAAAATTAGAGACATCATATGAGGGTTAATTTCACTGGTGCCACAGAAGTTTCAACTTTATAATGCTATGGCTACATATATATTTTTTTTATTACTAAACCCACAAAACTTTGTTCTAATAGCATCTAAAGCCACAACGGCCAGTTTTGGCTTGCTTTCTAGTGAACTCGCTGATGTGGAGCCCAGTCATCATTTTAAAAATTTCAAGGCGCCACTTGGAAATCTACTGTGGCATCTCTTCTTTGAAAATGCCCAAATCCCTTGCCCGAGAATGCCCTAATTCCTTGTCTGAAAATGCCCAAATCCCTTTCCTGAGAATGTCCTAATCACTGAGCTTACCCCACGTTGCCGCCTCTTCACGTTACATGATTACCTGCTGGCGACTGATCCTCAACGCTATCCTTCACTTATCTCATCTTCATGTTCTCACCTCTAACCTTCATTTCTCTAATCTTCTCATCCTTTAAAAGCCTCCAGTGTTTTGAGCTTCGTTTCTTTATTGCATCTCAAGCGGCTGAGCTCTGTTTCTTTGTTGCTTCTCAAGCGCGAATCTTTTTACAGGTAATATTAACTTTGTTTTTGTTCAAGATAATCTTTATGGTTGATTAAGTTTATGTGATTGAGTTTGTTTGTGAACCGGAGAAGTGCAAATTTCTTCGGTTATAGTGTTAATTGTGTATGTTAATCTTTATGGCTGCTGAGTTTATGTGATTGAGTTTGTTTGTGAGCTAGAGAAGTGCAAATTTCTTCAGTTATAGTGTTAATTGTGTTTTTTTTTTATAAAACACATTTTACTTGTTTGGATTTAGCCTTATTTATATGGATTTTGGTGTTAATTGAGCTTGTTTGGATATTATTTGTATGGATTGAGTTTGTTTGTTGTTTGTGTTAGGTCTGTTCTATATATTTGTGTTTGAGTCTTTTTCCATGTTTTTCCCTCCATGTTTTTTCCTTCATGGATTGAGTTTTAGTTGTATGGATTGAGTTTTTTTTTTCCATGTTCGAGTTTTTTTTCCATGTTATTAACTGAATTCCATTCCTTATGGATTGATGTGTTCACAGAACTATAATTTGTTGTTTAAAAGTTCACTGTATCATTTAATTCTATTTGAATTTCTACTACTTCTGTAATCAGGTTGTCATAGTGATTTTGACAACTAGGATTTTCTTATAGACCAACCTACTGCTTTTTGTTATTAATGCTTAATCTGTGAGGGGGCTATATACTCCAGATGATTGTGCTTGATTATGTTTGCTTTTCAATCCTATTGATAATCTGTAATGCAAAATATTTAATCCTATTGATAATTAATCATAAGAAAAATCAACATGATTGTATTTGACTATGTTTGATGTATAAAAATCAACATGTGAATATTTAATCATGTGAATGTTCACTAGTTATCAATATCCTCATTTGCTTTTTATTTTTTCTAGCCATTAAGGATCATATGGAAGATATGCTAGACAATACTATGCCTGGTGGAGAGGTTTTAGTGATGAGTGTACATTGTTCATATATTTCATATCTATTTATACACTCATTTATCATGCATTAGAACGATAATGTGGAATTCGATGCTAAATATTGTGTGTTTTACATTAAGAGACTAAGGGCAGTGCTTAAAGTCGAGAGAGATACAAAAGAAACAATTTAGACCGAAAATGATGAAGTTAGAGCTCTCTTAACATCATTAGAGCAAAGACAAAGCAAACTAGCTAGGTGCCTTACGGGCAGCTTATGGTTGGCCTTACGGCCGTAAGTACAGTCCAGAAGACCTTATGGGCATGCTTATGCTTATAAAGAGGATTCAAAGTCAATTCAAAGGACCTTATAGGCAAGGCTTATACTCGTAACGATGCCCATAAGGACCATCTAGAGGAGCTTACGACGACAATGTACGTCCGTAAGAGCAGTCACAAGAAGCAAACAGTGCAACTTACGGAAATAAGTTAGACCATAACATATTCAGAAAACCTTACGGATGAGGCTTACGGTCATAAGCATTCTCGTAAAACTCGTGGCTATCTTCTCCAGCTCCATTACAGCATAGCTCTTACGCCCGTAAGCAGCCTGCAAGTAGTCGGGTATAAATAGAACTTAAGAGGATTTGTAGGGAATCTCCTATTCTATTTTCTCTATTCTTTGGGGGCGATTCTTGGAGACAAGATTGAGGAAGTAAAGGGCCGAATCTCTAGGACCTTAGGCAAGATTTGGAGAGGGGTTTGGCCTGGCTTTCAAGGGGATTGGAGATCAAAGCCGTCAAGCTCATCTTGGTAGTGCGGTTTTCATGGATCTTATGTTTACCTTTATTCTTTATATCTTGAATGCTTGCCCTCCATTAATGGAGGGCTAATTTGTAGATGTTTGGGCATAGTTGAACTCTAGGGTTTATATTTTGTGATTTTGGTTGTTGGATCTCTTATGCTTTAATTGATTTTTTCTTTGCAATCATTTCTATTTGAGTCTAATTGTGTGAATGGATGCTTGATTGCTATCAAGGCAAAAGCCCTAGCCCTTATATCTTATATTGTTATGTGAAGAGAAAAAATTCCCATCTAGTATAGACTTACAGCAATTCGAGAGGATAGTCGGTCCCCTCTGGTTAGAGTATCTAAGAGACTTTGTCTCCCACAATCCTTCAGAGTGGGTTGATGATAATCTCCGTTCTCTTTACAATCATGTGGAGTAGATTTTAGGAGAAATCGCATTTCTACTCTGTATTTAGATTAGGGACAATCTCTTTTTAGGGGGACATTGTCTACTTAAGACATTATCATTAGCCCACAATAAGGTTTCATGGAGTGTTAATACGATTATGTGGATGTCTGTTTCAGCTCTGCACTGATTCAGTGGCACTTAGGTTGAGAAATCGGGGGTTTGTATGCTTTTGGAAACCTTTCAATTCAAATAGAATTGCATGCTTAGAAAACCATTGTCCTATACTTTACAACCCTAGAGGGATGCTATGCCCGGACATCATTCTCTTCCTTGAATTATGTCCTATGTTTTTTTCCGTATTTTCTAGTTTTCTTTTGTTTTTGTGTTTACACACTTTATGTACTTTATTAGTCTAATTTTCAGATTTAGAGTTACTACTAGTATTCACCTTTTTCCCTGTGGACCAACACTCTGTACTTTAGGCACACTTTATTAAGCGATCGACACGTACACCTACACGTGTCCTTATCATTTAGACAACATGGCTAGTAACATTGATGACACCCCAATAGAAGATGATTTGATTGATCCTGATTATGACCTCCCTTCAGGGGGATGAGGATTTCCAAAAGGATATAAATGACCAAATAACCAAAAATAAAGGTGGCAAACCAACTAGTAATCCACTATTTCCTCATATTTCTAGTGTAAAACAAGGACTTGATGTTGGGGACGACAGTGAATCAAAACATGAAATTTCTTATAATAAATTCACAGAACAAGAATATGATGGTGAGGGTCAATCTAAGCATGCAGAGTTCAATGAAGGGAGGAAATTGTATAACCCAAGATAAAGGGTTGGTTTGGTATTTAGTTATTTTGACCAATTTTAGGATTTTAAGTTTAAATATTCAAAGTAGTTTTTATTTAGTATTTTGTAATCATCTTAGAATTATTAGTTAGTTTATTATCCAGTAATTTGATTTTAGTTTTATTTACTATTTCATCCTTAGTTTAGGTCTCTATTTCGTCCTTACTATTTCGTTCTTGTTTATTAATTGTGAGTTCTTGGATTAGAACTTGGTATCCGCTACGTCAGGTGGTATTAGAAAGAGGATGCCAACTGGTGGCAACAATGATGGTCTTCTTGACGGTGATCAGGAGGCTAGAGTCCCTTTAGGGGATGAAGTGTTGCAATGATTAGACCACCATTTGGAGCAATGGATGGATCTCAGATTCTGGCTTTTTGATGAGAGCTTTGAAGAAATTATAGATCGTCTAGATGCTCTACAAATTGATGCACACAGGAGACAAAATGACAATAGAAGGCCAGGGTGTAGTTGGCTCAAGGTGTTCCAGTTGACAGACGTCATCCTGTCCCTATTTAGAGATAATATGTCTATGATGAAGATTTAGAGGAAGAAGACAGTTTTGAACCAAATTGGTTCGGACATCATCAACCATATGAAGGCCAAAGGGTGAGAAATAATTATGGGTGTGTTAAAAGGGATAGTGGAGATTTCCGGTTTAGGATGGATATGCCGTCTTTCAATGGAAAGTTGGCTATAGAAGAATTTTTGGATTAGATTGCAAAAATTGACAAATTCTTTGACTACATGGGACCCATCCAGATAAAAGGGTTCAATTGGTAACATGCCATTTAAAAGGGGGAGCATCTGCATGGTGTTAACGGATTCAATCCAAGAGAGAACGAGAAGGTAAAGGTCTTGTAAGAACTTGGTACATGATGAAATATTTATTGAAGAGGGAGTTTCTACCCCAGATTTTGAGCAAATCCTATTTTAGGAATACCAACATTATCAGCAGGGCAGTCGATCTGTCCATGAATACACCACGGAATTCATGAGACTGGTTGAGAGAAATAACCTCCTTGAGTGAGAAGGGCAGCAGGTTGCGAGGTATTTGGAGGGGTTGAGGCCAGCACTCAGAGACAGAATCGGTGTATAAGTTATCCAAACCTTACCTGAGGCGAAAAATACGACCCTAAAAATAGTGTTAATGCAAAACAAGTAAGGTGGGAGGAACCATGAATATTATAAAACTGAAGAGTCCATAGAAGAGTTTGAAGATCATAGCAATAAAAACAACAACCAATGCAGAAGAAACAAGGCAGCAGAGATGGTAAGGAAAGATCAAGAAGGGAAAGATAAAGGAATCAGGAAAACAGAAAATCCCTATACGAAAGCTACTATAGGGAAGTGTTTTAGGTGTAATCAACCTGGACACAAATCAAATGAATGTCCCTTGAGGAAGACCGTGAACATTATAGAAAGAATGAAGAAATTATTTGTGAGCCAGATGGTGATAAGGAAGATGAATATGAAGCAGATGAAGACAAATTCATCTTATAAGGCGAATAATATTAACTCCCAAACATGAAGAGCAAATTCAAAGCCATCAATTGTTTAAAAATAAGGTGATCAATACTATTAGTGATGATGGAAGTTGTGAAAATATAATTAGAGAAGCTTCTAATACTGAGGAAAAAGATAAAAAGGTTGATTGGAAGAGTATTGATGAAAGAAAGAAGAATAATGAAGAGGATTTTTCTGAGTTTCACAAAGAATACGAACTAAGGGTGTGGTTGTTTTCGAAGATAAAGAGGAAGAAAGCTACTAAATGGGGTTGAATGACACAGCATGGTGCCTAATGATTTTAGGATTTTAAATTTAAAAATTCAAAATAGTTTTTATTTAGTTTGTAATTTGTAACTATTTTAGTTTTATTTACTATTTTATCATTAGTTTAGTTCTCAATAAATATTGTTTTAGGGTTTTGTGGAAGGGCTTGATGAATGATGAATTGAATTGAATTGAATTTTCTTGTTTATTGTAAGTTCTTAGATTCTAACTTGGTATCTGCTACGTCAAATAGAGATGCTTAATTTGTTTATAATATACTTTTATTCAAATATTATATTCTTTCATTCTTTTATTAATTTTTATTTATATTACTTATGATTTTAAGAAAAAAAAACTTTAATTGTACTTATTTATTTATACAATGAATGTCTATAAGACTTTCGAAATCCATTGTATGAGTTGTTTAATTATATTTTTTTTATAATCTGCTTTAAGAGTGTTTCAAAGAACAAATTTAATTTTTTTATTACATTTAAGTTTTATTTATATTATTTATAATATTAATAATTAAAAAAATTAATTATACTTATTTATTTATGCAAAACTCCAAAAAGGGGAAAAATGCCTAGTATGCATGTATAATAAATGCACTATATCCTCAGCTACAACCACAACAAAACAAACGAAAATTAAAATAAATAAAAGAATACTACATCCCAAGGCCATTTACTCTTAACTCTCTTTACACTCTCATTTGGTTGGCTAATAGGCCTCTGGCTCCTATAACTACGTCAATTTTCGTTGATTGCTAACAATTATTTATTATAAAAGAATTTCAAGTAATAGAAGACATAAAAGATTTAAAATTTGAAACATGAAGCTACTTGTTAACACCTTTAGGTCAATCTCGACTCTAAGGTCTCTAGCCCTCCACACTATTGTCTCTTTTACTAATTTTTTTTTAAGGTAAATAACTTAAATAGTTTTTTTCCATGTGTTTTTATTTTGCTCACTTAATTTTAAAAAATTATGATTTAGTTACATATTTTTACTTTCTGTTACAATTTAGTCACCTGCACTACCGTATATACACTGTTAACGGTGCTTACATGTGCCATACTACGTGACACATTTTTTTTCTGAGCTCACATTTGAGTTGGCATATGCCACGTGCTATTACCATTAACAGCGCATGTTCGAGTGATCAAATTATCACAAAAATTAAAAATAAGGGATCAAATCATAACTTTTAAAAGCTGAGTGACCAAAATAATAACACACAAAAAGATAAAGGACTATTTAAATTGTTTACCCTTTTTTTTATTTATGTAGCAACTCCGTGTGCATTATTCGAGCCGATAAGATCAAGTGGCCATAGCATTTGTAGGATTAGGGCTTCAAATTTGAGAATTTTGGTGGTTTTTCCCAATTGAAATTACCTCCCAGCCCCTCACCCAGAATCCTTTTTCAAAAAGCCCCAAACATAAATTTACTTAGAGGGTGTTTGGTTAGTTGTATTTCAAAATGCAGTGGATTTTCAATTACAGTGTATTTGTAAATCCATGGATTTGAAAATGCAGGAGAGTCAAATTTAGTGTTTGGTTGGTTGCATTTGAAAATACTGAATTTCAAAATTTTATGTTTGTTTAGAAGGATTTGTAAATCTGGATTTTGAAAACATGTGTTTGGTTGGATGTATTTCTAGTATAGGAACACCCATGGTGAGATTACCCCATTTTCGATAATCATTAAGTTTAATTAATTATGTATATAATTACTAACAGTAACAAAAACAATTATGTATATAATTACTTAATTTAATAATTAATTATATATTCATTACAATTTATTGATATTTTTAATAATGAAATTAAATATATCACATAAATTTTTATTAATTATTTTAATATTTCAAATTAACCTTATCACTTCCATAAGATTCAGCATCAAAGTTTAAATAATAATTTTAAATATCCACCTAATAAATCTTATCTAATTGTTAAACAAACCATGCTATAAAATAAAAATTTATAAAAACGTAATATTAAATTAGAGAACAGATGCCAATAATTGAGATTAAAAAATATAAAAAAAATCTACTTGATGGTTCGGCATCCGGCGACCATAGACTGCTGGGTTTGCAATCTTTCCTTCTCCTCTGAAGCTGATGTTGCCGCCCATCTCAACTCCTGCCTCTCAAACTCTGCGGTCACTGCCTGCGTCTCTTCGTTCATCTCCGGTAAGCCCAGGAAGGAATCGGTAGAGATTGTCTTGAAGTTGCTGAGGAATGTGGTGAGGAAGCCGGAGAATGACAAGTTCCGCAGGATTAGGATGGGGAATCCGAAGATCAAGGAGGCGGTGGGGAATGTCAAGGGCGCGGGTGGAGCTGCTGGAGTGCGTCTTCATATTGTACCGAAGGAACCGAGGAATTTGGCAGTTCTGTTGAACAAGAGAAGATTGATCGGCAGGTGCTGAGCCGGTGTTGATGGTGACGAGCTTCAACTGGTCAGAAGTGGTTGTTCTCACCTTCGGGCTTCGGGCTGATGGAGAGAAGAATCCCTCACGTGATGACATGTGAGGGATTTCAATGAAGTCACAAAACCCAGGATTTGGTTTTACAGTCAGTATGACTGTAAACCAAAATCCTTGATTGATGGTATTTCAAAATTCCATGACAAAAGGAATACTTCAAAACAATCAATTGATTCTAAAATAATAAGGGATTTGAGGTTACATGGAACTCCAAATCCCTTGAAGCAAACACACTCTTATTGAAAAGGCTTTTCTTACTTTATAAATAACCATTAAAAGTCCGGATCATTACCAAATGTATCTCATATTTAATTGTAAAATTATTATAGAAATATATAACTGTAAAAAATTATTTTTTTAATTAAATAATTATAACAAAAATATTTTTATCATTAAAAATAGATAGAATACCCGGATTAGTCCCTCTATTATAGTGAAAGTGCCCTTTCAGTCCCCATATTATTTTTTGTCCTTCTGGGATCCCTCTATTTTCCCATTTAGTGTAATGTAAGTCCCTCTCACTCATATAATTTGTCCCTAGAAGGTCCCTGAGAGAGACTTACATTACACTAAATGGGAAAATAGAGGGATCCCGGAAAGTCAAAAAATAATAGGGGGACTGAAAGGGTATTTTCACTATAATAGAAGGACTAATCTGGGTATTCTACCTTAAAAATATTATAAAATTATTTAATAATGTAAGTATTTTTCAATTTAATTATAATTTTTTTAAAGTAAAAAATAAAGAAATATTAATCATTTTTAAATTTTATAAATATTTTATTAAAATAATTAATTAAATTTACCTAAATTAATTTTATGAGGAATATTAAATATTTAACACCAATGATAGATAATAGGGTAATCTCATCAATCCACTTGCACGGTAATTATGCCCCGCTACTTACATATACAAAAAATAAAAAATAAATACAATATTTTTAAATACAACATTAAAAAAAATAAATACATCAATTTTTAATTACAACATCTGAAACGACATTGATGTAATATGAAATATATTGTGATTTCACTCATAGGCAATGAAACAACCTTTTAATGTTCATGGTAACATTTAAAATAATTTTCTAATTAAAATACAAAGTTTTAGATTTATAACTACTATTGACCAAAATCTAATACAACTGCACCTTTAAGTACAATTTGAATTAATATTGATAAGTCAACAGCTGAGGATTCAAAATCAAACTCTAAAGCCCATGCAAAATGAGGGCACATGTGTGTTGAGATATTAACTCCATGTTTATGCATATCCACTCATTAGCGTCTATTTGTGAAAATAAATAAATAATAATCGATCTTGATGAAAACTTTAAATTAACCAAGTCTCATTAAACAATTTAAATTAACTAAATCTTTATTATTTTTTTCTGACCGTGCAAATAGCAGATAGAATTTTAATAATTTTAATTCATTAAAGTTATTAAAGGATAATTAATTTGTGATTTTGATGGGAAGAAGATGATTATTTCATAAAGTACTGATAGATAAGATTTTCATTCAATAAATCATACTCACCAAGAAAAAAAAATAGTTTTGATCTACAATTAATTATTTATATATAGGAAAAGCGCAAGTTAAGTAACTTAAAATGTATTTTGCCAAAGTGATTATGGTAAATTCAGTTTATGGTATGTATATATATTATATACATATAAAATTTAGATTCTTACATACAGAATTCCAAAATAGTGGAGAGAGAAAGCAAGTGATTACGTGCGCATTATCTATTAAGGTATTTTTAGTGGTTAGACTATCTTAGAGTTTGATGTCCATATTACCTCAACAATCCATTAAACTTTTATTTATTGAATTATATCCCATAATAATTATACTATAAAATAGGACCCATAATTATTTTATTTATTTGTTTAATTATTTACATTATATATTTTATTAAAACATATTTATTTTACAAAATCTTAAATATAATTAATAAAATAATTAAATGATATATTTTTAAAATTATATTTTAAAATAAATATTTAAAATAATAAAAACATATAAATAATAATAAATTATTATATCATACTTAATAAAAATAATTAAATAATACAATTTTTTTTATTGGAGATACTAACTCCGGCATCGGAGTTAGTCCCGATCCCGAGGTTACTACAATAACCCCAATGCCCTGCATCAGGGTCATTAACACCTCTCCCTAGATTTTTTATTTTTTTTTTAATTTTTTAATTTTTTTTTATGTGTTCTTTCATATCATGCGATGGTTATGATTCTTATCTTAAAATAAAATTATCCTAGTTATGGTGATTTGCAATTTAATTTTGTGAAATAGAATATATTTTTTATTCAAATTAAAATGATAAAAATATTTTTTGAAAAATATTAAATATCTTCATATTTAATAAAATAATTTATTAAATTGAATTAATTAAATTATTTTAAGTTAAATTAATTTTTATGTAAATTATTAAATAATTAGTAGTAATTATGATGGTGATTTGGTATTTAGCATAAATCGAACAAGTAATATTATTAGCGAAAAACGCTAATTAACATATAATTTGGATAATTTGGGTCATTTTTAAAATAAAAATAAATTCTGGATAATTTTAAAATTTAAATAATATAAACAAAATAAATAAAACAAAGTTAAAAGAAAAAAATTTATGGAACCAATATTTTGAGCGTTTGGTGGCCACCATATGCTCAGTGGCCTCCAAAGGCTATTTATGGATGGTTTATTCATTAAATGCCTATTGAGGTCTAGCTAGATTAGCATGGTCAGTAGTGTTTAGATCAGATCATCAGACCCATATTTGCTGAGGTTATCCTGATTATCTTATTATTTGCAATAGCTTCACTTACACTGCATTGACTTATACAAAGTAAATAATAAAGCAACCAACGACAAAGTTACAATAATTAATACACGAGTAATTAATTAAGCACAATGATAAGCACATGCATTTGATTGAATCTCACTTATGACAATAATATTTGAACCTCAACTTGAGCCTTAAGAGGCTCACTTGAGCTTTTTCTTATTTCATCCAAGAAAAGAAAATCAAGCCAACTTGAGAAGAAGTTGTTATGGAAGCACAGTGCTAGACTCAAAACTGAGACCAGATCCGTGCAGCTTCTCCTTCGTAATAGCATCCAACGACTCAGCCATCTCCATGCTCAAATAATTCACCCAATCCCCCACCTTCCCCTTCCTGAAAAAAGAAGATGGTGGTGGTCGCTTATCCTCCAAACTGGCCTTATTATCCTTGTTTACCTTAAGCTCTCTTAAGTTGTCAAAGCTACAAAGCTTCACAATGTCCTCAACTACTCCATTTTTTTCTTCCTCTGTGGAAAAAGGACATCCTATGAACTCAGCCAGTTTTCTCAAATGGCTAACTGGATCCTCCATCATCTCCTCATATCTCAAGAAAAGCACCTTCTCAGGTCTTCTCAAGCTCTCCTTCCAGTAACCCAACACACGGTCCCAGAAAGGGCCACCAGGAGCCATCCCTTGGGAGAACAGTTGGAATGCCTTGTTGAGATCCAATCCTTCACTCTTGTCTTCAGTACTCAAGCTAATCCTCGACCTCTCAAAGAAGTGCCACAGTGATACAAATGTGTCTTTGGGATCACGGCAGAGATAAACAATGCGGCAGCTGAGAGCACTCTGAGGCAGTAAAGGGAAAGGTAAATGAGCAGCAAAGATGGTGGGAGATGGTAAGACGTTAAGATCAGGGATGGTGCGGTGAGAGAAGAGAGATTCCAGAAAAGGGACACATTGATGGGGAGTGTTGCTGAGAAGAGGGTGGTCGGAGAAGGAGAAGGAGTGGCGGTGTAAGGTGGCGAAGGAGAGAGCTTTTAACCATGTGGTGCCTGATTTAGGGCTGGTAACAAGAAGGATATCGGAGGGACGTGGGTTGAAGTGGGATTGGATGGCCATGCATGCAGGAATGAACATGGCAGGCATCCAAAAGGATTGGTAGTGTCGGAGGCTAAATGGTGACCAGTCATTGAAGATGGGGAGTTGGGAGGCAAGCTTTTCATAGGAGCTGTAGATTTGTTCATCTCTTTCAATGTCTTGTTGATTCCTTTGTGAAAGGAAGCACTGGGAGAAAGGTGGTGCATAATTTGGTGAGCTTGCCATGAAGAGATTGAGATATAGAAGTGGGAGAGAGTAGAGTAGATAGATAGCTAGAGAAACAAAAGGATTGAGAGTTATAGTGTAGATGGATCTATCATCTATTATGCGAGAGTGAACAAGAGGTGGAGAGTTGAGAAAGAGAGAGATATGCATGATTCACGGGTCACCAGACGGTATTGTGGACAATTTATGGGACACCAGATCCACGCCAGGACAGCCAAGCCTGTCCTGCATGAACCGTGTGTTGGGTAGTCTTTTACTCTTTGCACTTCTAAAGGGCAAATATTTTATTTTTTATAAGATCAGTCTTTTGAAATGAACGCCACTAATTAGCTGGAGTCACAAGTGGTTGACCATTTTTTATGAGTACTTATATTGATAAACTACTATTTATGATCTTACCGTTTATGGGAGTGGCTATATTTATATAAAAATAATGTTTATGAGAGTGACTTGCCATTATGATATATCGTTTGCCATATTATATATATATATATATATATATATATAGTAAATTCTAAAAGGAATATTGGAATTGGATATTTATATAAGGACAGAAAGAGCATATTGCAAATGTAAAAGTATAAGCAAACAAAAAGTATGATTCGTTCTTTCTTAATTTTGACGTTTGCAAATGTGAAAGCAAGAATTATTTTAATGAATATATTACATTTGATTATTAGGTTCACATTATGGCATTGATTTAGTATGTTACACTAATTATTTTATTTTATTTTTAAATGGAATTTAAATTTGGAATTATATATATATAAAGCAAACAACTTATTAATTAATTTTGTATCCCTCTAATATTTTTTAACCTCAGGAAGTCCCTCTATTGTTCATTTTGGGTAAAAGCAGCCCCTCACCCTGACGCCAGTTGTATTTTGGTTTAATTACCAAATTGGTCTCTATATTATAATGAAAGTGCCCTTTTAATCCCTCTAATATTTTTTAACCTCAGGAGGTCCCTCTATTGTTCGTTTTGGGTAAAAGCAGCCCCTCACCCTGACGGCCGTTGTATTTTCCGTCTTCCCATTTGACGTGGCATGGAATGTGATTAAAGTATTGTTAGTGCAAATATGGAAATGCACTTTAATTGGCATAATTTGACACCTAGTCAAGGTGACGTGGCAAGTATGGTGACGTGGCAAGCATGAGGACATGGAATGAAGGATGACATGGCAAATACACTTGGCTAGGTGGAAAATATCATGAGAGATCTTGTAGAAGCTATTTTTGGAAAGAAGGAGCAACTCTCATGAAAATTGAATGAAGATCTTGTGAAAACTATTTTAGGCAAGATGATCAAGCAAGCATCAAGTTGAAGACAAGATCCCAATCAAGACCATATTTAGAAGATTGATTGAAGACTAAATATGGGTGAAGCTAAATGAAGAGAATCCTATCAATGGAATGATTCTTGAAGACTATTTAAGGCAAGATTTGAAGATTCTTGTTGAAGATTTGAAGAACCATAATAGAGAAGATATGAAGTCTATTATGGGTATGTTTGAAGATGCGCCTATTGATGGCAAGATTTGAATGATGGATTGAAGATCCTTGAAGACCAAACTTAGGTGAAGTGAAGACTAAGTTTGGCAAGTTCCATGAAGACGCACATAGGACGTGCGCCCCTTGCGAGGGGGCTGTGTGGTGAGGAGCTGAAGAGGGAGGTTAGTTGCTGGTAGGTTCGGATCAGGTGATCGAGCTACATCGACTCAGATAGGGTGTCTTGAGGTCGCTTAGCAATGGAGCCAGAATTCAGCCAAGCCAACAGCCAGGGTCAATGTCGCAACAAATGTTACAACATAAGTTGCGACATCTAATTTCGGAAGGTTCCAAAGTTAGAAGCCGCGGAGATTCTAAAAAGGGTATGCGCTATATTTGGGACGTTGAGGCGTCTATATATACTACATTGGTCTAGGATTGGGTACGACTCTTGAAAGAGGGAGTAGGGAGGTACCGGACAATGTAGAGAGGGTAGTATTCTTTGTATGTGAGAGAGTGACAAGTGTGTTTTGTACTCTTCTATCTTTTACCCCTTTTTAGTGGATTGTTGATCTCCGGCCATGGCCCCCCAGATGTAGGCAAGTGGATGCCGAACTGGGTTACCAACGTCTTGTGTCTCCTCTTTGTGGTTTGTGTTTATTTTTCTTGAGTGCTTAAGTGAGTGAGTGTTCCTCTTATTTCACAAACCCTAACCGGTGGAACTAACAAGTATTAATAAAATAATGCAAAAAATTATATAAAACCCATTAGTCAGCTAACAACTTAATTACGATATCGGGTTCGGATCTTAAATAACTAAGGATCCAAACCCGAAAACTAATCCCTTTTCCCTTTCTCCCCCTTTCCTCTAATCATTTCTCCTCTTCTCTCCCTCTCCACTCCGTGATGATGACGAGGCCAAACGCTACAACCTGCGACCGCGTGTAAGGCTGTCACCGCATTCAACACCTCCACCGCATCCAGCACCTCCCGACGAAGAAACCTAAAGGATTGCACACAAAAAGAAGCAAACATATATCAACTGCAGGTAGTATTGATCATGTTGAAAATGTTACAGCTAATCAGACAAGAGATGAAGGTGAAGCCACACCAAAGGATAAACAACAAAAGACTACAGGTGCACCCAAATCCAAGAAGAAATTGCCTCCTTCCAGACTAGGTCCTCTCAAAGTTTTCAAGGGAAGACACACTGGAGGGTTAATAATTGGAAGAGACAATCCCCAGTTCTCATCATTCATCACTGCTGCTGAATTAAAGGTATTTTTCTCATTATCCTACCCCACGCAACCCTATGGATGACTGACTTTTATAGAAAATGGCACAGGCAAGAAGGGACAGCAAGGTTTCGGGAAAAGATTCAAGACAAAAAGAATTTGTGGATACCATTCCAAGCATCATAACTGACTCTGAAGCTCCAGAATTTGTCACACAACAGAGCATGGCAAGTGTTGCAGTTAAAGAAAACCCATAAGTCCGAAACAAAGATAGTCTTAGTTAGGAGTTGATATGTGGATAGTCAATAGAATTATGTTTGTATATGCTAATTATTTGCAACAATTTTGAGGATCAATATGTTGCATTTTTGTATACTTACAACAATTTTGAGGATGATTATGTTGCATTTTTGTATATTTTCACCGTATCAATGTAATTACAATATTTATCAATAGTCTGCATAATTGTGAATTATAGTTTTGAATAATAGTTGTTATCTTTGTATAATGAGTAGTATTGAGTAGATATTACAGTTTTTTGTGAAAGAGGTTTGAAGAATAATTGTGGTGGATGTTGTCAGGATGTGTAAAATTATACACCAAAATTTTGGGATGTATACTTTAAAATTATAGTTTTGTGGTGAATTACAGTTTTGAATAATACTTTTTACCTTTATAAAATTATGCAACAAAATTATACACCAAAATCAAGTGTTCTATGTTTATCATTGTTGTTGTTGGGCACCGGATGTCAAGTGGACAGTAGTGTCGATGGCAATGGTGATGTAAGAATCCTTCGTCAGTAGGTGTTGGATGCGGTGGCAGCCTTACACGCGGTCACAGTTGCAGCGTTCGGCCTCGTCATCATCAAAGAGTGGAGAGGAAGAGAAGGGGAGAAGGGATTAGAGGAGAGGAGGAGAAGGGGAGAAAGGATTAGTTTTCGGGTTTGGATCCTCAGTTATTTAAGATCCGAACCCGATACTGTAATTAAGTTGTTAGCTGACTAATGGTTTTTTTTTTTTGCATTATTTTATTAATTCTTTAATCGCATTCCATGCCACGTCAGATGAGAAGACGGAAAATACAACGGTCGTCAGGGTGAGGGACTGCTTTTACCCAAAACGAACAATAGAGGAAACTCCTGAAGACAAAAAATATTAGAGGGATTAAAAGAGCACTTTCACTATAATAGAGGGACCAATTTGGTAATTAGACCATTTTAGTAAACTAAAACATATTAAAAAGGTATATAAGGGAATTTTTGTCATTTTAAAACTTGATGGACATTGGTGAAAATCTCAAATAGGTCCCTATAAGTAGGTTAGGTTGCCCCTTTAATCCCTCTATTATAATTTCGTCGCTGGAAGTCCCTTTATTTTTACAATCGAGCAATTCCAGTCTAGACCTTAACAGATATTGGTCTTTCCATCAGAAAGTGCTAACGTGCCTTTTTTTATCATTACAATAGTATTAAACAAATCTAAAAAAGCTACATCAGCAATATTACTAATCAACACATGGTATTAAGCATTTCGGATCCGGATCCAAACCAAAACTGGATCTGATTAGCTTAATCCCTTCGTTCCCTCCACTCGTCCCCTGGTTGCTTTCCTCAATGCTCGCCACCACTCTTACCCTTCTCTGAACCCCATCCTCCATCCTTCCTCACCTCTTTCATGTGGCCCCTCTCATGGCGTCTCTGAGGAGACCTCCTCCATTCCACCTCTTTCTTTCCCTGGACCAACCACATGCTCCAATGGCAATACACCGTCTTCCATTCCCAACCTGAAAAGAACTGGATGAATGGTTGTGGGATCGAAAATACGCGTCTGGCATCTTGAAGCAAACACCAGACGATATATCGAAGCACAAATATCATATTTGTTTCATGGGTTCTTCCATTCCTAATAGAGGCAAGCCTCTATTATTAATTACCCCAGATAGTGTCTTGGGAACCTCTGATTAAGGGCAAAAGTACAAATAAAAAGGCAAAGACAAATAATAAATTTATTGTCAAAATATGGTGATTCATTACATATGAATATTGCCATATATATATAGACATACATATTTTATTTATTTATTTATTATTATTATATTTTATTTTTTTTATTATATTTTTATGACGCCATCGTCAGCCTTTCGCCACCATTTCATCAGCCATCGCGAGATGAGTGTTTCACCGCCATGTTATTTGTATATTTTTTTATTTGTCACTTCAAGATGCGCATTTCTTGCAGCTCCCAAGATTTGTATCCCTCCACCACTTCGTATTTCATTGATCGCCTCAAGGTGCCTATTGAGTATCGCCTAAAAATTTGCGTTCTTTCGAGATTTGAACTTCATTAACCATCTCATGATGTATGTTTCCTTGTTGGTCTATTTTGCTTCTCTATTGTATATTTAGTTGGGCTCTTATCCAATCTTTGGAGATATGATAGCCGACTAATAATCAAATGATTCAGCACAATGGTATCAATTGATAAAGATTCGGCTCCTATATTCACCGGGAAAATGAAGGGTTTAGATTTGATTATAGGGTATTCAAGTCTTTTCCAGTATTTGGAATTTAAGAGGAGGAAGATGAGCGGCTGAGATCTCATCCATCAAAGAGATGTGTTTAAGTTCTAGGCAGCTCCAAGATTAGCATCCTGATGGAGGGCCAGGACTTCATCATCAAGGAATTTGGCATTAGTTCGAAGTAAGAGAATGAGAGGAGAAAGATGAGCGGCTGAGATCTCATCCATCAAAGAGATATGTTTAAGTTCTAGGCAGCTCCAAGATTAGTGTTTTGATGGACGGCCAAGATCTAATCATCAAAAGAATTGGTTTAAGTTCGAGGCAACCATAACATTTGGATTTTAATGGACGGCCAAGATCTAATCATCAAAAGAATTGGTTTAAGTTCGAGGCAACCATAACATTTGGATTTTAATAGACGGCCAAGATCTAATCATCAAAAGAATTGGTTTAAGTTCAAGGCAAGTATAAGATTGGATTTTAATGGACGGCCAAGATCTAATCATCAAAGGAGTTGGTTTAAGTTCAAGGCAAGGAGATTAAATTGTCCAGTCAGTCAGACTACACCACCTTGCACATGACCCAGTGCACCGGTTTTATTTTGGTCACTTAACTTTGACAGATTGAGTTAAAAGAGCTGTTTTCATGAAAAATTCTCATCTTGCATGAATTTTCCTATAATATTGATTGAGTTTTAAGCTTTGTAATGGATACAAAAGTTGTTCCTCTTGGTCTCTAGAATCTATGTAGTGATTATCACGCATTTCCTTGATTATTTGGTTTCTACAATTTGTGTTCAATTTAACTAATAACGGCATTCAATAATGGAGTTTTCTTTCTCATACACTTGCAATTTTCTAATCCTGAACCATTTTCTGGAACCAAAGGCACCAATAGCCGGCTCAACAATAGGTTTGAGCACATGAAATTAATTTGGCTGCGTGCACTATTATGCTCTGATTAAATGAAATATGGAAACTTGAAGAAAATGGTGACTGTACAATTGTATTTTATTTTATTATTATTTTTTTTTACTGAAATCAATCTTGCTCTCTTTTATTAGAGGCTTGGCCACCTAACAGCCATGTACCGAATAATTTAGAGGAAATAGAAATACCTGTCTTTTGCTGTACATGTCTTTTGCTGGTAGCTTTAATGCTTGATCGAGGTCCAAAACTGAATCACATCAATGTCAAAGAGCATGTGACACCTCCACTAATAGCTCATTATGAGGTCCCATTGTAATTTTCCTTGAATTTTTACTTCCATTCATCCAATTGTCAGGTGTCATTATGTTTTTTTTTTAATAACTAAGAAGAACTTTTGAAAATTCGCATTTTTAAGGAATGATGCATATGAATACATATGCATGCATGCTTCTAAATTTTTTTTATTATGATATTATTAAAGAACAAAATAGCACCACAAGTTAGGCATTGGAAGACGTTATCAAGCAAGTGAATGGAAGGAAGACATGCCAAAAGATAGTAAATAATTATTTGTTTTATTGTCCACACATGATATTATCTTTTGTGGCTTTCATCAGAGTATCAATTTCTTCTTCATTTTGTGACCTGAAACTGGAAACCTTAAGAGTTGGAATCTGTAATGAATGCTCCTTTAGTCCCACATCGGCTATGAGATGGAGTCCATGTGTGCATATAAGTGGGACTAAAGGAGCATTCATTACAATACCCCACCGATCAAAGACTGACGCCCCCGTCAGTCCGGATAATCTGGGCGCTTTACTCACAGCACTTCACTCAGGGCACTGTGACACGCTCTCCTCACCACTTGTGTGCACAACAGAATCCCCGGTTCAGCACCTCAATGATGTGGGTCTCTCTTCAGCGCAAATTCCATTCCACAGAGCTATGCTTCCTAGGCTTTTCAATGAGCTCCTTCCGACCATTGGCCAACTCAAGAGGGATGAACCAGCACAAGCTTTCATTGCCAATGAATTGATACATCTGTTCACAATGTGAAAGTCCTCAGTATAAGAGAAAACATCCTCACATTCCTTAAGTGCTTTGATAGAGTCTTTCCAGCTTCCAAACACTTCATTAAGGAAATTCTCTATTTGCACAATGAGGTCCCCTCATACATATTCTTTATTCATTTTCAGATGTTCTGCAGCACATCTCAGATAAACCACATTGCAAGCATTCAACTCTATCCTAACATCATAGCAAAACTTAACAACCAGCTCAAATGCCTTTGCACCACCAGGGATGTCATGCAGCTGCAAAACACAACCTTTTCTTTCTTCACTGTGGAATTTACTAATTATCTTTTGCAGGAATCCACTTTGGTTCAGCAATGGAAACTTGTGGGATATGAAAAGACATCTCTCCAATCTCCATAATCATATCACTTTCAAGCTCATTTGTACATATCCATGAATGGCCATCTAGTCGAAAGACTTCAGCTTTCCATTATTGGTCTTTTTTTTTACCAATACTCACACAAAGTATCTTTTTTAACTCTCCCAGCGTACAATTTTTAAAAAAAACTTCTTATCAAGAACAACGAATCGATCACTTGATGCTTCACAAATGTAGAAATCATAATAAGAAATCTAACATGATATTTGATAAATATAATGCAACCAAGGTTAGAGAATATAGCAGCAGTTCCTCAATACACTGAATTTTCTGGTTTATGCTCTATACAAGCAGTGAGTGTCTTGGGTAATGATTTTCAGAAGATCTGAACATTCCAGTTGTAACTTAAGGATGAATAGATCTCATATTATAGAAACCAAAATTCCTTCAGCAGCCAAGGCTCTGCATAATCGAGCTGAGCTTCGCGATAACCCCGTCTGGCTCTGTGTGCAATCCAGAAAGATTAATGACATGATACTCCAACCCTTCCATTGAAAGATTAAGGAAAAATGAGGATGTCTATATAAAAAAAAAAACTGCTGATGATCTCAAGCACAATGGTGTTTGATGTTGCTGAGACCAAGCGCGTGAGACCAACCCCACGAGCACCAATAACTACTGAGGCTTCTTGAATAGCTTGGAACTGCTCTTTTTTTATTTGCATGTGGGCAGATAAGCCATTATATGTGTAGCTGTACATGATTCATTGAAGAGACATCGACTGTGACCAACCAAGATGAAGAAGCAGGAGATTAGAGCAAGCAGTGGGGATTGAACCAACCACACTGGGATCGACAATGATCATTTTAACAAAATTATTGCCGTGATAAATGCCCTGAGAGTCTCTGCATATAACTCATTGAAGACATACCTTTGACCATCATAAGCTTTAGAATTATTGAGTCTTCTTCTTCCTCTTCAATGTCCTCTATTGCCCTCTCAGCGCACTGGACATCTCCACTCCGGAAATACATGTTTGTCAATGAGCGTGAAACAACGAAATCATAGCCAAACCCAACAACAACAAGGCATGAACTTGAACACTGGATTGCCGATTACCAAGCCTAGCGCACGTTGGAAAGGGATATGTCAGATTTATAATTCTGCAGAAATAGTTGGAGGTTCAAATGAATGTTATAAATTGAGTAGTTCTCTAAATAAAATAAATTTCGGATATGTCATTGTCTTAGGTGTCTACATTTCTCAGAATCTTAAAATTTATGATTTGGAAAAGTATAGATAAAGTTGTGAGGGATTTAGTACTCAATAGTCCTTATAAAATTGTTCATATGTCCTTAGAGTGGATAATTGCTATTGTACCCTCGCAAGATCCATATTTGGAAGAGCATAATAATAGCTTGATCTTTTGCATTTGTACCCTTCTAAAAACTTTCTTGCAAACCCATGATTATTGTAAAAATTTATTTTGTTGGCGAAACTAATAGATTACTTCCCAATATAGGGTATTATGAAAAACTTGATTCTGTGTGAGATCTGGAGCGTTGGCGTTTTCCAGGTAAGTAACACCACATATAAATGTATAATTATATATATAATTTTTGGTTATCAATAATTTTGAATTTATTTAAATTCTTTTAAAGCTTGCTTATATAATATCAAAACGTTTGCTGGGCTTTGATCAAGTTTCCGTTATTATATACTTATTAATTTTTTTAATTACTTTCTTTCCCTGAAACATTAATTCCAACATTTTGATCATGTGTTATTTTTGAAATTTTATGTTTGTAAATTGTTCTGAATATAACTGGATTATTTTTACTGTAAACAAATGGGATCACGCATATATTTGTATGTTTGCTTGACAAATTATTCTGCAAATTCTGTTCTGCCCTGACCTGTCTGAAATTCTGAAAATCTGAAATTTATGTTTTGTTTGTGGATAACAAAGTTATTTTGATATAAATACATTTAGTCTCCATTTAGCTAGGCAATAACCCTGTCATTGGGGGTAATCACTGACCATGTCGACATGAAACTCTGACTCTGTTAAGAAACTATAGTTTCGCACCGTTCTGTCGGTGAAGAATAACGGCCTCTGATATTCTGGCTCGGGTCACCGAGGGTAAACAAATGATTCTGTTATTTTGTTTTGGCCATAGTGATTTGGAGACATATATTTCTGTTTGCTATTAAATTGCATTTTGTTGAATTACTTTGATTTCATGAACTATAATTTTGATAAATATTTGTAATATCTGATATGTTTGGTTTTTTATGCTGGATTTTTGAAAATTTCTTATGATCCCAGTTATTTTTAGTGGGTTGCTTACTGGGCTGTCAAGCTCATAACCTTCCTGTTGAATTTTTTTCAGATCTGGAATGAATAGTACAACAGACGTCTAGTGAGCTAGCGAGAGATAGGTTCTGAGGCCTTGCATGCCTATTGTGCTATGCACTATGGGTGTGCGGTCATTTCTCAACGTACCGGGTCCGACGAGCTGGGTTCGGGGCGTGACAAATTTAGTGGTATCAGAGCCAGGTTAAAATTTTGGCGATATTAGTGTGTCTGATAGAAACTTTAAGTCCGTAGTATTATCGAAACTTGAACCAAGAGAGTCAATTTACTATGGAAATTTAATTACTATTAATTGACGGAACTATTGCCCCCTCCTCTTTCTTGGACTTAAGCGTAGAAGAAAGTATTGGGCCTTAGTTTCAATTTCAATCCAACCTATAGCTTTGATTTGGATCCTTGAATATTTGTCTTTGATTTGTCTTCAGTTACTGACCTATTATTTTTTTTCACCTTTCGAGAGAAGTTTACTAGCGACCCTCTTTATTCTTAGTAAAGAAAATCGTGTGATCATGTAATGTTGGTAATTTATTAGCATGTTTATTTGTTACATCCTTGCATTAATTTTCTTTGACTTTCAAGCCAAGGAAAATCTTATGGATTGACAATCTTAGATGTATTGTGACTAGAAAAGGATTGGTCGTCGCTATATTCCTTTAGATGCCATTTTATTTTGAATTCCTTGTCGGAAGTTACATGTCAAGATTTGAGTTTTTGTTGTTGATAATTTGAATTGAGGGATAATATATTCTTGCTTTGGTTAGAGTTTGTGATTTGATATTTTAGGATTGCATTATATCTGGAACTGTATGACATGGCCATCTAATACAAAGAGAATAAAGGACTTAGAAATTTGCAGATATGATGAATTGGAAAACAATAAAAAATGCTTAGACTTGAGCTCTTGTGTGGTTATATATAAGAGCAATGAAATTATGACTTTCAGGATTTTTATTGAGATGACTGGATTTATGCCCAAATTCGAAGACCTTAGAAATAGAATTTGGAGAAATTTAAAACTATAAAATTTTGGCATTCCTCCATATATATCCACCTGCGAAATTTTGAATTTATTATATTTGTATCCTAAGATATATGCTCTTATAAATAGGTCTACTCTGGATATTACTGTTGTGCATAACTTGAAGATTAAATGGTATTTTTCGGGCTTTTAGAGGAAGATTTGGCCAAAGTGCAAAATAGAGAAATTGTTAAATATTGTGTTACCTACTTGTCTATAAAATATCTCTACAATTGGATGTGTATTCTGAAAGATATTCATAATCTTGTATGACTAGCCTGGAAAATAAATGTGCTGAAATTTGGGTGAGATTCATATTGATGCCATAATTTGAGGAATGCTAGGAATATTATGGAACTTGGTCACATTGTATCTTGGTGAGTCTAAATTTATTTGAAATAGGAATCATGTGGTTTGGTAAGTGCTGTTATAATATTTTATTTGAGGAAAATATATATATATATATATTTATTGATCTAGGAATTTTTGTCAAGGTTACTTGTTTCCAAAATGAGTGATGTCTTTTATTCCTATTTATATACAGTGATATTTTGACTTATGATTTTGGTTGGTTATGTTAGCAATTTGATCTTCAGTTAATGAGGAAAAATTATGAGTGTCATGATATTGTTGGACTTGAGTATGTGCATAATTTTGATGTTTTTCCTTATTTTGAGCGATCCTTGTTGGTTGTAAAAAAATAAAAAAAATTGGATCTATGATAATCATGCCGGGTGATTTTAGTAAGCAACATGTATTCCAATGGACGAAAAAGAAACTGATGGGATTTTAATATTTTCAAAATCTGGTTGATTTAGTCATCATATCCATGGGATGCAACAGGCATTGATGTTTCCAAATGAAGGATTTTGGTGTATTGCAATGGTGGTATTGTGTTTGCGTTTTAAGTTCTATTTGAAGTTGGGATGATAAGTAACAGGATAATCGATTATCAGATTGATGATTAATAGAGGATGTACAAGGGCATTGATTTCTACGTTATGTTTGATATAAGTTGGAGCCAAACTTGAGATTGGTTTATTGTTTATATGTTGTGACCATCATAATTAGAGCATTATCACATTTAAGTTCTTTTTGAAACCCTTTGTCTTTGAATCGTGTCGGCTAATCTGATGATACTCGAATTATAGCAAGGTCTGAATATCATTGGAAGCCTATTACGACTGATTAAGTTTGAGTTTAGAGGACTAAACTCTTTTAAGAGGGGGAGTTTGTGGACCCCACTACCTGATTAGATCCCCATCGTTTGATATAACCCTGATTAAATCCCAACCATTAGATATTCTTTAAAAATATATATATTTAAAATTATATATCATTATTTTATCCGTATTGTTTGATTTAAATTTTTATTTTATTATTTTTTAAAAAACCACGATCTCCACCGCCCACTATCCGCTACGTTGTAAAAGAAAGAAAAACAAAACAAAACTCCCAACCCTTCTTTCTTCTCCTTCACGGTTGTGCCGACGGGAAGGACGAGTGGATCTTATCAAGAGTTGTTTTGCTTCTTTCAAGGTAGGACCTTGGAGCTTTGTGCATAGTTTTAATGGTTATTACTGATGTTTATTGGCTTTAGCTTTCTTTCTTTCTGAAAACCCTGAAATTTGTTCCTATTTGTGATTCATCTTTAAACCTTAGATTTATCCCTTGAGTTTATAGGATTTGTTCCCAATTTGTACTTGAAGATATTTTGTTTCTCTTTTGATATGTGCACTTAAATATCCTCTTAGGATCTTTGATCATGATGTTTTTATGGATTTAACCACGGCTCAAGGATGATGTCTTTTTTTGATATATTTGTGGATGTTCTCACTGTGCCGTCATAGGTGTTGTGGTGCGGTGAGCGTGGAGATGAAAGCACTAAGATCACTTTCCTATTTCTTTCTTTGAGTAGCAGGCTGCGAAGGTCTTGGGATTTTGAAGAAGAAAAGGCTCCTCAATCTTCTCTCATTCAAAGGCATTTGGAATTTCTTCGATGGTGGGAAGATCAGTTATCATTTTGGTGATATTCTTCCACCTATTGTCTTCTCTAATTTGATTTTCCAGCTGTTATGTTGAGTTCTTTCTCTTGGTTTTGAGTTTTTTTTTGTGTGAGCTCATTGTGAGAACATTAGCTTCTATTGTGGATGTTTGTTGAAGAGTCTTGCATTTGCAAATAGATTTCTGCAGTTTGAAGTGGGGTGAATTGGCTGCCATCTAGTAAGATACACAAACTGTATTTGCTCAGAAGATTAATGCAGTTGAGGTTCAAGGAAGGTAGTTCAGTACCCGATTTTTTTAATGAATTTCAAGGAATTACTAGTCAGTTATTGGGGATGGGAATCAAATTTGAAGATGAGGTCTTGGGGCTGTTGTTTCTTGCTATTCTTCCCGACAGTTGGGAGACTTTTAGGATTTCTCTTGCCAATTCAGCACCCAATGGAACTGTTTCTCTGGTGACTATCAAGGCTGGTGTACTGAATGAGGAAATGAGGAGAAAATCCCAAGGTTGCTCTTCACAGTCCGAGGTTTTTGCTATAGAGAATAGGGGGAGAAGCAAGTTTGAGTCGTTTATGGGGGAGCATGGCTACATCAAAACTACTTCAAATCATTGTGTGTTCATGAAGAAATTCTCAAGTGATGACTTTGTTATTTTGTTGATTTATGTCGATGACATGATTATTATTGGTAATAATGCCTCAAGAAAAATCCCAAGAACTTCGCAGCCTGCTACTCAAAGAAAGAAAAAGGAAAGTGATCTTAGTGCTTTCTTTTCTTTCACAGTTTTCACCACCAGACATTTGCTTTACAATAGGCAGTGAAACTAGCGTCGTGACTTTGCGTTCTCACAGCGCCACCGTCCAGTGGAGGAGCGCCGACGGCGTAGACAGGCGCCACCGACTCACTATAGATCTTCTACGCCTGCGAGGGAACCATCCTCTCTGGTGGTGCGAGGGTGTAGTACGTCAACAGGTTGTTCCGCGCCGATTGCACGGTCGTCGTTCTTCGGGATCTCCGATCTAGCAGGTGGAGGATGCACGTGCTCAACGGGCGGCAAAATCCTGTGATGTAGCCTGAGGCGGTGGTGGGGTAGCAACAGAGTTGAGGGCATCAACGAACCGCCACCGATTGGACTAAATATCGAACTTCGTCGACGAGGGTTGCGACGAGACAATGGGAAAGACAAAGAGGCAGAGTCGGGGAGCGGCCTTCAAGCCGAGATGGCGGCACGGCAGCATCAGATGCTCAAGGTCCTCATCATTGGTAACGGAGATGAAGGCATCGAGATTCTCACTGTGAAGGTGATACTTGAGGCAGACATCATCGGACCCGGTGATAGAAGCAAGACCGGAAAGCGGGTTCTAAGGCTTTATTTACACACACACACACACACACACACACACATATATATATATATATATATATATATATATATATATTATAATAATAATAATAAAAGGAAAAGAAGAAAATTTCACCTTCTAACAATTGGATCGTTGTTGTTTTTTTCTTTTTTTTCTTTTTTTTTCACTCTTTTTTTTTGTCTTTTCTTTTTTTTTGTTTGTCTGGTCTCCAGCCAAAAAAAAATTTTTGTCAGAAGAAAACCCCCGTCCTTTTTAAAAGCTTCGCCCTGCCCTATCCATAATCTCAACCTGTCCCCGTAAAATCACAACCCCCGATAGGATCAAATCCACATTTCAAATTTTTAAAATCAAATTCAAATTTTAAATTTTTTTTAAATCAAACGAGGATAAGATTGAATTTAAAATTTAAATCTTCAAAATTCAAATCCAATTTGTCTCGGGATAGGTGTTTGGGTGCCTCGGGATTGGCACTGTTGCAGGTTGCCTCGAGATCTGTACTCAAGCATATGAAATTTAGGATCACCTCGGGATGTGTATTCGGGTTATCCTGAGATTTGAGATTGTCTCGAGATATGTGTTCTTAGGGGATAATTTTGTAATTTGACATTTCACCTCAAGAATATTTTCAAGGGCAATTTTGTAATTTGACATTTTGCCTCGAGATATGTTCTTAGGGACAATTGTGTAATTTTTTTTGCATTTTTTGTTCACCTCGAGATATGTTCTCAAGGGCAATTTTGTAATTTGCATTTCGCCTCGAGATATGTGTTCTCAGGGGCACTTTTGTAATTTATATTTTGCCTTGAGATATGTTCTCAGGAGCAATTTTGTAATTTATATTTTGCCTTGAGATATGTTCTCAGGGGCAATTTTGTAATTTGCATTTTGCCTCGAGATATGTTTTTAGGGCAATTTTGATATTTGAATATTTTGGATCGCCTTGAAATCAATACTCTTAGCTGATCTAAAGATTTGATATATTTTTAGATCGCCTCGAGATCGGTGCTCTTGGCTGATCTTGGATTTAGATATTTTGATCGCTTCGAGATCTGTGCTCTCAGCTAATCTTGAGATTTAAATATTTAGATCACCTCGAGATATGTGCTCTCGGCTGATCTTGGGATTTGAATATTTAGATCGCCTTGAAATCAATACTCTTAGCTGATCTAAAGATTTGATATATTTTTAGATCGCCTCGAGATCGGTGCTCTTGGCTGATCTTGGATTTAGATATTTTGATCGCTTCGAGATCTGTGCTCTCAGCTAATCTTGAGATTTAAATATTTAGATCACCTCGAGATATGTGCTCTCGGCTGATCTTGGGATTTGAATATTTAGATCGCCTCAAGATCTGTGCTCTCGGCTGATCTTGGGATTTGAATATTTTAGATCGCCTCGAGATCTGTGCTCTCGGTTGATCTTGTGATTTGAATATTTTGATCGCTTCGAGATCTGTGCTCTCAGCTGATCTTAGGATTTTAATATTTTGATCACTTCGAGATCTGTGCTCTCAGCTGATCTTGAGATTTTAATATTTTGATCGCTTCGAGATCTGTGCTCTCAGCTAATCTTGAGATATTTTGATCGCTTCGAGATCTGTGCTCTCAGCTGATCTTGTGATTTAAATATTTAGATCGCCTCGAGATTTGTGCTCTCGGCTGATTTTGAGATTTGAATATTTTAAATTGCCATGAGCTGGCACTCTCCGCCAATTTCAAAAATTAATTAATTAATAATTTTTTAATTTTTTAAAATTTTTTTTTTAGATTATCTCAAAAATGTCTTCTGGATTTATTTATTTTAACCACATGTTGTCCTAATTTGATTAGGATTTGGCTATATTTGATTTTAATTTTTTTTATTTAATTTGAATTAGGACATGCAATTTTTTGATATAAACAATGGTTCCTCTCCTTCCCCATCCTTCCTTCCCCATCGATATTTTTCTATTTCTTTTTTTGCTTTCTTTTTTGGATGGTAATGGTGGTGGGTTTAATGGCAATGGCGACATTCTACAAGACTACAATAAAATTGTCAATTATTGACATATTCAATAATGTCATAAAATAATATATTTTTGTCACCAAAATATTTTGTAACACTTTTTTACCGTCAACACACTTTGTCGCTTTTGATCCGTCGCTAAAGGATATTTAATGTGACAATTTACATGTTCGTCACACAATGATACCTTTTACGTGACAAACTTGTTATATGTTACCTATTTTATAATCATTAATGACATGCATTTTATCACAAAACGTTGTGCTAAGTTGTCATAAAATGTTATGAATTGTCATTAAATATGAGGTAAAGTTTTATCATTTATGACATTCCTTTGATTTTCAAATAATAAATAACAAAAATATCATCACCCTTTTTAATAGAATAACGTCATAAAAAATGTTGAATGTCACTATATATTGTTAAAAATATATAATATTTAGTGACAAAAGTCTATTTTCGTGATGATGAAAATCATTCATTAATAAAAAATATTTTCGTCATTAAATACATTGATAATTCAACTAAGGTGACAAAAATATAGATGTCACAAGAAAATAAACACTTTGTGACATGTTGTTAAAAAATATACCATAAGTTTTTGTAATGTCACAATTCATTGAATATATTTGTTATTTGTGACATATTATAGTGAATATTTTTTTAATAAATTATATAAATTATCAAAAAATTATTTTTGATAATATATCATAAATAAAATTAAATCAATATTGTTATTAAAAAAAAGTAACACATTTATCATAATTTACAATCATAAGCTAGCCTTATGGATTAACAAATTTCAATTGCGAAAAATGTTCCAATAACATTAAAAACTTAGAATTCTTAAGTAAATCATATCAAAATAGATAGATAACTATTCTTGATCATTTAGAAAAATAAAGACATCTTGATCATTTTGGTGTGTTCAAAATGATAAATGTACTTTTATCTTTTTTTTTTCTAAATAAAACTTAACATTGAAGTATAATAATAATGACAATAATAATAATAATAATAATAATAATAATAATAATAATAATAATAACAATAGTAAATCACTATTATTATTATTACTATAAATCTTAAAAGAAAGTCGAAAATGTGGAATTATAATGATAGATTTTTATGAGAAATTTTAACATTGGCTCCCATAATTTACTCAAAAGAGTTCCAAATTTCCCTGAGTTACAGGAGTCTAAAATACACAGTAATTAAATTCATCGAAATATTTACTTAAAACTTATTAACCAAACATTGGCGGGTTCCATCTAGAGGGGGGCACGGGCCGTCATTTGGCCCGGCCCGGCAGGAACCGCCGGGTCAGCTGACCCGGCGGGCCGGGCCGGTAACCCGTAACCGGCCCGCACTATAGCTGGTACTGTTACGGGTTGGGCTGTTACTGACCCGTGACCCAGCGGGCCCGCGGGTTGGTTTTTTTTTTTTTTTCTAATTTTGTGTGTTAAAAATTTAAAATTTATTACTTCCAAGATTTAAACCTTGGTCTTCAAGGAGTAAAGTTCATTGAGAAACCAATTGAGCTAGTTTTTGTTGGTGATGATTTATTTATTTTTTTTAAAGAAATTTATAATGAAGACATGATTTTGAATTCAAATTCAAAGTTAATGAGTTTTAAATTTTATGTTAATAAGTTTTTTATCCAATTATTTTAATTTATTTTATTACTTGAATTTTTTACTTTTTACTTCTATTTACTTATCAAATTCTATATATTTATTATAACTAGTGTTTTTAATTTTTAGTTATAAAATAGTAATTTAGTATTGATTTTCCTTATATTTACATGTATTGTTATATTTGATTATTTCAATCACCAATTAATAAGATTAGTTATTTTCTTTTACATTAAGTTAATGAGTTTTAAATTTTATATTAATAAGTTTTCATATAACATAGTTTCAATCACCAATTAATAAGATTGGTTATAATATAATTTTCCTAATATTTTATGTCAATTATTAATAAATTTTATGTTAATCTCTCAAACAAATAGAAAGTAAAATTTTAATATAAAGCTGTACATTTTTATGACTATGATTTTTCATATAATATAATTTTATAACTCAAAAGAATATATAAACTATTTAATTTAATAAATAAACAAACTTAGTGTAATTTTTTATTACTATTTTTTTAATTTATTATGAGTCATTTAAAATTCTTCCAATTTATTAAACTTGTTTTAAAGTATTCCTTATTTTTAAATTTTTTTATAATTTATTTTGAAGTCTTATTTTTTTCTTTATAATGTTTTAACATAAATACATAAAACTCTCATAGGATAATTGGTAACAATGTTTGTTGGTGTTATGGGTGACCCAAGTTCAAATCCCACCCATAACATTTAAATTTATTTTTCATTTTAAAATTTATTTAAATTAATAATAAATAAATTAAAAACCCGCCGGGCCAGGAGGTCCATATTCTCATCCCGGACCGGCCTGGCGGTTTCTTAGTTATTACGGGCCAGGTCCGGGTCACAAGTTGGTGACCCGTGACCCGGCGGGTCTTCAATAGTAGCCGGGCCGGTTCCGGGTCCGGCAAAACCCTACCCGGAACCGCCGGGTCGGGCCCGCCAGGCCCGGTTAACCGGCCCGTGCCCCCCTCTAGTTCCATCTCTATAAAATCAATTTGCATGAAAATTCTCATAGATGACACAAGACCCCAAATAAACTCGGAATCATCAACGTCAATGGTACTAGTTATCAACTTGTTATTTTAAAATAGCAAGACGTCCAAAGCGTACCAAGGGAACCACCTGCACATGGTTGGTTTGCATATAAAATATATCCTTTTATTCTTGACTCTCTGGTATCCCAGTTGCCGGCAAGCCAACTCAAAGCTCAAGAGGCTTTAATAACTCTTTCCTCTATATATATATATATTAAATGGATAAACCACAACTTTATTGAAAAATGAGTAAAAATTACAAACCCGAAGAGAAGAAACAAACAAACATACCGAAATAAGAACCATACAATTGAGACAAGAACAACAAAGCTAGATAGTAAGCCATCACCAGCGGTAATGTGCTTCTATCAACGAGCAAAAAAACAACAAAAGGGGGAAACCAGAACGGTGCGATAGATCCTTCCTCATTTTGCTTAAGAAAATGGTTTATCCAATTTTTTATCAGCTAGAAAATGGTTTATCCAATTTTTTAAAAAATAAATATAAAAATAATAGTCCTCCCTTATGCGCCTCTCAACTCCATAACACAAACACCTTCAAAACTTCATCATATTTTCCAACAAAAAAAAAAAACCGGAGACATTGAAAGTGTATATATGTATATATTCTTAAAGATACCTTCATATCCATGCATATATATATATATATATATATATATATATATATATATATATATATATATATATATCGGCCCTATCATAGCATATCTTTGCATATCGATCTATTTCTCTCCAATCTCAATCTCCATGGCAAGCATACCACCAGCTTTCTCTCAATGCTTCCCTTCACCAAAGACTCAAGAAGACAATGATAGAGACGAAGAAATCTATAAGTCCTATGACAACCTCACCTCCCAACTCCCCATCCTCCACCACTGGCCGCCATTTTCCCTTATCCATTACCAATCATGTTGGATTCCTAACGTCCTCCTGCCCATCACTATGGCCATCCTACTTCAACCCCCGTCCTGCCGACATCCTTCTTGTTACCAACCCTAAATTAGGCACCACATGGTTAAAAGCTCTGGCCTTTGCCACCCTCCATCGCCACACCTACTCCCTCTCCAATCACCCTCTTCTTACCACCACTCCTCATGACTGTGTTCCTTTCCTTGAAACTATATTCAATCACCGCACCATCCCTCAACTCAACATTTTCGCATCTCCCACCATCTTTACTACACATTTACCTTTATCTTTGCTACCTAAGAGTGTTCTCAGCTGCCGCATTGTTTATCTCTGTCGTGACCCTAAGGATACTAATGTGTCACTGTGGAGCTTCACTGAGACGATGAGCATTAGCTTGAGTGGAGCTACTAATAGAAATGAAGGCTTTGAATTCAACGAAGCATTCCAGTTGTTCTCCCAAGGGATAGCTCCTTTTGGCCCTTTCTGGGATCATGAGCTGGGATATTGGAATGGGAGCTTGAGAAGGCCTGAGAAGGTGCTGTTCTTGAGGTATGAGAAGATGATGGAGGATCCAGTGAATCATTTGAGAAGACTGGCCGAGTTCATGGGCTGTCCTTTTTCCACCGAGGAAGAGAGAGATGGAGTCATGGAGGACCTTGTGGGGCTATGTAGCTTTGACAAGTTAAGCAACCTTGAGGTCAATAAAGGTGCTGTGAATATTGATGGGGAAACAAGTAAGGCAGCAGTGGCTCCTGATTATTATTTCAGGAAGGGCAAGGTTGGTGATTGGGTGAACCATTTGAGCATAGAAATGGCTGAGAAGTTGGATGCTATTATTGATAATTACTACATAGATTCTAGAGACCAAGAGAAACAACTTCTCTATTCATAGCAGAGCTTAAAACTCATACAATATTGCTGGAAAATTCATACAAGTGTAAGAGGTCAAGAGAAAAACAGAAAAAAAACTCTTAAGAACTGAATACATGAACACCCATTTAATTTACAGATAGCCTAGAACTTAAACACACTTCATTGATGGATGAGATCACAGCCGCTCATCATTCCCCTCTCACACTTCAACGGTTTTAACAACCATTCAAAGACTTGAAAATACCAAAGTGCCCTCTAATATCAAACTTATACCACCAGGATAGATTCTGAACTTCAGAACTTACTTCCTCTTCTGATTTCTCTGCAATTCTTCAATCAATTCCAACAAAATCCCCTCTTAATTGAAGCTGACAAACTCCCATCTCACCTCTGAACTGCCTGTGCTTCTGACTGCTCAAACATTTGGTAAGAATATCTGCAACTTGCACATCTGTAGAACAATAATTCAATTGAACTTTCTTCTTTGCCACAAGATCTCTAACATGATGAAATTTAACATCCATGTTCTTTGTTCTGCCATGGAGGGTTGGATTCTTGGCAATAGCTATGCAAGACTTGTTGTCACACCAAATCTGAGTTGTTACTTCACAATTCAATCCACAATCATTCAAAAACTTTTTCATCCACAAGCTTTGACAACAAGCTGAACTTAGTGAGATATACTCAGCTTCAGTAGATGATAAGGCCACAATTTCTTGCTTCTTTGAAGCCCAGCAAACAGTACCCGAGCCTAGATTGAATACATATCCAGAGGTACTCTTCCTATATTCTTTATCACCACACCAATCACTGTCACAGTAACCCTCTAGCAGACATTCAACTCCACAATTATACTGAATGCCATAATCAAAAGAACCAACAACATACCTCAAAACTTGTTTTGCAGCTCCTAAATGTATTTTGTTGGGATGATGCATATATCTGGACAACAAATTCACATCATAGACAAGGTCAAGTCTAGTATGAGTCAAGTATAACAACTTACCCACCAATCTCCTATAAATAGTAGCATCAGCTTCTTCTGAATCTTGAATCATCTGCAGTTTGGTATTTTGACTCATAGGAACATTAACAGCATTGCAACCTTGCATATTGAACTGCTTCAACATTTCCTTTGCATAACCTTTCTGTGACACATGTATTACTTGCTCACTTTGATGAATTTCAAGGCCCAAAAAATATTTGATCAATCCAAGGTCTGTCATCTCAAATTCCTGCTTCATTGCTGCTTTGAATTCATTCACAAGTCCCATTGATGATCCTAAACAGATCAGATCATCAACATATACACATACCAGCAACAATTCAGATTGACTTATTGCTCTTCTATATAAAGTGTGTTCAGTCTCACTTTTAAGAAATCCTTGTGAACTAAACCAAGCATCTAGTCTAGCATACCAAGCCCTAGGTGCTTGCTTTAATCCATACAAGGCCTTGATCAGTTTGTACACATAGTCTTCTTTCCCTTGTACTACATATCCCCTTGGCTGAGAGACATACACTTCTTCTTCAAGAAATCCATTCAAAAATGCAGACTTGACATCCAATTGATGAATTGGCCAACCTTTGTGAGCTCCAAGAGCTAACAGCATTCTAATTGTCTCCATCCTTGCCACAGGAGCAAAGACTTCTTCATAATCAATCCCATATTCTTGAACATAACCTTTGGCAACCAATCTAGCCTTATACCTCTCAACTTCTCCATCTGGCTTCAATTTGGTCTTATACACCCATTTAACTTCAATTGCTTTCTTCCCTGCTGGTAATTCACACAATTTCCAAGTGTTGTTCTTCTGAATTGTTTCAATTTCATCCTTCATTGCTTGCCTCCAATGACTTGATTTTTCTGCCTCTTCATAGCAACCTGGATCAGTTACATTTAAGGCAAAAGAACAACTTTCATACAGATCTTTTAAAGTCCTGACCTTTAGTATTGGAGACTCATCAATCCTTGGATCAATTTCTGAATTTTTCTGAGTCACAGAAGCCTTATTTCCATTGCTACTACTAGCTCTTGCATCTGATCCATTCACATCTTCACTTCCTAATTTTTCTGCAACTGAACCTTGCTCTCTTGCTTGCATCACAACTGTCCTGGATGCTTGATCATCCACCACAGGCCACTGCCAAACCTCTGATTCCACAAACTTTACATCCCTACTAATCAGAATTTTCCCAGAATTAGGTAAATAGACCCTATATGCCTTTGCATCTGCACAATAGCCAACAAAAATCCCCTTCACTGCTCTATCATCTAATTTTTGTAGCTTTTGTATAGGCATACGCACCATGGCCACACAGCCAAACACCCTTAAATGAATAACCTTGGGCTTCACTCCAAACCAAACTTCATGTGGTGTCTTCTTCCAAATTGCATAAGTTGGAGAAACATTGGACAAATAAGCAGCTATCACAATTGCCTCTGCCCAGAAATTCTTTGGCAAATTGCTTGATTTAAGCATGCTCCTAGCCTTCTCCACAAGTGTTCTATCTTTCCTCTCAGCCGCTCCATTCTGCTGAGGAGTATAGGGAGCTGTCAATTCATGCTTTATCCCCTCTTGCTCACAGAATTCTTGGAATTCTTTTGATAGAAACTCTCCACCTCTATCAGTTCTGATTATCTTCAGTTTATTTCCTAACTGTCTTTCCACCATTGATACAAATTTTTGAAAACAACTGTATACCTCATGCTTAAATTTCAGAACATACACCCAACACATCCTTGAAACATCATCTATGAACAACAAGAAATATTTACCTCCTCCATTGGAATCAGTCTGCATAGGGCCACATACATCAGCATGCACAAGGTGAAGCTTGTGCCTAGATCTCCAAGATTTTCCTGATTGAAAAGGAAATCTTGCCAACTTCCCGAATATACATTCTTCACAGTAATTCATCTTCTCCACCTCAGGCAAGCCCATAACCATTTCCTTTTGAGCAAGAACTCTTAAACCTTGAAAATTCAAGTGTCCATACCTTCTTTGCCACAATATTGCCAATTCTTCACTTCTTGCTAAATTTACTTGCACTTCACTAGAGAATTCCACTGGAAACAAATTGTTGTTGTTCTTCTTAACTTTAAACAAAATTTTCCCAATGCTTGTATCTCTGATTATACACCCATTGTCTCTACTAAAAATAACATCATATCCTCCATCATTAAGCTGACGAACACTCAATAAATTGTGAGCTAGAGAAGGAACATACTGAACACCATGTATCAGTTTCAATTCCCCATCAAACAACCTGACTGCAACTGAACCTCTGCCACATACATCAACTTCTTTATCATCTCCAAGCCTAACTTTATGTTGAAGTGTTTCATCTAGATTATGAAACAATTCCTTCTTACCAGTCATATGACTAGAAGTACCACTGTCTAATAGCCAAATAGAAGGATTCTCCATTCCTTCCCCAGTATGCACCATAAATAGATTCCCATATTCACTAGAACTAGGAGTGTTTGATGAACTGCTAGCTTCACTAGGATTTCTCTCTTGTGCAGACCAACAGTGTGACTGAAAATGCCCATATTTCTTACATTTGTAATACTGAATATTCTGCAAATTTCCTCTATTAAATCTTTGCCCAAACTACCTCTGACCTCTGCTGAATCTGCCAAATGCTCTTGAACCTCCTCTTGTACTTTCAACTGAATTTTGCTGCCTCTGCATACATGCCCTTTGATCACCACTTCTAGAGTTATCACCAACTCTTCCTCTTCCTCTAAAACCACGAGACCTTCCTCTACCTCTCCAATTACCTCTGCTGCTTCTTGGGTCACCTTGCATCACAAAAGCTTCATGTCTTTTAGGTCTTTCACTAAATTGATTAAATTTGGCCTCATGAGCTTGCAAAGACCCACTTAACTCATCAAGACTCACTTTTGACATGCCCGTAGCCTCTTCAATTGATGTCACAGCATGCACAAACCTGGATGAGAGACTCCTCATCACCTTCAAAACAACATCAGCATCCTTCAGTTCACTTCCCATGCCTCGGATCTGATTAACCACAGCTAACACTCTTGTAATGTAGTGTTGTACTGTCTCATCTTCCTTCATGTGCAACAAGTCAAATTTTTGCCTCAAGGTTTGTTGTCTTACTGACACCATCCTTGAAGTACCTTGATTCTCATTTTTAATATGATCCCAGGCTTCTTTTGTAGAGTCAAACCTAACAATTATGTGAAGAATTGTTTCATCCACAGCTTGCTGCAACAAGAACAGCGTTTTCGCATCATCTTCAATTTCTTTATCAGTTGGCTTCTCTAAACTAATACCTTCTTCAATCACCTTCCACAACCTCTAGGATCTAAAGAAAGTCTTCATCCTATAACTCCAATGCTCATACCCATCACCTCTAAAGACAGGTAGCAAGGAGTGTGATATATCTGGTGTTGGTGCTGAAGATGAGCTAGAACCCATCACTTGTGTAGTTTTACTCTCCTCCTTACTCATCCACACCTCCTGAATGACCCTTCACAGTAAATTACAACCTCACACAAAGCTTCACATAACCAGGCTTCACAAAACAACCAGAAACCAACCACAAAGAGAACACAAACAACTTCAACACTTATCTCACAACCAACAACAGCAAAACACAAAAAACACCCAAAGATCTCACCACGTAGCTCTGATACCACTGATAATTACTACATAGATTCTAGAGACCAAGAGAAACAACTTCTCTATTCATAGCAGAGCTTAAAACTCACTCAATATTGCTTAGTGACCAAAAAGATATGAACCAGGTGAGTCAGCTAGTTGCGTGTCTCATCCTGGTTAACCCAACCGCTTAACATTACCTGCCTCGAACTAATACCAAAACCTTAGATGATTGAATCCTGGCCATTCATCTGAATACACATCCTGAGGCTGCCTAGAACTTAAACACACTTCATTGATGGATGAGATCACAGCCGCTCATCATTCCCCTCTCACACTTCAACGGTTTTAACAACCATTCAAACTTATACCACCAGGACAGATTCTGAACTTCAGAACTTACTTCCTTTTCTGATTTCTCTGCAATTCTTTAATCAATTCCAACAATTACTAAGGAGAAACTCCAAGGATCTGGTCTTAGTTTTGAGACTTGTACGACAGCTTCCATTTTTGCTTCTTCTCAAGTTTAGAGTTTTATCATCACGTGTGTTTACTTTCTGATTGGGTGAAATAAAGAAAGATGAATGGATCTATTGGCTGTTGATTTATTTTATTTTATTTTATTGACTAAGTGGATAAGTCACTGTGAGCTAGAAGTGTTTGAGGGTGTGCTAGCCTAAAAGATTGAAAGTACCATGCACCCTCGCGCCTGTGCATGGGAGACCAACTACTTGTGTCTACCACAAGAGATCTTATTCACCATGCTTTGGGTGGTATTTAAATACACATCTTTTACATGAAAATAAATTTGTCTTACACTAAACTATACTAGTGTTGGCACTATTAAGAGTTTCTTAGTTTCTTAATTTGAGCGTGCTATCTCTCTTTATATATATATATGACAATACATCATCAATGGACGTCCATCTATCAGCCATTGGATCGTGATCTAATGGCCGACATTGATGAACAGTAATTACTGTTCCAAACCAGTGATTACTGTTCATATCGCTGTAGTAAATACTGTTCATCAATGTCATCCGTTGGATCTTGATCCAACAGCTGATAATGGACGTCCATAGATTTTTTATCTATGAACGTCCATAGATTTTTTATCTATGAACGTCCATAGATAACTTGTCCTATATATATATATATATATATATATATATATATATATATATATATGGTAAAAATAAAAAATTTTCAAAATATCAAAATAATCCTTCTATTATTCAAATTCCGTCCTCTTAGTCCCTTTATTTTTATATTTAAAAATTTTCAATACGTACGTTATCCTATCCGTATAGTGTTTGGTTACGTGACCTACTTAATATTAAAAAATTATTTAAAAAATAAAATAAAGTTAAAAGTAATATTAAAATAAACCTAAGTTTTCTTATCCCTTTCTTCTTTGGATCCGAATCCAATCCCTCTAAAATGAAGAACTCTGGTCGATCTCCACCCTCCCCACTCCCCACTCCAAGGACTAGTTCACATGGCCTCTGATGAAATAATCAAGGATCAAACCTCCATTATACAAGACAATGACAAGGATCAATCCTCCGTTATAGAAGACAATAACAAGGACTGGTTCACACAGCCTCTGATGAAATGCAAATAGCAATTTTGGTTGAATAGATTGCTTGCATATGATTTCAAAAACAAAATAGTCAAGAACACAACACACAAGTTCAGAAACAAACCACAAGCAATCACAAGCAACAAACAACACTTTCTTAAAAACTACCACCTTGTAGACATGTTGCATAGATACCAAAGAATAACAAAAGCAACATCAAGTATCCAATTTTTTAACAGAACTGAATTTTTTCTCTGGAACCAACTTAAGAGTGATAGAATTTAATCAGACTTAATTACGACATCTATGTCGTATATTATATGCTGAAGCAGGATCACATACCTCCAACCATAGCAAATCATTGAAGACGACAAGAGCCTCTAAGTCCACGCTTGAATTAACCAGGGACTCTTCCAATCTATCACGTCCTCTCCCACCGATGGAGCTAGGTATTTGCAAGAACGATAGATTAGGGACCCCTGGTGCTGTCCTATATATAATCCTTACCATCAAAGGATTAACTCTACTTTAAAATTTAAGTAGATCATTATCCAAAGTGCCAATTAGAGTTAACTTAGGACTCCTATTAGATAAAGTCATGGACCGCTTTATATAGTTTGAATTCAGGTTGAATTAATATCATCACGAAGTTAATTCAGAATAGAACTCAAACTAACAAAGAGTCTATAAACATTGCACTTAAGCTAACAATCTTGCAGAAGGATAAAACCTCCATGGGAGCAGATGATGAAAGCAAGAACTAGTTGGCACAACCTCGGATCACATGACTAAGAGCCCTCTCAGTTGGATTAGTGGCTTGCAACTCCACTTGAATGCCATCAAATTCTCTCTTGAACCTATCCTTCGAACTAGCATAACGTTGGAAACATAATCCATGAACAAACAACTTTGTAATAGAAATCATCCTCTAAAACCTCATGTAATATTTGACCAGAAAATTCATTGAAAGCTAAAGGACAAAGCTAGCAGAAAAAAAAACCAGAGAAGAAAAACACTAGAACTTAATCAACATTAACTAAACAAAACATTATAAAATCACCAATCAGCTGAGTAATGCCAAAACGTGTCCAATTCTAGTGGCCCCAACCAACCGTTTAATCCATTTATGCCTCGAACTAACACTAATATGGGAGATTGTTTAATTTCCACCATTCATTACTAACACAATCCTGGGTTGCCTCGAACTTGAACTTGCCTCTATTCCCAACAGAACATCAGAACACGGTTTTTTTTAATATTATTTATTTTTAAATTAATTAGCCAAATAAGTTTATTTCTGTAATTATTTACAAAAGTAGGTATTTTTTATTTTTTTTAATATTAAACTTTAGGTTTTTTAAAAAAGTTGTGGGTTCTACTAGTTTTTTAATATTAATTTAAAAAAAACCACCGATCTTTATAGTTTTTTAAATTAAAAAATAGTTTTGCATTGAAGCCTTTATAATTTCATAATATTTTCTTATAACTTGTTTTATTCCTACTTCTACTCTCTTATTTCTACTTTTACTAATTCTAACAAATAAAAACTATGGATAATATTTGGTCAAAATTTTAACAGATAATAATTATTGTCGTCAAATTTTAATACATAAAAATTAAAATTATCTCAAAATATTAGAATAGTCAAACCTGCAACTGTTACGGTAGGTGGAGAGCATTATTTTCTTGCAAAGTTATATTTCCTTTACATTCAAGCTAATAAAATTAATATTCTTGTCATACCGAACGAAGAAGACTACATTGGTTGAGAGGAACATTGACCAAGGGTCTCACGGACTCGTGATGAAGGAGCCTTCCTTTACTATCAATCTTGATCAATGGACTCATGTATGTTTTTTTATCCTTGTTGACCAATTGACTTCCATATAAGCTTCATCCGTTATTTTTACTATACATTGCCAATCATGAACCGAGATAGTCTGTTAGAATTAGTGAAAGTAGAAATTGGAGAGTAGATGTGGGAATAAAACAAGTTATAAGAAAATATTATGAAATTATAAGGGCTTCAATGTAAAACTGTTTTTTAATTTTAAAAACTAGTAGGACCTGTGATTTTAAAAAATAAAATTTTAATATTAAAAAACTAGTGGAACCCACAATTTTTTAAAAAAACCTAAAGTTTAAAATTAGAAAAAAAAAAGTAAAAATGCCTATTTTGTAAATAATTATAAAAATACCTATTTTGGTACATAATTAATTAAAAATAAACAATATTTTAAAAAAAAAATCCTCGCAACACTAATTTTTTTTCACACTGAAACATCACAACAGTATATCAGAACACTGATCTTTTTGAACACTGAAACATCACAGCTTCTGCTCTTGTTTTCTTTTAATCAGAACCAACAAAATCCCCCCTTGATTGAAGCTTACACATTCCCTCTTTGATTGAAGAGTACATACCTACATTTTATCTCTGAATTTCCAATGATTATTAACAACCAAACACTTAGTCAATATATATATATATATGCAACTTGCTCTTTAGTATTGCAATACTCTAACTTCACTAATTTGTCTCTAACATATATATATATATATATATATATATATATATATATGCAACTTGCTTTTTTTTTTTATGCCATGATAATTACAAAAACTTTCAAATTCTTTTGAGCAGTACTCTCCTCCGCGATCAGTGCGAATTGTTTTAATAGGTTTCCCATTTTCACTTTTAATATATGCTTTGAAGCTCTTAAATGTACTAAAAGCTTCTAATTTCTCCTGTAAAAAATAAACCCAAGTTTTCGGAGAATAATCATCAGTAAAAGTAATAAAATATCTTTTACCTCCATTAGAAGTAGGATTTATTGGTCTACAAATATCAGAGTGAACAAGTTCTAGAACATCTTTTGCTCTCCAAGACTTTCCTTGAGTGAAAGGAGTACGATGTTGTTTGCCAACAACACACTCTTCACAAACTTGGGAGGGAATAGTAATTTTAGGAAGCACTATCACCATATCTTTTTCTTGGAGTGTCTTCAATCCTCCAAAGCTCAAGTGACCATACCGATAATGCCATAGTCATGAGGAGTCTTTTGTTTTAGCCATCAAACAAGGTTGAGCACATTCAATCTTTATAGGAAACAACCTGTTTGAACTCATGGGCACAATTACAATTGCACCTCTACAAGGATCATATATTTCACAAGTACTTTTTTGAATAGTAATTGTATATCCCTTCTCTTGCAACTGACCAGCACTCAACAAATTATTTTTCAAGTCAGGAACATAAAAGACATTAGAAATTTTTTCTATAAAACCATTCTTGGTTTTTATATTAATATCACCATTTCCCATCACATTCACTGTAGAGCAATCTCCAAAGCTAACAATAGAGTGAAAATCTTCATTTGAGTAAGAAAAGAAGAACTTACTTCCACACATATGGTTGCTACAACTAGTGTCCGCAAACCAAATATTTGACTTGTGAGATTCCTGACAATCTTGAATTGCCATTAGCAAAGTCTCCGCTTCTTTATTTTTTACAAAATTTGACTTTTTCTTTTTTGTCTTTGTCATTAGGTAGCTTGGTATAACATTCAGAACGGTAATGACCAAATCGATGACATCTAAAGCACTCAATCTTAGATTTATCAAACTGTTGACCTCGTCTTCTTCCTTTACTTTGTAGATAACTATCATTAGTATTTCTGTTTCCACTTATGTAGCCTCTCTCTACTCGTCCTCTTCCTCTACTTCCACCTTGACCTCTACCTCGTAATATTGAGAAGTTGTTGTTTGTAGAAGTCTTCAAAGCTTGCTCCTTAGAAGTAAAATTACGGTTAATCTTCTGTTCATGAACTAATAAAGAGCTTTGTAGTTCATCAATGGAGAGTGCATCTATGTCCTTTGATTCTTCAATTTAGCAGACTATATAATCAAATTTTGTTGTAAAAGATCGCAATATCTTTTCAACAATAGCAACATCGTTCATTTTCTCTCCATGAAAACACATATTATTGGCTAACCCCATGGTTCTTGCAAAATAGTTGTTAACAGATTCTCCACCCTTCATATGTAGATTTTCAAAATCCCTTCTCAAGGCTTGAAGTTGTGCACGCTTCACTCTTGATGAGCCTTGATATTTTCTCTTCATTGAATTCCATATATCTTTGGAGGTTTCTTTGCAAAGAATCGTCTCCAAGATAGATCAATCAATGGCTTGAAATAAATAATTCTTCGCCTTCAAATTTTTCAACTTTGATGCCTCAAGTTCTTTCTATTGTGCTTCTGTCGGTACCACTCCAACATCCAGGGTTGCAACTCTGAATTCAACAATATTCCAATACTCCTTTGATTTTAAGAAGTTTTCCATCAACATGCTCCAATGATCATAGTGACCATCAAAACGTGGAATAGATGGTTGCACAAAGTTGTCTGCAGACATTGTGAATTTCTTCACTACAAAGAACTCTCTCTTTTGTTGAAAACCTCGCTCTTGCTACCATTGTTAAATTAAAAGAAGGGAATATAAAAAAATGCACACTTTATTCATAAACAATGAAGCCTTTATAAAGGCAAAGTTCTAAAAAGATAATCATCGACTAATTTGAATTCTAATCAACACACAACTAACTTAAATATCTAAATCAAACATATCATAATCAAACTAAAATAAACATCATTATCTCAACACTACTGACATTGGGTCTCTTATATAGGGTATTTGTTTAAAAGGAGGACTCAAAATCAAATTCTAAAGCCCACGCAAGATGAGGGCACATGTGCGTTGAGATATCAACTCCGGGTGCGTTTAGTAGCCTAGATATCCTGGGACAGGGATGGGATATCCAGGGCTACAGGCCCATCCAGTTGTTTGGTTTCCCGGATGGGCCTGGATGGGGATGGCCCCCATCCCTGAAAAATGGATGAGTGGCATCCCTCCAAATTGGTGGGATGCCACTCATCCCTCTCACCCATCCCTCTCCATCCCTCATTAGCTACAAGAATTATTTTGTTTGCATTATGATTTAATTGTTTCTCATTAGCTTCACTTATAATTATTTTGTCATTAGTTACAATAATTAAGTTAATTTTTTGTTTATTTACATTATGATTTAATTGTTTGTCATTAACTTCATTTATAATTATTTTGTCATTAGCTACAAGAATTAAGTTAATTTTTTGTTTCTTTACATTATGATTTAATTGTTTATCAATTAATACTGTTTAAATGTTTATTTAACTTGAATTTTTGAATTAAATTCAATTCGAAAAATCAAGTTAAATAACAAATTGATATGTTATTCATTAATAGTCCATTACAAATTTTCAAGCTAAATAAATAAAAATTTTATGTATTAATATCCGCTATTTAAATCAAATACTTACATAAAATATTTAAAAAATAAATTTCTCTAATCATCCACTAATAATTGAATTTAATTAAACAATTTAAAAATATTTTTAAAAAATAATTAATTAAATAAAAGGGGTAACTTCACCTCCTCATGGATAGGGTTATCATACCACTAACATATCCATTCAACCAAACATTCAAAACTAGATATCCAAAACTTTACATATCCTCATCCCTCCAACCAAACACCAAACAATTTTTATCCCTATTATTAAATCCCTCCAACCAAACACTTAAATATGGATATTCCCATCCATGGATACTTCATCCATGGATATCCCCATCCATGAGAATATAATATCCCACTATCCAAACGCACCCATGTTTATGCATATCCCGTCATTAGCTTCTATTTGTAAAAATAAATAAATAAATAATAATAATCGATCTTGATTAAAACTTTCAATTTACCAAGTCTTATTAAACAATTTAGTTAACTAAATATTTATGATTTTTTTTTCTTGCAGTACAAATAGCAGATAGAATTTTAATAATTTTAATTTATTAAAGTTATTAAATGATAATTAATTTGTGATTTTGATGGGAAGAAGATGATTATTTCATAAAGTACTGATAGATAAGATTTTCATTCAATAAATCATACTTACCAAGAAAAAAAATTATTTTTGATCTACAATTAATTATTTATATATAGGAAAAGAGTAAGTTAAGTAACTTACAATGTATTTTGCCAAAGTAATTATGGTAAATGCAGTATATGGTATGTATATATATTATATGCATATAAAATTTAGATTCTTACATACAATATTCCAAAATAGTGGAGAGAGAAAGCAAGTTATTACTTGCACATTTTCCATGTTGTAATCAAACGCACCCTTAGAGTTTGATGTCCATATGACCTCAACAACCCATTAAACTCTTATTCATTAAATTATATCCCATAATAATTATACTATAAAATACGACCCATAATTATTTTATTTATTTTTTAATTATTTACATTATATATTCCATTAAAACATATTTATTTAACAAAATATTAAATCTAATTAATAAAATAATTAAATGATATATTTTAAAATAAATATTTAAAATATATAAATATATAAATAATAATAAATTATTATATCATACTTAATAAAAATAATTAAATAATACAATTTTTTTTTTTATGGGAGCTACTAACTCCGGCATCGGAGTTAGTAACCCTGATCACGGGGTTACTACAATAACCCCAATCATCTGCATCAGGGTCATTAACCCTTCTCCCTAGATTTTTTATTTATTTTTATTTTTTTATATGTGTTCTTTCATATCATGTGATGATTATGATTCTTATCTTAAAATAAAATTATCCTAATTATGATGATTTGCAATTTAATTTTGTGAAATAGAATATATTTTTTATTTAAATTAAAATGATAAAATTATTTCTTGAAAAATATTAAATATCTTCATATTTAATAAAATAATTTATTAAATTGAATTAATTAAATTATTTTAAGTTAAATTAATTTTTATGTAAATTATTAAATAATTAGTAGTAATTATGATGGTGATTTGGTATTTAGCATAAAGCGAACAAGTAATATTATTAGTGAAACGCTAATTAACATATAATTTGGATAATTTGGGTTATTTTTAAAATAAAAATAAATTCTGGATAATTTTAAAATTTAAATAATATAAACAAAATAAAAAAAACAAAGTTAAAAGAAAAAAATTTATGGAACCCATGGTTTGAGCGTTTGGTGGCCACCATACGCTCAGTGGCCACCAAAGGCTCTTTATGGATGGTTTATTCATTAAATGCCTATTGAGGTCTAGCTAGATTAGCATGGTCAGTAGTGTTTAGATCAGATCATCAGACCCATATTTGCTGAGGTTATCCTGATTATCTTATTATTTGCAATAGCTTCACTTACACTGCATTGACTTATACAAAGTAAATAATAAAGCAACCAACGACAAAGTTACAATAATTAATACACGAGTAATTAATTAAGCACAATGATAAGCACATGCATTTGATTGAATCTCACTTATGACAATAATATTTGAACCTCAACTTGAGCCTTAAGAGGCTCACTTGAGCTTTTTCTTATTTCATCCAAGAAAAGAAAATCAAGCCAACTTGAGAAGAAGTTGTTATGGAAGCACAGTGCTAGACTCAAAACTGAGACCAGATCCGTGCAGCTTCTCCTTCGTAATAGCATCCAACGACTCAGCCATCTCCATGCTCAAATAATTCACCCAATCCCCCACCTTCCCCTTCCTGAAAAAAGAAGATGGTGGTGGTCGCTTATCCTCCAAACTGGCCTTATTATCCTTGTTTACCTTAAGCTCTCTTAAGTTGTCAAAGCTACAAAGCTTCACAATGTCCTCAACTACTCCATTTTTTTCTTCCTCTGTGGAAAAAGGACATCCTATGAACTCAGCCAGTTTTCTCAAATGGCTAACTGGATCCTCCATCATCTCCTCATATCTCAAGAAAAGCACCTTCTCAGGTCTTCTCAAGCTCTCCTTCCAGTAACCCAACACACGGTCCCAGAAAGGGCCACCAGGAGCCATCCCTTGGGAGAACAGTTGGAATGCCTTGTTGAGATCCAATCCTTCACTCTTGTCTTCAGTACTCAAGCTAATCCTCGACCTCTCAAAGAAGTGCCACAGTGATACAAATGTGTCTTTGGGATCACGGCAGAGATAAACAATGCGGCAGCTGAGAGCACTCTGAGGCAGTAAAGGGAAAGGTAAATGAGCAGCAAAGATGGTGGGAGATGGTAAGACGTTAAGATCAGGGATGGTGCGGTGAGAGAAGAGAGATTCCAGAAAAGGGACACATTGATGGGGAGTGTTGCTGAGAAGAGGGTGGTCGGAGAAGGAGAAGGAGTGGCGGTGTAAGGTGGCGAAGGAGAGAGCTTTTAACCATGTGGTGCCTGATTTAGGGCTGGTAACAAGAAGGATATCGGAGGGACGTGGGTTGAAGTGGGATTGGATGGCCATGCATGCAGGAATGAACATGGCAGGCATCCAAAAGGATTGGTAGTGTCGGAGGCTAAATGGTGACCAGTCATTGAAGATGGGGAGTTGGTGTTGAAGAGTGAGTTGATCTGGAAATTATCAACTAACTCAAGACATAAAGCTGGACTACAGTGAAGTATGGGAAAAGCAACTGATTGGTCAGGCTTTATTTTGTTTGTTCTTGGGATTAGTTAACCAATGTTTTGTTGTTTGTGTTTGTTGTCTAAGTATGTCTAAATGATGCTGTCTAAACTCTTTAATGGCTTGCTATGTTAGTATACTGTATTATTCAGCAGATTTCAGTAACAAGTGTTGTTCTTCTTCTAGTGTGATTCTAATCAAGTTTGTTCAGATCCTATCAGTGGTATCAGAGATCAGTTAAGAAGAAGAAGATGGGGAGTTCATCATCAGCCAAGGATGCCAATTTTCCTTTCTTTGATGGAGAAGACTACAACTTGTGGAGCTTGATGATGAAGACCATGTTTAGATCCAAGGATCTATGGACACTTGTTGAGAAAGGTTTCAGTCAAGAAGGAGATGGAAACCGAATCAATGATAGCATGAAGAAGGATGCTAAAGCCCTCTTCCTCATACAACAAGCTCTAGATAAGAGGATTCTCATCAGGATCTCAGAAGCTAAAACTGCAAAGCAAGCTTGGGAGATCATTAAGAACGAGTTTCAAGGGAACCCAACAACTCTCACAGTCAAACTACATGCTTTACATCGTGAGTTCGACTCGGCCAGAATGAAGCAAGGAGAGAAGATCCAAGACTTTATAAGTAGAATCTTGGATTTGGTGTACCAGATTAGGCTCTTGAATGAAGAACTTCCACAGAAGACAGTGGTGGCCAAAATCCTCAGGAGTCTTACGCCAAAGTTCTCTCAAGTTGTTCACTCTATTATTGAAGCTAAGGATGTAAGTACTCTCACTGTTGAGAATCTGAGCAATTCCTTAAAAAACCATGAGTCTATCATCAACTTAGCAGGTGAACATGAAGAAGAAAAGGCACTCTTTGTAAAGAATTCTCATTCTGGTGAATCCTCTCACCGTGGTGGTAGAGGACGGGGTCGTTCTTCATTCAGAGGAAGAGGTCGTGGAAGAGGGAGGTGTTCTGAATCAAAAGGCACAGACCCTGGTCGTGTCATTGAAGCTAACCGACAGCACAAAGGAATCCAATGCTTTGTGTGTAAGAAATTTGGGCATGTTAAAGCCCAATGTTGGTACAGAAATAAAGAAGCTAATGTTTCAAAAGATGAGAAAGAGGAAGCTGAAGAAGTTGCATTCATGGCAGCTGGTAATGTATCTAACGAGTCAGGAGGAATGTGGTTGATTGACAGTGGTTGCTCTAACCACATGTCAGGTGAGAAGAGACTCTTCCAGAGCATTGAAGCAACACCAAGTGAAAGCATCCGGTTAGGTGATGGAAAATCCTTGAAGGTTGAAGGCATTGGAAAGGTTACTCTTCGTTCAAGTAATGGGAAGATCACTACACTGAATAATGTTCAATTTGTGCCGAAACTAGCTCATAATCTGCTCAGTGTTGGTCAGCTAATGGCATCAGGATATGATGTAGAATTCTCAGGAGGAGAGTGTATCATCAGAGAAGCAGGTTCCAAGGTGAAAGTGGCTCAAGTTCTTATGACTACACATAGACTTTTTCCACTTGATGGTGATGATGTAAACTCAGCAAATGTAGCACAAAGAGTAGCAGATGTCTCAGATCTCTGGCACAAGAGATATGGACACATTAATATGAAGAACTTGAAGCTCCTATCAGAACAACAACTAGTAATTGGCTTGCCGGTCATTACTGATGTAAGCTCATGCGAATCATGCGCTTTAGGCAAGCAGACACGAGCCAGCTTCACCAAAAGCTCAACAAGGCGGGCTTCAAAGCCTTTAGAACTCGTCCATGCTGATATAGTTGGACCTATAAATACTGAGTCAATTGGAGGTAATTTATATTTTCTCTTGATAACTGATGATTGTTCAAGATTCTCTTGGGTGTATTTCATACAGAGAAAATCAGAGGCCTTCCAACAGTTTAAACAATTCAAGCTGCTTGTGGAGAAACAATACTCTCTACCAATCAAGGTTCTGCGAACAGATCGCGGAGGAGAATTCACTTCACGTGAATTCGAAAATTATTGCAAGCTGACTGGAATACTTCATCAGTTGACAGCTCCCCGCACACCAGAACAAAACGGCGTTGCTGAGCGAAAGAACAGGACAGTCACGGAGATGGCAAGAACTATGATGAAAGAGAAGGGCTTGCCGTCAGAATACTGGGCAGAAGCCGTCGCCACCTCCGTTTATATCCTCAACCGATCTCCGACAAAGGCCTTAAAGCTTCAAACTCCTTATGAAGCTCTGACTGGCGAGAAACCAAAAGTTGATCATTTTAGAACGTTCGGTTGTCTTGCCTACCGCTTCCTTGACTCTCAGCAACGAAGCAAATTTGATGCAAAGTCACTTCCCTGCATCCTGATTGGATACTGTGATCGATCCAAAGCCTATAAGGTGATGGATCCTGATTCAAAGCGTGTATATGTCAGCCAGAATATTCAGTTTTTTGAGAAGAAGGCATGGGATTGGTCAAAGACTGGTGATTCTACTGCATCAACTTATGTGCAGTCTCGTGATACTCACGTGACATCTGAAGAAAATGAATTTGAACAAGTCCAAGCAACTGAAGAAGAAGAAGCTCCGGTGAGGTATCGTGAATTAAGAGACTTGTACAATTCTTGCTCTTTTGCTCTCCTTGCTGTAGATCCTATCACATATGATGAAGCAGCAAAGGACCAAGAGTGGATTAATGCCATGAATGAAGAACTAGAAGCTATAAGGAAGAATGAAACTTGGGAGTTAGTGGAGCTACCGGAGAAGAGGAAGGCAATTGGCCTCAAATGGGTTTTTAAATCAAAACTCAATGCAGATGGTACTCTGTTACGAAAGAAAGCTCGTCTCGTAGCCAAAGGTTTCTCTCAGCGTGAAGGGATAGACTTTGAGGAGATATTCTCTCCAGTGGCTCGACTAGAAACTGTGCGTCTATTTTTGGCCATCAGTGCTCAGAGAAAGTGGACTGTCTATCATCTTGATGTTAAAACAGCATTCTTGAATGGAGAACTCAAAGAGGAAGTATTTGTATCACAACCAGAGGGATATGTGATTGAAGGTAGAGAAGATCATGTATATCGACTTCATAAGGCTTTGTATGGCCTACGACAAGCCCCTAGAGCTTGGTATAGCCGTATAGATGCTCAGTTTATACAAATGGGCTTTGTGAGAAGCTTGAATGAACCCACAGTTTATAGTAAGAAGCTTGGAGTCACTGAAATTCTTCTACTCTGTCTCTATGTGGATGACATTCTATATATGGGGTCCTCAGAGAATATGCTCAATGAATTCAAAGGAGTTATGATGGGTACGTTCGAGATGACTGATTTGGGGCCTATGAGTTATTTCCTTGGCTTGGAGGTAAAACAACTCAGAGGTTCAATATTTTTATCTCAATCCAAATATGCCAAGAGCCTTTTGTATAAAGCTGGGATGTTGAATTGCTCACCAGTTTCAAATCCCATGAACTCAAATGAGAAATTACACTCAAATGATTACTCTGGCAAGGTAGATGCTCACAGATACAGAAGGCTCGTAGGAGGACTACTCTACCTTACTCACACTCGGCCGGATATTATGCATTCAGTATCAGTAGTTTCTCGTTTCATGCAATCTCCAAGCAAGCATCATTTTGGTGCCATTAAGAGAATTCTACGTTATATTAACGGGACAGTTACATATGGGATTCATTATACTAAGAATGAGGAATTTAAACTCATTGGTCACTCAGACAGTGACTGGGGAGGCTCAAAGGATGATCGCAAAAGCACAACGGGTTGGGTGTTCTCGCTGGGATCAGGAGCCGTTGCTTGGAGCTCCAAGAAACAACCCATCATTGCACTCTCTAGTACTGAGGCTGAATACATCTCCCTTACAGCTGCTGCTTGTGAGGCAGTGTGGTTGCGCCGGTTGCTGTCAGATTTGAATGAAGAACAGATCACTCCAAGCTTAATTCTGTGTGACAATGTATCAGCTATCTCCATTGCTAAAGACCCTGTTTGCCATGGCCGCACTAAACATATAGATACAAGGTATCACTTCATCAGAGGTCTTATCAAGGATGGTTCAATTGAAGTCAAGCATTGCAGGACTGAGTATCAACTCGCAGATGTCTTTACCAAAGCATTGCCAAATTGCAAGTTCATCAAGTTCTGTGAAGAATTGAAGGTGTGTGAATTTTCAGATCAAGGAGAGCATGTTGAAGAGTGAGTTGATCTGGAAATTATCAACTAACTCAAGACATAAAGCTGGACTACAGTGAAGTATGGGAAAAGCAACTGATTGGTCAGGCTTTATTTTGTTTGTTCTTGGGATTAGTTAACTAATGTTTTGTTGTTTGTGTTTGTTGTCTAAGTATGTCTAAATGATGCTGTCTAAACTCTTTAATGGCTTGCTATGTTAGTATACTGTATTATTCAGCAGATTTCAGTAACAAGTGTTGTTCTTCTTCTAGTGTGATTCTAATCAAGTTTGTTCAGATCCTATCAGTTGGGAGGTAAGCTTTTCATAGGAGCTGTAGATTTGTTCATCTCTTTCAATGTCTTGTTGACTTCTTGGTGAAAGGAAGCACTGGGAGAAAGGTGGTGCATAATTTGGTGAGCTTGCCATGAAGAGATTGAGATATAGAAATGGGAGAGAGTAGAGTAGATAGATAGCGAGAGAAACAAAAGGATTGAGAGTTATAGTGTAGATGGATCTATCATCTATTATGCCAGAGTGAACAAGAAGTGGAGAGTTGAGAGAGAGAGAGATGCATGATTCACTGGTCATCAGCCGGTATTGTGGACAATTAATGGGACACCGGATCCAACTACAGCACAGCCAAGCCTGTCCTGCATGAACCGTGTGTTGGGTAGTCTTTGCACTTCTAAAGGGCAAATGTTTTATTTTTTATAAGATCAGTCTTTTGAAATGAGCGCCAGCGCCCGCCACTACTTAGCTGGAGGTACAAGTGGTTGACCATTTTTTATGAGTACTTATATTGATAAACTACTATTTATAATCTTATCGTTTATGGGAGTGGCTTGCCATTATGCTATATTTATATAAAAATAATGTTTATGAGAGTGACTTGCCATTATGATATATTGTTTGCCATATTATTATTATTATTATTATTATTTTTTATTTTTTTGAAAAAAATGGATAAACCACGTTTAATTGAAAAAAACATGAGAACCAGAGGTACAAAATAGGAAACACAGAACCTCAAAGGTCATCCACCAGGAGTTTGCCATATTATTTATACAAATTTCTATCCTAATTCTTCACGAAATGTTTTTAAAAATCCCATCATATTGTCATATCATTGTGGACCATTTTATACAAATTTTTATTCAATCAAATTTCAAATTAATAAAATATTATTTTTTTCTGTTGCTATATAAATGCTCTAAATAATCCATCTCTTAGATTAAAAAAATTAGTTGGTTTCCAAAATCTCATAAAATTTTATTTTATTTTGTAAAATTACTCTTAATCTTTCGATTAATAACTCTCATTTTCTCTAATCAAATGCACATATTTTCTTGTAAAAATTTTTCTTTCTTTTTATTTATTTCCCAAATGCATTTACATTTCTTATAGTCCCAACTCAAAAGAAATGAAAGTGGGAAAAAAGGAAAATTTATATATATATATATAGTAAATTCTAAAAGGAATATTGGAATTGGATATTTATATAAGGACAAAAACAGCATATTGCAAATATAAAAGTATAAGCAAAGAAAAAGTATGGTCACACTTAGCAACAGCCATATGGTCACGCTTCATTCACTGCCATTCACTGCTACTTCGCAACATTCGGATCTAGAGTCAGTTGATCACCTCTTCATTCACTGCCACTTCACAATAGGGATTTGGTCACACTTTGCACAAATACTCCATATCCCACGGTTCCCCTCTTCACTCAGGGAACACTGGGAAATCTGGCTCCACAATCTCCAACCTGCATCCTGGCTTTCTTGGGATCTTTTAGCGCGAGCAATTACATGGAGTATTTGGTTGACTATAAATGATTGCATTTTCAATTGCAAATTACCTTCTTTGCGCTTGTCTATTTATAACATTGGATTGACTTTTGTCTCCTGGATTTCAGCTTCACCACCCGAGAAGAGACAGAAGTTGGAGCCAACAGCTGAAGCAATGAGGAGGGTTATCCACTTCACTAGCACACCCACTGGAGACGAGCCCGATCAGGAGACCCAGGGCCCAGACCAGACCGTCGGCTAGTTTCGTTTTTTTCTCCCCTCACTCTTTTACCTCTGGGCGGAGTCCTTCTTTTGCCCAAGGGTTTTATCTTTGTTTCTTCCTTGTTTGTGTTTGTTTTGGACTGTGTTTTTCCTTTTTGCATTATGTCTTTCTGTAGTTTTCACCTCTAGTGGAATTCTGTACTTTGGTTTCTTGAGGTTTGTATCTTTGTGTGCTTGTTGCAATAATATTTGTGGTTAAACCACTTCATCAAAAAAAAAAAAAAAAGAGTATGGTTCGTTCTTAATTTTGACGTTTGGGAATGTCAAAGCAAGAATTATTTTAATGAGTATATTGCATTTGCTTATTAGGTTCACATTATGGCATTGATTTAGTATGTCACATTAATTATTTTATTTTTATTTTTAAATGGCATTAAATTTGGAATTATATATATATACCTCCATATTCTAGAATGGCTATTATCTTTTGTGGTAAATGATCAAATCACATCCTCATCTATTATAGTAAACTAAAACAAATTAAAAAGGCATGCAAGGAAATTTTTGTCATTTTAAAACTTGATGGACATTGGTGAAAATCTCAAGTAGGTCCCTATAAGTAGTTTTGGTTGCCCCTTTAATTCCTCTATTACAATTTCGTTGCATGAAGTCCTTATATTTTTTCAATAGAGCAATGCCAATCCAAACTTTAACAAACATTGGTCTTTCTATCATAAAGTGCTGACGTGGCTTTTTTATCATTAAAATAGTATTAAAAAATCTAAAAAAGCCACGTCAGCACTATTGCTAATTAACACCTGGTATTATGCATTTTGGATCTAGATCCAAACCGAAACCAGATCTGATAAGCTTAATCCCTTCATCCCCTCGTTGCTCTCCTCAATGCTCGCCATCGCTCCGACCCTTCTCTGAACCCCATCCTCCACCCTACCTCACCTCTTTCATGTGACCCCTCTCATGGCGTCTCTAAGAAGACCTCCGGACTCCTTCATTTCACCATTTTCTTTCCCTGGACCAACCACATGCTCCAATGGTAGTACACAACCTTCCATTTCCAACCTGAAAAGAACTTGATGAATGGTTCCTCTCCTTCCCCATCCTTCCTCCCCCATAGAGATTTTCCTTTTTTTTTTTTTTTGGTTTTTTTGCTTTCTTGTTTGGATGGTAATGGTGGTGGGTTTAATGGCAAGGCCGGTGTTTTACAAGAGATGGTACCATTTGTTCTACCAATACAACCTGGTATAATACCCAGTTTAGTCCTGTATTATACCCAAAGTGCCCTTTTAGTCCCTCTAATATTTTTTGTCCCTGTAGGATCTCTGTATTTTTCATTTTGTGTCAGACGAGTCCCTCCCCCTAACGGCCGTTTGATTTCCCGTCTGTAAGTCTGACATGGCATTTTTCATGAGTAAAAAATTAAAGTATAATACTTAGTTTAGTCCCTCTATTGTTTTGAAATGACCATTTAATCCTCCTATTATTTTTGCCCTAAGGAAGTCCCTTTTTTTTATTAATTTTTTAGATATAATACCCAGTTTAGTCCCTCTATTATTTCAAAATAACCCTTTAGTCCCCAATTAGAGAGACTTTCTAAAGGCAAAAAATAATAAGGGGACTAAATGGTCAGTTTGCACTAATAGAGGGACTAAAATGGGTATTATAACAATTTTTAACTCATAAAAATTTCCACGTCATCCTCATAGACGGAAAATCAGACGGACGTTAGGGGGAGGGACTCGTTTGACATGAAATGAAAAATATAGGGATCCTATAGGGACAAAAAATATTAGAGGGACTAAAGGGCACTTTGACTATAATACAGGGACTAACCTGGGTATTCTACCATACAACCTCGATTCATAGGTGTAGGGGAACATCACTTGGGGCCACGTCGTGTCACACGATCTCATCTGATGGTGGCATCTCCTTCTCGCCATGGTTTGCGATCAATGGTACTGCTTCGACAACGTCTAGACCGGCTCCGCCACCATCTTCCCCGACGACACCCTCATCATGCTCTACACCGGATCCACCAACCCGTCCGTACAAGTCCAGAACCTTGCCATCCTTGCCGACCCCTCACATCCGCTCCTTCTCTAGGGGACAAAATCAGATGCGAAATGCTTAACATTAGGTGTTAATTAGTAAGAGTGATGACGTGGTTTTTTTAGATTTGTTAAATACTATCTTAATGATAAAGAAAGCCACGTCAACACTTTTTGACGGAAAGACCAACGTCTATTAAAGTTTGGACTGGAATTGCTCAATTTGAAAAATAGAGGGACTTCTTGCGGCCAAATTGTAATAGAGGCATTAAAGAGACAACCTGACCTACTTACAGGGACCTCCCTGAGATTTTTATTTTTCTAGTTACTTTAGGAAGATATATATATTTTAGTCATTTTGATTATTTAGAAAAATAAAGACATCTTGATCATTGTGGTATGTTCAAAATGATAAATGTACTTTTATCTTTTTTTTTCTAAATAAAACTTAAAATTGAAGTATAATAATAATGACAATAATAATAATAATAATAATAATAATAATAATAATAAATAACTATTATTATTATTATAAATATTAAAAGAAAGCTTAAAATGTGGAATTATAATGATAATTTTTTTTTGAGAAATTTTAACATTGACTCCCATAATTTTCTCAAAAGAGTTCCAAATTTCCTTGAGTTACAGGAGTCTAAAACACACAGTAATCAAATTCATCCTGAAATATTTACTTAAAACTTATTAACCAAATATTGGCGGGTTCCATCTCTATAAAATTAATTTGCATGAAAATTCTCATAGATGACACACGATCCCAAATAAACTCGGAATCATCAACGTCAATGGTACTAGTTATCAACTTGTTATTTTAAAATAGCAAGACGTCCAAAGCGTACCAAGGGAACCACCTGCACATGGTTGGTTTGCATATAAAATATATCCTTTTATTCTTGACTCTCTGGTACCCCAGTTGCCGGCAAGCTAACTCAAAGCTCAAGAGGCTTTAATAACTCCTTCCTCATTTTGCTTAAGAAAATGGTTTATCCAATTTTTTAAAAAATAAATATAAAAATAATAGTCCTCCCTTATGCACCTCTCAACTCCATAACACAAACACCTTCAAAACTTCATCATATTTTCCAACAAAAAAAAAAAAAACCCCCGGAAACATTGAAAGTGTATATATGTATATATTCTTAAAGATACCTTCATATCCATGCATATATATATCGGCCCTATCATAGCATCTTTGCATATCGATCTATTAATTCTCTCCATTCTCAATCTCCATGGCAAGCATACCACCAGCTTTCTCTCAATGCTTCCCTTCACCAAAGACTCAAGAAGACAATGATAGAGATGAAGAAATCTATAAGTCCTATGACAACCTCACCTCCCAACTCCCCATCCTCCACCACTGGCCGCCATTTTCCCTTATCCATTACCAATCCTGTTGGATTCCTAACGTCCTCCTGCCCATCACTGTGGCCATCCAATCCTACTTCAACCCCCGTCCCGCCGACATCCTTCTTGTTACCAACCCTAAATCAGGCACCACATGGTTAAAAGCTCTGGCCTTTGCCACCCTCCATCGCCACACCTACTCCCTCTCCAATCACCCTCTTCTTACCACCACTCCTCATGACTGTGTTCCTTTCCTTGAAACTTTATTCAATCACCGCACCATCCCTCATCTCAACATTTTACCATCTCCCACCATATTTACTACACATTTACCTTTATCTTTGCTACCTAAGAGTGTTCTCAGCTGCCGCATTGTTTATCTCTGTCGTGACCCTAAGGATACTTTTGTGTCACTGTGGAGCTTCACTGAGAGGATGAGCATTAGCTTGAGCGGAGCTACTAATAGAAATGAAGGCTTTGAGTTCAACAAAGCATTCCAGTTGTTCTCCCAAGGGATAGCTCCTTTTGGCCCTTTCTGGGATCATGAGCTGGGATACTGGAATGGGAGCTTGAGAAGGCCTGAGAAGGTGCTGTTCTTGAGGTATGAGAAGATGATGGAGGATCCAGTGAATCATTTGAGAAGACTGGCTGAGTTCATGGGCTGTCCTTTTTCCACGGAGGAAGAGAGAGATGGAGTGATGGAGGACCTTGTGGGGCTATGTAGCTTTGACAAGTTAAGCAACCTTGAGGTCAATAAAGGTGCTGTGAATATTGATGGGGAAACAAGTAAGGCACCAGTGGCTCCTGATTATTATTTCAGGAAGGGCAAGGTTGGTGATTGGGTGAACTATTTGAGCATAGAAATGGCTGAGAAGCTGGATGCTATTACTAAGGAGAAACTCCACGGATCTGGTCTTAGTTTTGAGACTAGTACTGCAGCTTCCATCTGTGCTTCTTCTCAAGTTTAGGGTTTTAATGTTTTATCATCACGTGTGTTTACTTTCTGATTGAGTAAAATAAAGAAAGATGAATAGATCTATTGGCTGTTGATTTATTTTATTTTATTGACTAAGTGGACAAGCCATTGTGAGCTAGAGGTATCTAAAGGTGTGCTGAAAGACTAAAAGTACCATGGGAGAACCACTGTCCATGTTTGCCACAGAAAAGACCTTATTCATCATGCTTTGGGTGGTATTTAAACACGCATCTTTTACATGAAAATATTTGCCTTACCACTAAACTATATGATCTGTGTACTTATCTGGTTGAGATCTTGGAGTGGTTTAAGTACTGGGAGATTTCTGGTGGTAAGGTTTCCATGCAGAGAGTTGTTGTAGAGAGAGGTGAAAGTTCTTTATATATATCTCTATCTGATACGGTCTTATTGTAGATATACATATTGAAAGAGGTACATAGAGGGCCGGGGATATAAAAATATTAGTAGAAGATTAAAGGGTGATGAATTCAGATAGATTTGGACGTGGAACAAGACTTTAGAAAAATAATGCAAATATCATTAATACTTTTGGACGAAATAACTCAATTACTTGTAACTCCAGAATCAAAAAAGAAAAAAATGGATAATCAATATTCCGTAGAAAAAATATCATTACCCTGCAGTTATCATGGTGGATATGACATGTCTCTTGTAATAAATTCAATGATAACTAGTACGGTCCATATCTCAGTAGTAAACAAACACTTGAAACTGGAACTAGAATTTCACGGAAGTTTCAATCAAAAAAAAACTCATAAGCATTCCAACTAAATACAAAATCAAGCAGTAGTAGTAGCTGCAGCAGCAGCAGCACGCTTCCTGGCTTCTTCAATGATGCTAAGTTTGATACCCTTACCTTTGGGAAGGGACACCCATGGCTTGGTGCCCTTACCAATGGTGAAGACATTGCCGAGACGAGTAGCAAACTCATGACCAGTTGCATCTTGGACATGGATTGTCTCAAAGCTGCCCTTATGCTTTTCCCTATTCTTGATCACACCAACACGGCCAGTGTTCCTCCCACCGGTCACCATGACAACATTTCCAACATCAAACTTGATGAAATCGACGATTTTGTTTGTCTCTAGGTCCAGCTTGATAGTGTCGTTAGCCTTGATAAGAGGATCAGGGTAGCGAATTGTTCGGCCATCATAGGTATTCAGATAGGGAATGCCCTTGTGTCCAAATTGCACCGACCTAACCTTGCAGAGCTTGAACTGCAGATCCAGAGAACAATAGATTTATGTACCAATGATATTTGATAAAAAGAGTGAAGCATTCTATCAATAATTATAAACTAAAAATTCACAACTACCATATCGATAAAATAAATAAATTATGCATAGAAATAAAAGTAGGATGCATCTAGTTAGACAAAATTGAAACATTATAAAGACTTTCAAGATATGTGAAGAGCTCTGGTACTAATAATTCAACGCATACAAATATATTACAGCAATAATATGATTAAAGATGAACACGAGAATCATAAAGCAAATTAAAGAATAAATAGATCCAGACCTTTGCTTCTTCATCCTTAATTGAGTGGAGGCGGAACCGACCCTTGGTATCGTACAGGAGTCGGAAGTTCTCATTAGTCTTTGGAATTGACACGACATCTGCAGGATACAAATATAAAGTTGATATTACATAGTTATTTCACGTTAAAGGAAGAAAGTTACTATTGATTATGCAAATGTGAATGGTTTCTGCAGAGAAACCAACAAAGTATTAAGTACATACCCATGAACCCAGCTGGATAAGTCTTGTCAGTACGAACCTTTCCATCGACCAGAACATGTCGTTGCATCAAAATTGCAATAACTTCACGGTAAGTAAGAGCATATTTCAGCCTATTTCTCATGATAAGGATAAGCGGCAAGCATTCCCTGGCTTTGTGAGGACCAGATGATGGCTTGGGAGCCTGAAAGATAGGATATGTATTAGAACCTGAGAGTAACTGGTCAGTCTATTATAAGATTGCAGTGAATTGTGCATTTCTTCTGAACTTACAAATGCACCCCCAAGCTTGTCCAACATCCAGTGTTTTGGGGCATTGAGCCTCTTCAGATGTTTCTTCAGCCCCCTGGCCTGAATGGAACAAAGAAAACAGATAATGCACCGCCTATCAGTGTATGATGAAACAGTAAAAGACAAAGAAGAACTAATCTAACTACTCATTTGATAAAATAGAGTACGTCCAGGCATCTGCTTTGTTAGCTAGATGCTAAAGCCAAAACTTCTGCTGATACTTCCTTAATTTTTGGCTGGACCAAATGGCATGTATTAAATCCTAACAGTAATAGAGTAATAATACATTTAACAGGCCAAAGACCAAATTATAAAAACACCATGTAGAACCAATCACAAAAGAAAATAAAGATCAAATAAAATCTAGCTGCATCAATTCAAAACACTTAAATCAAAATTCAATCAGCTGATAGTCATAGATTAGAACCTGAGATGCAAAGTACACCAAGTTAATTCACAAGTGAATCATTAAAAGCTTTAAGGACCTTCAAGAAGATTATGCACTTTAATCAAAAAATGAAATATACTTCCATCCCCAAATACTTAATCTGTGACTTACAGCATCAAAGCATCCTTCCTCCAAACATAACATTGAGAAAACATCCCCAATTTAAAGTAGAAAAGGATAGCATCTTGCTGAAGCTTATAGATAGTAAATAAGTGAGTGGCATTTTCTTCTCTATTGTATGGGCCTCTTCCTATACCTATGAATTCCATTTTACCCAGAAATGAGACATTGGAAGAATCTTTTTGGGAGAGGTCCACTAGAGGTCAGAATTTTTTGAAGAAATGTCTTGCTGGGTATTTCTAAATAAATTACTCAAAAGAGTCAACACAATACACCTAATCGATTGTTTTTATTTTTAAGTATATACATGAGACCTAATCCACTAATAATTAATTTTTCCATTTTTGACACCCAAAAGAATTAACAATGCAAAGACCAATCCAACAATTGCAATACAATAGAGTTGTAATTCACTAGTTATTTCAGATGCTCGCAAAATCTGATTGAAGAAATGAAAGAAAAGGATTTAACCTCCATGTCTTAAATGAAACGGTCGGGGTGCGACACCAATAATTCTAATTTGTCATGGGTAGGAATACTATTGCCAATATAATAACTTCTATAAGAAATGTTGACATGGATTAAAAAAAGGAAGAGTGGAAAAATGAAACATGCTCCTTAAAATCCCTCAGATTAGTAAACAAAGAAAGCAGATGCACAAAAGGAATAAGCGCAACACCTTACAATTGTGATGTCCTTGCAAATAATGAGAGACAAAATGATACAAAGTCAAAATATGCATGTCTCATATCAAACTAACAGTAAAAATGGCACCCAGCAAGATTACATGTGCTAACTAGTAATACAAGAGATAGTCAACAAAGAACAATATTTGGTGAGTAGCATTCATCAATCAATTTTCATACATTGCAAGCCCAGTGATTTACTTGAAAAAGAAGGAAAAAAAAATCAAACAATCACCAAGTTGGCCCTAAAAATATCATGTGCATCACATAAATTGCTTTTGTAGCATATTCATTGCAGCATGCTAATTTGAGTCCATACAATATCATTCAAAACTAATTAACCAGATAAAAAGTCCTTAGTAGTACAGGCGGAGAAGACAACAGTAATTCCAAAAATCATGGATGCAACAATGTGAACAATAAACAGGAGTCCCTACTCACGAGGCTAGAAAGACAAGATCAAAAGATTTAATTTTGTGCAACTTTTAGCTAATCTAATACCAAAAGCTGATCACACAATGTATTCTATCTCAAGACTTAATTGATGATTAATATATCAATCTTCTACCCTCCAAAGAGCGCCATAAATATCGCAAGACAAGCATATGGAGCACTAACGCCGACGTCAATCAACATTTTTAAAAGAAAGGAAAAAAACCCTAAAAAATCAGAAGAATGAACTCAAAACTCAAAGAAATACACCAGATCGATTGAACAATCACAACTACATCGCACAACATTGATTCATGAATCACAGAGGAAATAAAAACCCAAAATCGAAACAAAAAGGAAAAAAGAAAAACCCAATTAAAATTATTCAAAATACAAACAAATTAGATCAGAATCACATCCACAAAACGCCCTGGTCCCCAATCACAACCTTAAAACCATCAATCAATTCCGGAAAAAAAAATCACAAACTGGTTCATGAAAAGCAAAACCCTAGATCCAAACAACAAGATTGGACAACAAACACATTGAAAAGATCAAAGATAAGAAGAAAACGGATTAGAAGCACAAACCATTGCTTAGATCTCTGGCTACTCCTTCAGCTTCTCTCCGAGGATCTTCAACCTATACCTCCCGCCCGCGAAGGCTGCACTGAAGGAAAGCCGAGCTTATTTGGCGGCTAGGGTTTATGGTGTCCCAAACTACTAATTTATATATATATATAAGATATATCATATATGATACCATTATGAAAAATTTCTTTAATATAAATATGATATTAAAAAAAAAAAAAAAAAAACCGTGCACCTAATTACTTGAACTAATATGGTATAGAATGACTAAACTAATGAACTTGGGGTATTATGAAATATTTTCATTGATTACTAATTATTTAAATTTCATTTAAATTAATACCTGCTTGGTAATGACTAAGGAAAAAAATCAACAGCTATATATTTAATTGAAAAGAATTTAACCTGAGGCTTAGGATACCATAATCATTTTTTTATGAATTTAAAATTCTCATGAAAATTTTGTTGTTTCAAAACAAAAATTTGTTTTGAGAAATTGTTGTTTCTTTTTTTGAAATAAATATATGTTATAGTAATAAGGTTAAATATTAAAAAAATGGGTAAAGCTTTGGCTATTTAGAGGTATGTACTTTCTAGCTCGGGTTAAAATGCAATTCAGAGCCTCAAGCTTGAGGGGTTTTATTTTAATTCTATTTTGACGTGAAACAAATTTTTTAATAACAAACCATAACTTCTTACATAAGAAGCAATCAAGAAAGAAGTTGTTAGCAAGAAAGAATGAAAAGACTAAATATGGTTTCTATTTTAACAATATTATATCCATATATATAACAGTGACAAATAATATTATAACATAACAAAGATAGCTTATTTTTAAAAAAATCACTGTATGGGGCAAACACAATTTCTCAGCAGACTGAATAAAGGTACTAGCTTAAAGATAAAATTTAGGTCTGCAACAATCCAGGGCAACAGAAAAAGTTTAAGAGTTAATGTCATGAACTCATGCCACCAGAAGAGGAGAATTTAGGTACAATCACTTGATAAAATCCATGGCAACCTTGAGATTAATCCTTGAAAGTAGCATCTATTGCTGGCGAACTTCAGCCTTTTTCTTCTGCCAGAGCCTATCTAGAGCACTGTCAGCATCACCCTACAGAAACAAAGCATGATCAGAAAACCTGATACAAATAAAATGTCCAAATTAATGTCAATGCACGAAGCACACCATAGCGATGTACATAGAAAAATGTCTCATGCGATTAAAGGTAATAATTTGGTTAGGTTTTAAATTAGACTAGGTTTACATTACAAGGTGAAGTGATTTATTTACTGACCAGTGGACAACTTAGACCAATGAAATAGGATGATTTATTCTCATTCTTTTTGCTTCAACCCTACTCACATGGCTTGCGAAATGAAAATTATAATGCTTTACAGGTTATGAGATATTATAACAATACTGATGATTTTGCTTTATATATGATGAACATTCTTTGAGCTAGCCCAACAATACACTCAAAATTGAGCATAGTAGCATTACCAGTACATGATTGCCCTCTATTAAATTAATACCCAGCTTGTCTCTTATTCACTTGCTACATCTGCTGCTTATTTTCAATATGTCTTTATAAAGAATTGCTTGTCTTGTTATAATTTATAAGAGATTTGTCTAACATAAACCTAACCAAAAAAATTAACAGCTTAAGCCATTCTCTCACAGTTGAAAACACAAAAATCTTGACGCTCAACAATAGTCAACATGATTGCAACCAAAGATCATCAATAACACTGATACAATTCCACTAAGATGTGTCCAGCAACCAATAAGCATTTTATAGCATTGATAAAGTCATGGAATGCTAATACACGAATGAAATGACACAATAAACAAATTCCCGTTTGAATAGAAACTTAACCGCAGAATTGCAAGATCCAGCACTATAAAAAGCAGGATATGCCACTCTCACACATTCTTCAGTAATTAAATTTCTAATGTATAATTTGATTCAGTTAGAATAACAAAAAAAAAACTGAGATTGGAATAAGACAGGTCAATTTACTTAAAATAATGCAGATATAAATTATTATCAATCTATTCAAGAAATTATTCAGAGTATAACTACACTACACTAACTGAAATATAAATGCAACCAATATGTCAACTTGCTAAAACTATACCAAACTCCTATCAAAGTCATTTCACATGGGTTAGAACATCAAATTACAGCTGGGACTCAACCAGCAATTCAGCTATGAAGCACCCTGATGTTCAATAAGTTCCAAAACATCTTGGTATTTCAAGGCAGCTTAGCTTTAAAAAAGCATTAATATAGACTGAATTGAGAATCCTAAATTTCAAAAGAGCTCCCAAAAAGGAGATCAGAGCAATTCTCAACAGGAGAAACATCAAATTATAGCAAAAATGAAGCCTTTAAGTTGTAGCCAATAATTTCAGAAGAGAAACACAGAGATTCATAGATAACTCCGCAATTAAACCAAAAGAGATCAAAGAATTTCAAGAACAAGTACCTGAGCACGGATGAACCCGCAGAGAGCGAAGGTTGTGTGCTGGCCAGTATACATTCCGTTCTCATCGAGATGCCCGATGTTGATCTGCACCGAAGCGTGATCTTTCGCAGTGATCAGCCTGTTCGTCGCCGAACTGCAAATCATCAAGAAACACCAGCACCAAAATCATCACCATTACCAACAAAAAGCGTACTCTCACCAAAAATTCTCAGAAATAAACCACAAATTAGATGAAAATAAGTACCATTTCCTGGGGATGTAGAGATCCATCATCTTTCCCTCCTCGTTCTGCATCTTGGCTGCTTACCGATCGAAAAACCAACAATTTCCTGAAGATAAGAACAGATTAAGGATCGAGAAGGAGATCGAATGAAACTCGAATCACATCGAAGAGCAAGCATACCACGAATCGGGAGGAGAAGAGAGGTCTTCAACGGCGACGAACAGAGAATGGGATGAGAGAGAGGAAGAAGAGATGTATATATAGTCAGCGAGCTTGAGATAAACCCTAGGCATTGAAGAGGAGCTTTGAGATGCGTGTATTTGGTGCTTTGAGATTGGGATAGTGTTCCGATCTCGAAGTTTTTTTGTACGGGCTTCGATGAAGTATTTAAGCTCCTTGTCCACTTGTTTTTATTGAAAATCATGCTTTAGTGGTGATTCCTATCGAATTTAATGTTCCTATGAAATTTCTATTTTTTGCTGTTTAGACATTTTTTTACAATAATAAAATACCATGAAATCTCATCAATTCCATAGAAATTTGTAAAAGAAGAGAACCCAATTTTTTTTTTCCTTTGTTTTTCGGGTTGCCTTCCTTTCCACTCACACTCACAACAAACATTCCCATCTTCTCTTCTTTCTTTCCAAATGAGCCCCTCCTCTCCTCTTTCTCCGACGACTCCGACATCTCCGACGACTAGACAGTGCCTGACATTCATGCTACTAGTTGTTGTTGTCGCTTTCCCCACTGTCGTGCTCTACCGTGCTGTTGATCGCCGCCATTACTCCTACCAGAACTTGCGATCGGATCTCAACGCTTCTGCGTTGTTTTTTGACTCCGATTGGCTTTCAGAAGCTGCTTTTTCCGGTGAAATTTCTACTGTTTCTTTCTTTTTTCCTTTTTTTTTTTAACATTTTGCTGGTGGGATGTGAATGTTGTGTTTCATGCTTGAGATCTTTATTTTCTAGGAATTTGTCAATATTTGGCTTTTTATGTGTTTGATGTGATCTGTTTCTTCTGCAGATTTTGATGAATTTAAAATTTGGATTTTTATACTGTTTTTTTGTATCCGAAATTCTGAAAGCATCTAAAAGTTGGATTTTTGGAATTTCTGATATTATGTTCATGGTTTGTGATGAAAAGAAAAGGGGATGGGATATGTGGATTTGGGAATGGGCAGGAGAGGTGGAGAAAGTCTTTCCAGATTTTATTCAGATTCATGGTTAATTTGATATTTGTGAATAAATTTGAATGGGTGAGAACAGTGAGAGGGATCACCATGAGAAAGAAAGAGAGGAAGAGATAGTAGATGCGGGGACATGAATGTATAGAGCTTGAGATAGTAGATCAACTGTGGTATTTACATTCAAAATGCAAAATTTGGGTGGATGTATCCATGATAGATTTGATTTATGTGATATATTATAAAGAAATCGAAAGTATCATCTTCTGTGTGTGGGTGTTATGCTGTAAAAATGCAAAATTTATCACTGTTTGATCCTTCATTTGAATCAATGTATCTTTTATGTCACAAAGAGTAATTATGTTGCTGTTAAACAGCTTTTTATCTTCAAAACTTTTGTGATGATTTATGAAAACTTTGAACTGCAAACAAATGTTAATATTAGAGGGGATTCATGGTTTAATTAGAGAGATGAGAAGGTGTTTGTTTGAATGTATAGAGCTTGAGATGGTAGAGGTGTTTGCTATCAATTTTGTTTCTGCAATGCCTTCATGTTATAGCAGTTTTATTTGAGGAAGTTGTGAGTTTGTGCTATATGCCTTTGTGATCCATTTATTGGTTCAAGGTGTGCTCTTGTTTCTAATCTCTTCTTCACCATAGAACCTTTTTTTTCCTTGCATTTACATTGTTAATAATGTGCTTTAGCTCTAAGGCTATAACCTCATTCTTTTGAAGATGCCTTGTCTTGTTTCCTGTATTAATGTATGTGTATTAGTAACTTGTTATTTAAATGGCATTCTTTTCTACAATTATTAACTTGTTATTTAAATGGTCAGTTATTGGCAATTATTGCCTTGTTATTCTTTTCTCCAACGGCTAATTTTTTTTAAAAACTCTAACGGCTAGTTTCATTTTTAAAATTAAAAATTCCTATGGAAAAATTTCTGTGCACATCCAAACACTAAATCCGTAGGAAATTTTTCTGTAGTAAATTCCATAGGAATCATTTCTGAATCCTATGGAAAAAAATTTCTACAGAAAAAATTACTATGTATCCAAATAGGTCCTTAATCTGTAAATAATACAACAAGGAAGACCCGCCCTCGGTTCAAATGTCCAAACCGTAGAATTAAACCAAGACCAAAACAGTATTGGAAATGAACCGAAATGATAAAAACATTCTAGTTAAGGTTGTTATGAGTTGAAGACTGGAACTCGAATGGAACCATAGCCAACTGGTTGTTGTTATATTTTTTAAAATAATATATATATATATATATATATATATATATATATATATTATATTGGACTGGACCTGGAACAGAAACCATAAAGCTACGGTTCAATTCAACTTCTAAAGTTTAGAAAATCGAAACCGTCGATTTTCAAGTTGAAATCTAACCGAAATTTAATCATGGTCAGATAAGGCTACAAATGAACCAAGCCGCTCGCGAGCTACTAGGAGCTTGATTCGGAAAAAACTTATTCATTAAGTAAACCACTTGAGCTTGAGCTCAAATAATTAATCTAGCCAAACTTGAGCAAAATACTACTCAATTTGTTGTTAAGGCTCACGAACCTAGAAACAAGACTGTTTAACGAGCTTGCTCGCGAGCCTATTAATAAGTATGTTAAACAAATTTGATAATGAGTCTACTCGTGAGACCGCTAAACGAGTTTGCTAAATATGTGTTTTTTCTCAAGTAAAGCCATAAATGAACTCATACGTCCGTTGAAAACTTGAAGAGTCGACTCATTAAGGACTTTGCTCTAATTACTTATTAAGGTAAATGAGTGGTTTTCGAGTGATATTTCTAAATTCATAAGGTAAATAAGCGAAGTTTGAACACCACTAATCTTGGCTTATTAAGCCTCACAAACAACTCATTTTATAGTATTATTAAAAGATAGTTTATAAAAATTATTAAGATGCTCATTTATATTATTATTAATAAGCTTATTTATAAGAACCATTACTAAAATTATTTATAGTATCATTAATAAGCTCATTTATATAAAACATTTATAGAATCGTTTATAGTAATGTTAAATGGTTGTTTATGGATCATTAATAATAATAATAATAATAATAATAATAATAATAATAATAATAAGCTACAAAAATATTACACTCAAATTTAGTATAAATTTAAGTAAAACATAAAATTAATTTATAATTTTTATTATAAAAAACTTAATATTATTTTTAAAATAATAAAAAATGTATTATTTATAAAAAAAATGATCAAGCTTAATTAAGCTAATGAGCCAAGTCTAAACTTTAGAATTTTATAATTCTCAGAATATACTCGAGCTCAGCTCAGGTTTACTAAAGAAGACTTGACCTTAACTCTAGTTCGGTTAAAATAATAGTGAGTCCACTTCGAGCACAACCAAGCTCAGCTCGCAACCTTATAGAGTAAATATTAAACAAATAAATATATTACCAAATATTATTTTATTTGTAATATGTTATTATTATTGTTATAATTATTTTTATATTTAATTTTATAATTATTCTTTTATTAATAATATTGTTGTTTTGTTAAAATATTATCATATTATTTTTATTATTTTAGAATTAATTTAAGTTTATTATTATTATTATTATTATTATTATTATTATTATTATTATTATTATTATCGTTTTTATAGCATTATTTTATTTGTAATATGTTATCATTATTATTTTTTTACAATGTTGTCAACATTTTTTATAAATAAATTATTATTATTATTGTTTTGTTATGTAGTATTATTTTATTGGTAATATGTTACCATTATTATTTGTTTACAATGTTCCAAAAAAATATATATGGATGGAAATAAAATTAAAGTAAGGGGCAGTTTGGTCATTTCCTATTCCGGATTGCTAATTCCGGATGAAATTTGGGGGCATCCCAATCATCCTTTTTCCCCATCCCATTCCTCATGTATTGCCCTCTGATTTTTATACCTGCCAACCATACAACAGATTAAACCCATTCTCAATCCATTCTTAGCCCATTATTTGGAACCAAACAACCCGTAGATCTTGGGAGACCTTTTATAAAAATTTCTCTGGGAAAAAGTGAAGCGGTTGGGAGGGACTTGTTTGGAAAAGTGACGTCAGGCGGACATTGCGATGTAAACCCCGCTCATTGAATTCCCCACCGCCTTCTTCACTTCGATATCTCCGTTCCTCACCACCTCCTCCACGGCGTCTCCGAGCTCCCAGATTCGCACTTCATGGGAACTACTCCCACTCTCCGCTCTCTTCATGGTATATTTCTCTTTTCTCTCTGTTTTTTGATCTGTAAATCATGGTTGGAGTCTGGCTTGGGTGGCAGTATTGGTTGAAGTTGTAGGGTTTGTGATTTTCTTTCTTTTTTTTTTTTTTCATGTTTTCTCTTTTTTTTTAGTATAATTTGGGTGATTGCTTGCTCTTGATCTGTTTAGAGAATGTTTCTTCTTGGTCATACAATCTTCGAATGATCTATGCTGTGAAAGTATTGGATAAAATTGCTTGGATTGCCCTGTTTTTAAGCTGGAAATTAGCGTTTGATTGGTGGTTTTCGTTTTTTGAGTGATGATTTGCTTTGATTTTTGCGAGGGAGTTAGTTCTTTCATATTTTTAATTTTCTATTGAATTTAAGTGGTTGTGACCTATGATTAATAGGAGAAAAGTCCTAGTTCAGTGACCAAAATCCTGACCATATGATATGGGTTAATGGTTGATCTTCATTTTTTATGATGTTGATTTGCAATGGAGCCAGAGCTTTCAATGTAGGCAAACTTCCTATATGAGCAGAGGGAGAGATAAATTCATTCTTATATGCGGCTGTTATACTGCATTTTGCACTTTTTTCTCATTTTTAATATTGTTTTTCTCTCAGGATAGCTCGCTAGTAGTAGTAGTGGAGCTTTGGACAGTCTTTTTGTCACTTTATCCTGAATTTAATAAGTTTGTTATTAAAAGTGCCACTGACAAATTTGTCATAACCAATTTTTTGAATTTGAATTGTTGATGGATACATTAATCCCTTGCTACTTATGTTGTTTGTCGTCAAATGTGGGAAGCAAGTGAAAGATGATATATTGTATTGCTTAGCAATATTCTTCAGCGTTTTTCCCCAGTTTTGTAAGATGTTCTTGATGAAATGATAACTATACTGTTTTCTGTATCCTGAAACTTCCATCATAGAAAAGGATGAAAGTGCTCCATAATCTATTTGTTGTTATTCATAGGTGCTCTTTGGGGAACTCCACAGATGCAATTTTCCATTGATAAGCCTGTTGGAGCTCCTTTACAGACTTGTTCTTTTAGGAATGAATCATTTTTCAAGACTTCTTTCTTGTGTCAGAGTCTCAGATCCTCAAACATTAACAAGAGAATGCTACTTTTGCCTTATGTAAAGGCCTCTGCAGCTGAGTCAGATTTGGCATCTAATGGTAAGTTATTTCAAGTTCTCTTCCTTCATTGAACTTTGAAGGGAAGATAATTCCTTGAAATTTGATTCTCAACAACTATATATTGTTAACAATTATTCTGTTTTGGCTTCACAGGTTTTATTTGCAGCAGTTCATTTATTTGACTTTTAATGTTTTCATTGTCATTGTTGTTGTTTTTGTGTTGCTGCTGCTTCTAACATTTGATTGGCTTTTTCCCTTCTATAATTCATCAACTGTAAATGCAGCAGATTCTTTAACCAAGTCTGAACAAAGTTCATCAGCTGGGGAGAATGTGCAGAAATCAGCCTTTCCTAATGGATTTGAGGTCAGCAGTGCAACTTTAATTTAATTTCTCAATCAAATATAAGTCTTTTTTTTTAATCAAGAAAGTAATTGTCTTTCCAAATGTACCAAAATGCACTCTTGAGAATAGACATGTTTTCCGTTAATTGACTCATCTTTTATCCTTGCATCAATGAATTGTCAGTACAGTGTTTTCCCACCTGTTAAGGAATATCATATTCATTAACAACCTACTGGTTCAAATTTAGAACTAGAAGCATGTTGGTTATACCATGCCTTTGTTGGGTTCTCTGTTTCATGTTTTCTTGCATCAACAAATGTGAGTTGTTGTTATTATTGTTATTTCCAAATTTTGCGTTTTAATTTCCTAATCAAAACAATGTTTGTTTGCTGCTAGAATTAGATCTGTTCCTTTGATGTTATGCAACATGGGCATGGATGTCATATATGCCAAAATTTGAAATCAAAATATAGCTTTATGGGAGTGTTTATTCAAATTCTTCTTTTATGCTTGAATTCATCTTTGTAAGAAAGCTCTTCTAACTTGATCTCTATATACTCCAGATTCATTTCATCAACTGTCATATCTTCTTTTCAAGGTGGTTTATCGTTGTGAACCTCTTTTCTCGTTTACCTTTTTTAATGGATCAAATAAAACACTAATTAGACCATGCACCTACATTTGCACACTGCTCGCATACATTAATTAGTAGCTGTGCCCTCGAATCACAGCACCATGTCACTGATTGTAAGGATGCTTTAACTTTAGCCTTTATAAAATTTAGCCACAGTGTGAAACTCATCCTTCTTATTGTCGATCTCCTCAAGTCTTCCTGTATCAAATCAAGACTGTAGATTTTGACAATTATACAACTTTTTATTTGGGCTGTCAGCTGTCTAGTCATAGTAATGGCTATTCTTCTGCTCTCTATATGAATTGTGTTTTATTGGGAATTCAAATATTCTTTTAATTTAGCCCCAAAATTTTGAATTGAATATTTGAGAGGGTATAAATGTTGGTAACTCAAAGCATATGGGGTAGATGTGTTTTGATTAAAAATTTCTAAGACAACTATGCATAAAAGGGGTCATTACCTTGAAAAATTGATGGTGAGATTTAACTAACTTTATTATATTGATTAGTTGAACACTATTTGATATATCGTTCCCCTATTGTGCCCTAATTTTTTCTTACTTGAGACTTACTTAGCATGACCTTTTTTCTTGAAACTTTGTTGCAGAGGTTGATCTTGGAATTATGTGATGAAACCACAGTCGCTGAGCTAAAATTAAAGGTATTTTGGCTTCTAGTTAGTGACAACCATTACCTTTCCCAGACATTTGAATTCTACCTCACATTTTATCAACGGATGCTGGCTATTTCCGTCCATGCTCTTCTGTGACTGAGGCTTTAAGTTCCTTCAAATTTCTAAGCTTTCCTTTTCACAACAGCACTCATACTGCCTGCTTGTGAGCTTGTGACAATCTCTTAGAACCTGGAGAGTTGGATAAATTTGCTCTACAAGTATCATCTGTGCCATGTATTCTATCCAATTAGTGCCAAGAAATGACTGATGCTTTAGTTATGCTATTATTGTGCTATTTTCAGGGTGATCATTGTTGTAAATGTTAAAGAGTGATATTATTTGACCTTTTATGGAACTTAATGTCTGGCAAACTTATTGCATTTTTTTGGTGTCATATGAACTGCCAGGAAAGACTGTTGCAACTTAGTTTCCAGCTCTCTGCTTGTAGCTTCATGCTGCTTTTGTTTTTTAACTTTTCATGATATTGTATGAAAATAAGCTACTGATGCCATCGGGCTATGCTTTAGATTGGAGGCTTTGAGATGTATGTGCGGAGGGGCATATCTTCTTCAAATGCTCAAATTCCCACTATTCCTCCAAATGCCCTGCCTGTTCAAGCACCGCCAATTCCAAGCAAACCAATGTCTGAATTAGGTCCTCTTGCACCACCAGCTGTGCCACAGAAATCACCCCGTACACCTTCAAGTCCATTTATAAATGTCCCATCTGCAAAAGATGCAAAGTTGGCTGCATTGGAGGACTCTGGAGTGAAAACATATGTCCTAGTAGCTTCTCCTACGGTATGAGCTTCAAACTAATCATTTTGGTACCTAAGCAAATGTATTGTCATAATGTTTACGTGTGCAATGACTTCTAGGTTGGTTCTTTCCGGAGGGCAAGAACATTGAAAGGGAAAAGGCAACCTCCAAGCTGTAAAGAGGTAGCTAACATGCAGTTTATCAAATGTTTTTGCTTGTTGAGTTGTCATTCTGCATTTTTCAAAGTTACTCCTCTGCAAAAACAATGAGAAATACCATCTCCTAACTATTTAGCAATTCATTAACAGGGAGATATGATAAAAGACGGGCAGGTCATTGGCTACTTGGATCAGTTTGGCAACGAATTACCAATCAGAGTAAGTTGTTTTCCTTTTAACTTCTCCTTTTTCAGTTCTTGTAATGGGTTTCTCATGCATGCTTGATTTTGGTGCAGTCAGATGTCGCCGGAGAAGTTCTTAAGATTCTCTACCAAGATGGAGGTTGCCTTATTAAAACACTGAAATTATTGTCATTGTTTTTTCAAATTTATATAGAACACGGTGCTGTTGTTGTTACAATTTATCCTTAAGTTCACATTTTTCTTTTGTCTTTGCAGAAGCAGTAGGATATGGAGATCCGCTTATAGCTGTTTTACCTGCCTTCCCCGGTATCAACTGAGCAATTGTGCAATTGCATGCTCTTGTCTTCATGTAATTCCTCATTTTTCTCTGTGTGGTTCTCACTCATATCCAGCTTTAGTGACAGACTTGATCACTGTTGGATAGTATATTCTATTTGTTAATTAGTTCTCTTTTGGAAGGACAAATCCTATATTTTGCATCTTTGTTAAATGTTTACTCCTATCCTATAGAGATGCTCACGTGTGCCTCCATTATGCTTTGGACTTGAACTTGCGAAGTCAAATTAGAGACACTTGAGCCCTTGCACCCAATACAAAGGATTATTTGTAGACTATGTTTTGTCAGTATTGTTGTTCAGTCCATGCGCTTTATTATTATTATTATTATTATTATTATTATTATTATTATTATTTATTTTATTTTATTTTATTTTTTATTTTTTGTCGCCTCTGCTAAGATTGAAGTTTTATATTTTTACTTATTTTCTTATTGATTTACTACTTGTTTCTGATTTTTTTTGTTTAAAGTAGCTCAAAGTAGTCAGGTTGTCATGAGGTAAAGTTCTCACCGTCGGTATATTTCCCTAATTTACCTAATTTATTAGAAATTAGGAGCTCATAGAAAACAATGTATATGTATATTGAAAATCAGATCGTATTTGGATCGGTATTCAATCCGTTTTTAAGGATCAAATGTTCACAAAATTCGAGCCCAAGAATCAGATGTCATATCGGATTAAGGATTTTTTTCCTCACCCTTAGTTATAATAGAGGTATATAAGTAAATATAATTTTTATGAAATTGTAACACAAATAAGAATAGTTATAATTTTTTTAATGAAATTTTTTTTAACTAAAATTGTTGTCACTTTCCTTCTATTAGTCAATGTAACTAAGCATGTTCATTAATGTATGAAGTTTCAGCGAAGCTTGTTTGTCAATTAAACTCTTAAACTATTTAATAAGCTATCCACTAGAATGGTAAAAAAAACCGATGGCGCAAAAGGCATTTTGTCTCCTGTCATATCCAAATCTATATATAAAAATAAACTTTATATTTTATGCTTCGGTATAAAAAAATACAGTGAATTTTATTTTTAACTATAAAACAGAATATTTTAAAAATATTTTTTTCACTTAATAATTTATATATTTCTACTAAATTTAATAAATTTAATTTTTTTTTTACTTTTAATCATTAAATTTAAATATTATATTATTTAAAATATAGATTTTATTTTTTATATTTATTACGAATATTTATTAAAAATAAAATAAAAATGCTTGTGAGTATTTAAATAAAAAATAAAAATCATATTGATAAAAAACAAACAAACACAGACATTACATTAATTAATTTTATTTGATGATATTATACGATATTAATCTATATTATGACTATTTTCTATGTTTTTATCTTATTGTTCATGTAATTTGTCCTAATTTTAATGAATTTATATTTTTTATATTATTTTTTTCAAATTTTTATTTCTTACTAATTTAAAAAATTTAAAATTAAATTCTAAGTTATTAATTTGATTAAAATATGAAATTATAAGTATAAATTTTATAATGATGTATATTTATGTGCCTAAAAGTAGACAAAAATTGTAAATTAATGGCTCAAAATCCATTAAACAACTATTAAATAGAAGAAAAAAACACAAAAAAAAAAAATTGACTCATGCTATAGTGATGCACAACTATTTGTGTCACTGTAGCAAAAATGGACATGATGCAAGATTTGGTTCTTGGTTGGTGTGTCCTGCGCCAAATCTATTAATTTTCTTTAAATTTGACATTCGGTCAAAAAATATGACTTAAGGTAATCCGAATTAGCATTTTATGTTTTTGCACACCTCCGATGATATCAATATTTATTTATTTATTTAAAATTTGAGTAAATTTTTATGCATGTTTGATAAGGTTATTTACTAGAAATTCATCAATTTTATTTTATTTATAAATTAATATGATAAACTAATAATAAAACATTGGAGATAAGATATTTATTTGAAGTATTTTCTTGATAGTATATAGAATTTAGAAATACCATATATTTTGAAATAATGTTTGAAATTCTGTTTTTGATTTGCGAACATAAGCTTTTATATGGGATATATATAGAGATATACAGAGAAGCTACATAGTTGAGAATGTTGGTAGATTTTAAATTTACGAACATTTTTAGATTGTTGTTTAATTCAAATTTAACGGATTTGATTTATGATACACATATCGTGATTAGAACCCATCTAAACAGATATCTACTAGCATCAAATAACCAAGTTATAAAAAAAAATCCAACACAAGCACTATCCATTTATCTTAGTATCTCTCCTCTTGTCACTGTAGGCAATTGCCCACATTCTATGTACATCCACAATTTACGTATTCTAATATATATATATTAGTGTTTTTTGTGTCAAGGCAAAAGAAAAACTTTATTAAGTTAAAAAACATAAAAAAGAATACAAGTTATACAAGCCACTCAAAACACCAAAACGTACATACCATGCAGATGCTTTCATATTAAATTTTGCATTAATTATTTATTTATTTTTATTTTGGAAGCTCACAATGTATGCATTTGCATTTAAACATCCTCCTTCTGATGCTCAATTAGAGCATTTAAAACACTTATTTTAAATGATATTTTTTATATAAATAAAAATTCAAAACCAAAATCACTGGTTTAAATCATTATAATTTTTACTATTTAGACCACCTTTTAAAAATTTAATTAATATCAATATTTTTGTTAAATAATGTTAGGTATTTAAATAAATCATGTACAACTTTGAAAAATTATTTTTTCAAAAAAAAAAAATCGAAAAAATTAGATATATGCCATACAAAAAAGCTCTTGTTTATGTGGACTTAATGAATATTGATATTAATTACTATGGCATCATTTGCTTGGACGCTTGTGCCAAATTAGGATTTTATTTCATTTAGTGAAAATTTTATTTAAAAAATTATATGTAAATTGTGTATGTAAAGATGTATATGTCTGCTATGAGTTTTTCATAATTAAATAATGCGTCCAAAAATAAAAGAAAAGATTTTGGAAAAAAAAAATCCTCAAACAAAATGCAGAAAAATGATATTGGAAAATTCAACTATAATGTAGTTCTCGCAATCTTTGGTAAAATTTTCAGGTTTGGTACATGATGCTTAGGTGTTATGAAGATGCTAACGACCTTCGGGTCTATTGGTACTCGGGTCCCTATGTAGGGTTTTCGTTTTGGGTTACGAACGGTGGCTCCCCGAGTTCGATCCCCAACTCGCGCAAGTGAGAGTATTGTGGGGTTTTCAAGTGGTAGCTCCCCCCTACGTGCTCGTCTTTTGATTTGACGCTTGTCGTCTTTGTCAAAAAACAAAAAGTGTTACGAAGATGTTTCATATTAAGTTTACATTATTTATTTATTTTGTTTATTTTGGGAACTAACAAGTCTGCATATACATTTAAACATTCTTAAATTGAAAAAATTAAGAATAAACAGGATAAGAGTAGTTGATTTTTGAAAATTTTGAATTAACTCATCATTAAATCAAATATTATGTGTAGGGTGTATTATACATGTGATAGGGATGCAAGTGTACGTGCCGATCACGTAATAATAGTGTGCTAAAACAGAGTGTTGGTCCACAGGGAAAAAAGTGAGTACTGGTAATGACTTTAAACCCAAAAAACAGCCTAAATGATTGAATGTTGTGTCAGTGAACAAGAGTAAGCAAGAATAGGAGAATACAGAAAATAATATGATAGAAGTCAAGGAAGAAAGCGATGCCCGGGCATAGTATTCCTCTAGGCTATGAGGTATAGGACAAAGGTTGTCTAAACATGCAATCCTATTTGAACCGAACGATTTCTAGAAATATACTCAACCCCGATTTTTCAAGCAAAGAGTAACTGAAGAGGTACAAAGCTGATGCATACATTCACACAATCACATTAACACTCTATGAAACCTTATTGTGGGCTAATGACAATCTCTTAAGTAGATAATCTTTTCCTATAGAGAAAGATTATCCCTGATTCGAATACATAGTATAAATGATATTTATTCTAAAATCCACTCCACATGATTGCAAGGAGCATAGAGTTTATCACTAATCTACTCGGAAGGATTACGAGAGACAAAGTCTCCGAAGTACCTTAACCAGAGGTGTACCCGCTATTCTCTCGAATTGTGGCAAGTCTATGCTAGGTTAGAATTTTTTCTCGTCACGTAGCAATACAAAGTATGATAACTAGGGTTTTCGCTTCGTTAGCAACCAAGCATTCAATCACACAATTAGGCTTAAATAGATAAGATTGCAATTAAGAAAACAATCAAAGCATTGAAGATCCAACAACCAATGTCAAAATATAAACCCTAGAGTTCAACTTTGCCTAAACATCTACAAGTTATCCCTCCATTAAATATTAATGGAGGGCAAGCATTCAAGATATAAATAATAGGAGAAAACATGAACGACATGAAAATCCCCTTCCCAATTGCGTCGATGAAGAATTGCGGAAGAAACCCTAGATGAGCTTCCACGCACGCGCACCATGGTGAACTTGATGGCTAATATCTTTAATCCTCTTGAATGTCTAGCCAAATCCCCCTTCAAATTGCTACTTAGGTGGTGGAGATTCGTCTCTTATCTTCCTTAACTTCTCCTCTAAGAATAGCCCAAAAGAAAAGAAGAGAATGCCCTAAAATTCTCATTAGGCCTATTTATACCTGACTTCTTACAAGCTACTTACAGGTGTAAGGACGTGGCCATAAGGGATCTGGAGAAGAAAGTCGCGAGCCTTACGAGACCACTTACAGCTGTAAGTCACGTCCGTAAGGTCTTTTATTTGTGTTACGCTCACGGTTGTAAGCGCTAGACCGTAAACTTCACTGTGTTGCTTCTTGTGACTGCCCTTACGGGCATATGCTGTAGTCGTAAATTCCTCTAGATAATCCTTACGAGCGTAAGCCGTGCTCGTAAGGTACTCTGCCTTGGCTTTAAATCCTCCTTTACGGGCATAAGCATGTCCGCAAGGTCTTTTGAAATTGACTTACGGCAGTAAGGTTGGCCGTAAGGTGCTTGTATGCTACCAGTTTTGCCTTATCCTTAATCAAATTTTGCTTAAAGAGCTCAAATTTCATTGTTTGAGGTCTGAAATGCTTCTTTTAGCTCTCTTTCGTCTTAGAGTGCTGCACTAAACCTATTAAAGCAAAACACACTAGATTTAGCATCGAATTCCACAATATGATTCTAATACATACCGGATGAGTGTATGAATTGGTATAAAATGCATGCATATAATACACTCATCAATAGGGAATTAGTATGATGTATTATTGTTGACTGTTTACAATTGTTTTGATTGTCCAAAATTTTTTTGATATAGCATGAATAATTTAAATAATGAAAAATGTTTTGTAATTGTGAACAATAAAGTAGTGTTTGGTTGTGGTTAATATTAAATTATCTCATTTGTCGCTTACGGTGGAAATATTATATTCACTGAATTTAATAACTTAGGCAACATTATTGGTAATATAATTACCAAATCAATAGATAGTAATGTAAAATTCTCAATCAGAATGTAAAGTTTCTTCCCATTATACCATGCCAATCCAATAAAATTACAAAAATATCAACTTTTTTACAAATTCAAAAATATAAAAATATCATATTTTTCTCTCCGCATATCTTTTATATGAAAATATACTTATCAAAATTTTGGTTAGAGATATGAAAACATTTGAGATAATTTTTTTTTTTTCAAATATTAAGTTGGAGGAAAAACTTTATATTTATTTAAAATAATTAAGTTTGACAGTTAATTAATATAAATAAAAATTAAGTATTTTAAAATAATAATAATAATAGCACATATTTATTATTAAAAATGTTGATATTTACATCAAACACTTATGAATTTTGATATATTTGACATCTCATAGATAAGGTTGTTTTACTAAAAAAGCAATTTACAATATAAGATTTATAGTTTGCAAAAGTCACTGTTTCCCTTGCAAACCATTTTGCTGCGTGCTGTGCGTCACATGCAGCAAAATGATATGCAAGGGTCAATGTTTCACTTGCAAAATGTTTGCAACTTAAATGTTTCAAGTTGAAATATAACATAAATGTTTCAAGTATAAACTTGAAACATTTATGTTATATTTCAACTTGAAACATTTAAGTTGCAAACATTTTGCAAGTGAAACATTGACCCTAGTGGACCCTCACAATAGAAATTAATCACCATCCATCGTCATATGCGCTTCTATATGTATAAGCGTCGCTTCTATTTATGTATGCATCTCTTCTTCATTCCTTCTTCAATTCCAAATTTGCCATCTCTCTCCACACACAAACAAACACACAAATACACAACCATGTCGTCTGTTCAATCTCATAGGCTTTTCCCCAACAATAATAATAATAATCTCCCCATCATCTTCGAGTTCCAGAGAAGATCCTCCACTGAATTCCTCTCATCCCACACCATCCCTCCTCACCATTATAACAATACTCTACTTAAAGAAATCAGATCAGAGCTCAATGCTATCACTAGTCCGGGCCTCGTTCCAATCATACGCCAGTTCAACGACACCATTGATCAAATCCAAGGTTTCTTTTCCGGCGTCCTGGAGGCCTTTGACATAGAAGCTGCAGCAACCACTACAGCAGACACGTTCACGGGACTCATGGCCAGGGTTTCCAGCTCCTTCACTGATGATTCTCTTGACTCCCTCGCCGAGAAAGCTGGTGCAACTCTCCGTGAGCTCCGTTTCCAAGCTCGAAATCTTGAGGACGACCTCGAAAATGCCAGAGTTTTCGCTAGGAGGTCCAACGTCATCTTCTCAACGTTTGTCATCGGCGTTGTTGCTGTTGTTTCTCCTCTTGTGGTCATTACTGTGGGACCCTGTCTTCAGAGCATTGATCCACTATGGAACTATGAAATGGAGAACCCAATCAAAGAAAAACAAAAGCATGTTGAAACTATGCTTTTTATTACTCATTCAGCCATCTTTAAGGTCGGAGAGATCAAAGACCTCGTTGGAACTCTGGGGATCTTGTTGAATGAGCTCAAGGACGTCGGAGATGTCGTGAGGCGTTTCTCTGAAGTGGAGAAGGCTGTGGCTGATGTACTCAAGGAAGTGAAGTTGGCAGCGCTGGAGTTTGCATGAGGTTTCCTGAAATAGGTTTGAGTAATTCAAAATTTTGGTAACTCTATTTTAGCTTATCCATGCATGGATTTAGTTCTACAAATTCATGAAAAGGCATAATAATTGTTACTGAAATTTCGTATTGGATTATATATATTTATGAGTTTGTTGGTGTGATTGTATTTTTTTTTTTTTTTTGGTCAAAGTTAATAAGTAATTATTCACAATATTCGTTGTGGGTGGGCCACTTTCTACTTGCCACATGGGGCTTTATGCCAATGTTTATATGCGGTTGTATTGCCTACTTCTTTTATATATATAAATGTAGAAGACCTATGGTTTGCTTGAGTATTTAGAATTTATTTATTTATTTGCTTTTATATATATATATATATATATATATATATATATATATTCGTTTCTATAATAGTAGAGACTAACAGGAATATATGGAAACATTACTATTTGGTTTTTTTTAAATAACTTGTAAATTAAACAAAATTAAACAAAACACAAGGGCTTAATAAAAAAAAGTCATCCAACAGACAGACGTTTTGTGTGCTCCTGCTTCCTTGGCCTCCATCATTGGTCCTCCGATCGAGCTGCAATTTCCTCTCCGAGCTCTCCTCGATTTCCTCCTCTTCTCCTGTTTCTTGAGCATTTTGATCATCGTGAGCTCATGGCCACGCCCTCTCAGGCGAATCAATGTGTTTGCTTGCTTGATTCTTTCCTTTTTTTTTTGAAGTGTTTTGGTTGATTTTTATTGTTTTCTTTGAATCTTTAGGAGTTATTCTTATGATATATCTTGAATTCCTTTAATTTCAAGCATGTAGCATGGATAAATCTGATTTATTGACTTTGAACCTGTGAAATTTCGAGATTGTTTTGTTGATGAATATTGATGCGGTTAGTAAATTACTTAAAAAGAAAAAAAAATCAATTTTACAGTATGATGTTTGTATTTGGGTGAAAACAGAGAGATAAATAGAGAGAAAGTTGGCAGAATGCTGTTTCCTCTGGCACTTAAATTTTCTTGAAGGCTTGTTTGTTTTGAGGCAAAACAAGGCTTGTTTGCATTCACGGTCTTGAATTAGTTATTTCTGTTTCTTGTATACAAGAACTTATCTGCAACCACTTATACACGTGTAATTCATTGTTTTTAGCATTAATGATGCTGTAGCTGAACTTGCTCCTTAAAATCTATATATATATAGTTTATTTCACTGTATTCTGTACTCTTTGGCTTTTCGTTCATTGAGTTGGAGCCACTTGAAAATGCCTATTTTTGATTGAAAAAATAATGCATGAAATTGTCATTCTGATTAGTTTTAATGAATGCTTATACAGGAATCAAATTTGATGTATCTTCAATAATGTGTAGAACAAGCTGAAGTGTTCCATAATCTATCTGTTGTTATTCATAGGTGCTCTTTGGGGATCTCCATAGATGCAATCTTCCCTTGATAAGCCTCTTGGAGCTCCTTTACAGACTTGTTCTTTCAGGAATGAATCATTTTTCAAGACTTCTTTCTTGGATCAGAGTCTCAGATCCTCAAACATGAACAAGAGAATGTTACTTTTGCCTTATGTAAAGGCCTCTGAAGCTACATCAGATTTGGCATCTGCTGGTAAGTTATTTCAAGTTCTCTTCATTCTTTGAACTTTGAAGGGAAGAGAATTCCTTGAAATTTGATTCTCAACAACTGTATATTGTTGATAATTATTCTGTTTTCAGCTTCACAGGTTTTATTTGCAGGGGTTCATTTATTTAACTTTTAATGTTTTTGTTGCTGCTTCATCTGACATTTGATTGCCTTTTTTCCTTCTATAATTCATCAACTGTGAATGCAGCAGATTCTTTAACCAAGTCTGAACAAAGTTCATCAGCTTGGGAAAATGTGCAGAAATAAGCCTAATGCAACTTTATTTTTTATTTCTCAATCAAATATAAGTATTTTTTTAATCAAGAAAGTAATTGCCTTTCCAAATGTACCAAAATGCACTCTCGGGAATAGATAACTGAGCATGTTTTACATTAATTGACTTATCTTTTATCCTTGCATCAATGAATCGTCAGTGCAGTGTTTTCCCACCTGTTAAAGAATATCATAGTCATTAACAACCTACTGGTTCAAATTTAGAACTAGAAGCATGTTGTGAGGTTCTCTGTTTCATGTTTTCTTGCATCAACAGATGTGAGTTGTTGATATTATTGTTATTTTCAAATCTTGTGATTTAATTTCCTAATCAAAACAATGTTTGTTTGCTGCTAGAATTAGATCTTTTTCTTTGATGTTATGCAACATGGGCATGGATGTCAGATATGTCAAAATTTGAAGTCAAAATATAGCTTTATGGGAGTGTTTATTCAAATTCTTCTTTTATGCTTGAATTCGTCTTTGTAAGAAAGCTCTTCTAACTTGATCTCTATATACTCCAGATTCATTTCATCAACTGTCATATCTCCTTTTCAAGGTGGTTTATCGTTGTGAACCTCTTTTCTTTTTTACCTTTTTTGATGGATCAAATAAAACACTAATTAGACCATGCACCTACATTTGCACACAGCTCGCATACGTTAGTAGCTGTGCCCTCGAATCACCGCACCATGTAGCTGATTCTAATGATGCTTTAACTTTAGCCTTTATAAAATTTAGCCACAGTGTGAAACTCATCCTTCTTATTGTCCATCTCCCGAGTCTTCCTGTATCAAATCAAGACTGTAGATTTTGACAATTATACAAGTTCTTATTTGGGCTGTCAGCTGTGTAGTCATAGTAATGGCTATTCTTCTGCTCTCTGTATGAGTTGTTTTTTATTGGGAATTCAAATATTCTTTTGATTTAGCCCCAAAATTTTGAATTGAATATTTGAGAGGGTATAAATGTTGGTAACTCAAAGCATATGGGGTAGATGCGTTTTGATTAAAAATTTCTAAGACAACTATGCATAAAAGGGGCCATTACCTTGAAAAATTGATGGTGAGATTTAACTAACTTTATTATATTGATTAGTTGAACACTATTTGATATATCGTTCCCCTATTGTGCCCTAATTTTTTCTTACTTGAGACTTACTTGGCAAGACCTTTTTTCTTGAAACTTTGTTGCAGAGGTTGATCTTGGAATTATGTGATGAAACCACAGTCGCTGAGCTAAAATTAAAGGTATTTTGGCTTCTAGTTAGTGACAACCATTACCTTTCCCAGACATTTGAATTCTACCTCACATATTTTATCAACGGATGCTGGCTATTTCCGTCCATGCTCTTCTGTGACTGAGGCTTTAAATTCCTTCAAATTTCTAAGCTTTCCTTTTCACAACAGCACTCATACTGCCTGCTTATGAGCTTGTGACAATCTCTTAGAACCTGGAGAGTTGGATAAATTTGCTCTACAAGTATCATCTGTGCCATGTATTCTATCCAATTAATGCCAAGAAATGACTGATGCTTTAGTTATGCTATTTTCAGGGTGATCATTGTTGTAAATGTTAAAGAGTATGATATTATTTGACCTTTTATGGAACTTAATGTCTGGCAAACTTATTGCATTTTTTTGGTGTTATATGAACTGCCAAGAAAGGAAAGACTGTTGCAACTTAGTTTCCAGCTCTCTGCTTGCAGCTTCATGCGGCTTTTGTTTTTTAACTTTTCATGATACTGTATGAAAATATGCTACTGATGCCATCGGGCTATGCTTTAGATTGGAGGCTTTGAGATGTATGTGCGGAGGGGCATATCTTCTTCAAATGCTCAAATTCCCACTATTCCTCCAAATGCCCTGCCTGTTCAAGCACCGCCAATTCCAAGCAAACCAATGTCTGAATTAGGTCCTCTAGCACCACCAGCTGTGCCACAGAAATCGCCCTGTACACCTTCAAGTCCATTTATAAATGTCCCATCTGCAAAAGATGCAAAGTTGGCTGCATTGGAGGACTCTGGAGTGAAAACATATGTCCTAGTAGCTTCTCCTACGGTACTAGCTTCAAACTAATCATTTTGGTACCTAAGAAAATGTATTGTCATAATGTTTACGTGTGCAATGACTTCTAGGTTGGTTCTTTCCGGAGGGCAAGAACATTGAAAGGGAAAAGGCAACCTCCAAGCTGTAAAGAGGTAGCTAACATGCAGTTTATCAAATGTTTTTGCTTGTTGAGTTGTCGTTGTGCATTTTTCAAAGTTACTCCTCTGCAAAAACAATGAGAAATACCATCTCCTAACTATTTAGCAATTCATTAACAGGGAGATATGATCAAAGACGGGCAGGTCATTGGCTACTTGGATCAGTTTGGCAACGAATTACCAATCAGTGTAAGTCTTTCTCCTTTTAACTTCTCCTTTTTCAGTTCTTGTAATGGGTTTCTCATGCATGCTTGATTTTGGTGCAGTCAGATGTCGCCGGAGAAGTTCTTAAGATTCTCTACCAAGATGGAGGTTGCCTTAATAAAACACTGAAGTTATAGTCATTCCATGCTCATTGAAATTGGTTTTTGAAATTTATATAGAACATATTTCTTTTACCTGCCTTCCCCGGTATCAACTGAGCGATTGTGCAATTGCATGCTCTTGTCTTCATGTAATTCTCCATTTTTCTCTGTGTGGTTCTCACTCATATCCAGCTTTAGTGACAGACTTGATCACTGTTGGATAGGATATTCTATTTGTTAATTAGTTCTCTTTTGGAAGGACAAATCCTATATTTTGCATCTTTGTTAAATGTTTACTCCTATCCTATAGAGATGCTCACGTGTGCCTCCATTATGCTTTGGACTTGAATCTGCGAAGTCAAATTAGAGACACTTGAGCCCTTGCACCCAATACAAAGGATTATTTGTAGACTATGTTTTGTCAGTATTGTTGTTCAGTCCATGCGCTTTATTATTATTATTATTATTATTATTATTATTATGTTTTGGTCGTCTCTGCTAAGATTGAAGTTTTATATTTTTACTGATTTTCTTATAGATTTACTACTTGTTTTTGATTTTTTTGTTTAAAGTAACTTAGAGTAGTCAGGTTGTCATGAGGTAAAGTTCTCACCGTCGGTATATTTCCCTAATTTACCTAATTTATTAGAAATTAGGAGCTCTTAGAAAACAATGTATATGTATACTGAAAATCAGATCGTATTTGGATCGGTATTCAATCCGTTTTTAAGGATCAAATATTCACAAAATTCGAGCCCAAAAATCAAATGTCATATCGGATTAAGGATTTTTTTCCTCACCCTTAGTTATAATAGAGGTATATAGGTAAATATAATTTTTATGAAATTGTAACACAAATAAGAATAGTTATAATTTTTTAATGAAATTTTTTTTAACTAAAATTGTTGTCACTTTCCTTCTATTAGTCAATGTAACTAAGCATGTTCATTAATGTCTGAAGTTTCAGCGAAGCTTGTTTGTCAATTAAACTCTTAAACTATTTAATAAGCATGTTCATCAATGTAACTAAGATGGAAGGGTAATGATGATCAATATGGGACGCTTTTGACTAGTCGGAGTGAGGGTCCACTGGGCCCTCTTCGGGACAGTGACCCAAACCTAAACCTCACACTAGAAATTAATCACCATCCACATTCTATATGTACATGCATCGCTTCTATAATAATCTGTATGCATATCTTCTTCACTCTTTCAATTCTAAATTTGTCATCTCTCTCCACACACAAACACACAACCATGTCGTCTGTTCAATCTCATAGGCTTTTCCCCAACAACAATAATAATAATAATCCCGCCATAAACTTCGAGTTCCAAAGAAGATCCTCCACTGAATTCCTCAAATCCCACACCATCCCTCCTCACCATTATAACAATACTCTACTTAAAGAAATCAGATCAGAGCTCAATGCTATCACTAGTCCGGACCTCCTTCCAATCATACGCCAGTTCAACGACACCATTGATCAAATCCAAGGTTTCTTTTCTGACGTCCTGGAGGCCTTTGACATAGATGTTGCAGCAACCACTACAGTACCAGACACGTTCAACAGACTCATGGCAGGGGTTTCCCGCTCCTTCACCGATGATTCTCTTGACTCCCTCGCCAAGAAAGCTGGTGCAACTCTCCGTGAGCTCCGTTTCCAAGCTCGAAAGCTTGACGACGACCTCGAAAATGCCAGAGTTATCGCTAGGAGGTCCAACGGCATCTCCTCAACGTTTGTCATCGGCGTTGCTGCTGTTGTTTCTCCTCTTGTGGTCATTACTGTGGGACCCTGTCTTCAGAGCATTGATCCACTATGGAACTATGAAATGGAGAACCCAATCAAAGATAAACAAAAGCATGTTGAAACTATGCTTTTTATTACTCATTCAGCCATCTTTAAGGTCGGAGAGATCAAAGACCTCGTTGGAACTCTGGGGATCTTGGTCAATGAGCTCAAGGACGTCGGAGATGTTGTGAGGCGTTTCTCTGAAGTGGAGAAGGCTGTGGCTGATGCACTCAAGGAAGTGAAGTTGGCAGCGCTGGAGTTTGCATGAGGTTTCCTAAAATAAGTTTGAGTTATTCAAAATTTCGGTAACTTTATTTTAGCTTATCCATGCATGGATTTAGTTCTTAAATTCATGGAAAGGCAGAATAATTGTTTACTGAAATTTTGTATTGGATTATATATATTTAAGAGTTTGTTGGTGTGATTGTATTTTTTTTTTTTTTTGTCAAAGTGAATAAGTAATTATTCACAATATTCATTGTAGGTGGGCCACTGTCTACTTGCCACATGGGGCTTTATATCAATGTTTATATGCGGTTGTATTGCCTACTTTTATATATAAATGAAGACCTATGGTTTGCTTGAGTATTAAGAATTTATTTATTTATTTGCTTATATATATATATATATATATATATATATATATATATATATATATATGTTTTAATAAAAAAAGTCATCCAACATACAGACGTCTTGTGTGCTCCTGCTTCCTTGGCCTCCATTAATATTGGTCCTCCGAGCAGCAATTTCCTCTCCGAGCTCTCTTCGATTTCCTCCTCTTCTCCTGTTTCTTGTGCATTTTGATCATCGTGAGCTCATGGCCACGGCCTCTCAGGCGAATCAATGTGTTTGCTTGCTTGATTCTTTCCTTTTTTTTTTTTTTGGAGTGTTTTGGTTGATTTTTATTGTTTTCTTTGAATCTTTAGGAGTTATTCTTATGATATATCTTGAATTCCTTTAATTTCAAGCATGTAGCATGGATAAATCTGATTTATTGACTTTGAACCTGTGAAATTTCGAGATTGTTTGGTTGATGAGTATATATATATATTTTTTGAAAAGGTGGATAAACCACAGTTCATTAAAAGAAGCGAAAGTACAGACTCCAACAGACAGAAGACGGACAGACCAACCAGAACAACAAACAAAGTTACCGCAAGATGTGGTAACTGAATACAAAAACCAACTCCAAAACTAGGCGAACATTTGGACCAGATACTTCAATTCACCCCCTAACAATTGCAACGAGCCGCCTACGTTGCTTCCGAGGTGTGATCATCCCTGGATTGCAACGCCAAATTAGCGTCTGCCATCTTGGGACCTAGGAAGTCCAAGCTTCTCTTGACCAAAGCAGTATCCTCCGCGCACTTCTCTCTTGTGATCTCTGCCACTGAAGACATCCAATATAAGATCATCCGGCCAATTTTTAAAATAAGACAGTTCACATGTGGCAGAATGTCATTAAAAATGCAATCATTTCTGGCGAGCCAGATATTCCACACAATCGCCTTCGAAAGTAAATCTCCGAAATCTCTTTTTTGTTTGGGCCAAGCCAGCCTCCAAATCCCCCAGAGGTGTTGCATGGATCTGGGGGCATTCGGGATTTGGAAAAGCCTAATGAAGTGGCTCCACACCTGGTTGGCCACAGGGCAAAGACAAAATAAGTGGTCCACTGTTTCGATATCCGAGTGACACAGTACACAAGTTGCCGTTGGCAGCTTGTTGCATCTCCTGCACGCCAAAATTTCTAACGTCAGGGCCTTGTTCGCCTAAGCCATCAAGTTGAACAAGTTCACTTTCTTAGGGCACCAACTGCTCAAGAAGAAGTTGGCAATTGGGCATCTATGTCCTCCATCAATGAGGAAGTTGTAGAATGATTTAACCGTGAACGCCCTCTTCCCCGATAGCTTCCACCGTTTGTCGTCTTTAGATGTCCCCTCATGCTTGCTAATACTCCTCTTGATTGAGCGTATCTTATCGTTATCCGAAAAGGGTGGCCTATCACAAATATGGAGCAGTTCGTGAATTGTACCCTTGGGTTAAGGACAGGTCATGTATTCGTCTGGCCACAAGTATCTGGGTGCTCTATCTTCCGGTCAACCATCAGACCAGAATAAAGTGTCTTTTCCAGTGATGATATCATGAGTAATGCAATTCCTAAACGCGGGCAGGATGTGGACAACCCCGCTCCAAAAGAAGGACATTCTCCCTATCCGACCTGGTTCCAATCTCCCTCTGGTGAGTCCATAGTTGAATTGCACCACAATTGCCCCAGACCAGGTGTGGTCCTCAATGAATTTCCACCACCACTTTCCTAAGAGCGCCTGGTTGAAGTGATTAAGATCTAGTATACCCCAACCTCCTTGCTCACGTGGGCGACAGAGATTTTTCCAACCAACCAACCGACATCCAGGTCGCGATATGTCAGGCCCAGACCAAAGGAAATCACGTCGAATTCTATCAATCTCCTTGATTACCCAGCAGGGGAGCCTGAAGATGGACATCTAGTAAGTTGGAATAGCGGACATGACAGAGTTGACAAGGGTAAGTCGCCCACCTAGTGATAAGTGATGAACCTTCCAAGAGGAGAGTCTCCTTTTGACCTTGAGAATGATCTTTTCCCAGTCTTGTCTACGGGGTCTACGACCCGAAATTGGGATCCCGAGGTAGGTAACTGGAAGTTTACCAATTGCACAATTGAGTGTGGCCGCCGGCGCACTATCTGGTAACTCCCCAATCTTACTTGAGAAAAGGCAAGTTTTGGAGAAATTTGTTTCCAGCCCGGTGATACCCTCAAAGAGGTATAAGATTAGTTTGATGACGCGGAGGTCTTCTAGTTCGCCGGTGGTCACAATCAGGAGGTCGTCAGCGTAGTGAAGGTTACACTTGCCACCAAATTCCCCTAAAGGTACCCCAATTAGGATTCTCGAGCTGAGCGCGTTAGTGAACATGGAGTTCAGAATGTCCATGACAAGGAGAAAAAGTAAGGGCGAAAGGGGATCCCCTTGCCTTAGACCCCGACGGTAGCGGACATAACCATTTTGAGAGCCATTAACCAGGATGGATGTCTTTGATGAGAACAAGATGTTTTGAATCCAACCTATCCAACATTTACCAAAGCCTCTTGCCTTTAAAAGTTCAAAAAAGAAGTCCCAATCAACCGTGTCAAAGGCCTTAGCGAAGTCAACTTTGACAATGTGCCCAGATATGCGTTGTTTGTGAAGACTAAAGATCAGCTCTTCCGTGGTAGCGATGTTGTCCAGAATACAGCAGCCCTTGAGGAAGGCAGATTGCTCGGTATCAATAAGTTTGTTCAAAACGTTCGTCAGTCTAGATGCCAAGATTTTTGACAGGATTTTCAGCGAAGAATTGATGAGACTAATAGGTCGATAATCCCTCGGGGACTCCGGCGTGCTCGTTTTGGGGATAAGGGCAATATTAGCTCAGTTGATTCGTTCTAGATTAGCCTTTCAAAAATAAAAGTCCTGATAGAGCTGCCAAATGTCGGTCTTAATAGTTTCCCAAAATTTTGTAAAGAAATGTAACGGGAAGCCATCAGGTCCCGAGGCCTTGTCCCTGCCTAACTCGAACACCGCGGCCTTGACTTCCTCCATCGTGAACGGCCGCTCCAAATGAGAGAGATCCACCTGCTCCTTGTGAGCTAGGATCTTCTGAAGGTCGATCTGGAACCTAGAGGTCCGCTTACTCCCGAAATGCTGGGTAAATAAATCTGAGAATTCCTTCCCAATCTCGCGTGGATTTGACAGTTTCACGCCGTTACAGAGAATGTTTGGAATAAAGTTCCTGTTCTTTCGCCCATTAGCTACAGCGTGGAAAAAATGGGTATTGTCATCGCCTTCTTTTAGCCATTGCAGTCTCGACCGTTGTTTCCAATACACCTCCTCTTGTCTTCGAATCTCATCTAGATTTGACAGTATATCCGCTTCATGTTTGGTTTCCGCAGGTGTCAATCTCCTACTTTCTTTGATCACATCAATGTGCTCACGGTCTTGAAGTAGGGCCATCTTTTTAAGCTTAATGGAGCCAAAAGAGAATTTTGCCTAGTGTCTCAAATCATTCCTAAGTTTGAGGAGTTTTTTTGGCAATAATAAATGCACCACAACCCTGAAAGGATTGTTTATTCCACCAGCCTTCGATTAAATTATGAAAACCCTCCACTGTTGACCAAACTAATAATATTTGTCCCCTACTTCGAAGATCGCGTTGAAGTCCCTACAGATGATCCAGGGCGTGCCAGGGGGAGCGGCACAGCCACAGACTTCTTCCCAAAAAGCTTGCTTAGCTGCTCTGGCATTAGGTCCATAAACCGTTGTGCACCTCCAAGATCGGTTATAGCCTAAGGTGAGGAAGTCCAACGTCAGACTAAAAGCCCCGGCTTTCACAATAGTAACGGTAAAAGTTCCACCGTTCCATCCCATGATGATACCACCAGCTGTACCATTCACCGGGACGAAAGCAAACTTGTCCAACCTGGTCCCCCCAATCTCCCGCCATAGGGTTTGGGAAAGCATATGTAGTTTGGATCCTTGTAAGCAACAAGCATCGGCAAAGTGTAAACTTAAAAAGTCCCTAACGAGGAACCACTTAAAAAGTCCCTCGCACAACAGAGTGGGTTAATTAATTCAGTGGAGCCCGCTTCCCCTTTGGAATCCATCAATAGAATTGGGTCCAACCCAATCTCAGGCAGCATAGTGTGTCTTCCCACGTGAGCCGCCGAGCTTCTAGAACCCATGCCAACCTCGAACGTAGCCTCTTTAGCCTCTTCATGCAGCCTTGTACGGTTCGATCCACATGCCACTACCCATCTTTCGACACGGCTGTTCCTTGAGCCGTGCGTCAGCTGGCCATCCGTGCGACGTTCGGAGGACCGAGCCCCATCTCGTCCAACGGTCCGAGCCTTGCCGGACGACTGGTCAAACAGCCGTGACTTCCCCGTCCTGGGGTGGCGGTGCACCGGCCTTTCAGCATCGTGGGAGTTGAGCTCGACCACGCCTTTATCACGGGAGCTGAGCTCAAGATCAAGTTACCCTCGCCAACCCTCAGCGCCCCCAGCGCCTCCCGCCGTGATTGCGCGATCCCTACCTGCTCAGCCGGCTTTGCCATCTCCTACACTGAGTCGTCCTGCACCACTTGCTTCCCCTTGTCCGCCCGTGAGATAGCATGATTGCTTCTACGTGACGACTGCTGATCATTAACCTTCATCTCACCAGCCTGCTGCGACTCCCGAAGGGCATAACGACCTAGCTCACGTCTGTAAATGGGGAATTCCCCACTGTCCCCTGTAATAATAACGACATATCTTCTCATGCCGAGAGAGAGATCGACTTCGAAAGGCAATGCCACCTCCATCCGATGTCGCACCAAGGCTGTGATGAAGTACTTATGAGGCAATGAGGCCTGTGAGAGTGCAATTAACTCCCTAATCGGTTTTAACACCTTAGTGATGTTGGACCAGCACCATCTATGAAGAGGAAGGTTCCATATTGTAACCCATCTACCTTCGCCCGAAGCACGGCCCATAGTCCCAATCTCCGCCGACCACGGAGCTAGCTTCACCACACACGGACCCTCTTTCGTGACAATCTTGCACTTACCCAAAGCGCACACCTCTTTGACCTCGTCTCGTGTGGCCAACGGGAGAAGGAAAGCGTCGTCGTTAAGTGGAGTGATCGGACCTGCAAGTTGCTTGTTAATGATCGTTGGAAAAACTTCAACCAGGCTGGCTCCATTCGCCGCTCCCTCTAATACTGTGAGCATTGCCACCTTCGCGAGCTCATCACGCAGGTCCGCGATCTCCGGCGTGAGTGAGATCGACATCGATGAGCTGGAGACCCTTCGGGTGGGTGGTGCAGCCCGCACACCTCCTTCAGTTTGAGCGTGGTGCAACGGCGTGTTCCCTTTCTTTGAGCGGACATGTAGCTTCTTACGGTGTGGGCTCCTCTCTAACGGGCATTTAGCGGCCATGTGACCCACCCCAGCACAGCGGAGGCAGACCACCTGATGACAGCACTACGCCGTCTTGTGAGTCGGTCTGAAGCATCGACCACATGAGGCCTCCGGTGGAGAGTGTGGCCTCTTCGAATCGACTAGCCACATTCCAGTTGAACCTTGGTCCGAAGTCGATCCTTTACCAGTCATTTTTTTCTTCCCTTTCGCTGCCAGAGAGGCCTCCGAGGATGAGGAGCTAACAGCTTGAGCATATGATTTTTGACCACCCTTGAGAAAGTCTTTTTTCCTTTCTTCCCTGTGACCACCTATAGAATCTCCTCTCCCCACACCTGCCTCCTTGATGAATACTGATGCGGTTAGTAAATTACTTAAAAAAAAAATCAATTTTACAGTATGATGTTTGTATTTGGGGGAAAACAGAGAGATAAAGAGAGAGATAGTTGGCAGAATACTGTTTCCTCTGGCACTTAAATTTTCTTGAAGGCTTGTTTGTTTTGAGGCAAAACAAGGCTTGTTTGCATTCTTGGTCGTGAATTAGTTATTTCTGTTTCTTGTAGACAAGAACTTATCTGCAACCACTTATACCCGTGTATTTTAATTCATTGCTTTTAGCATTAATGATGCTGTACCTGAACTTGCTCCCTAAATCTATATCTATATATATATATATATATATAGTTTATTTCACTGTATTCTGTACTCCTTGGCTTTTCGTTCATTGAGTGGGAGCCACTTGAAAATGCCTATTTTTGTTTGAAAAAATAATGCATGAAATTGTCATTCTGATTAGTTTTGGTGAATGCTTATACAGGAATCAAATTTGATGTATCTTCAATAATGTGTAGAACAAGCTGAAGTGTTTCATAATCTATCTGTTGTTATTCATAGGTGCTCTTTGGGGAACTCCACAGATGCAATTTTCCCTTGATAAGCCTCTTGGAGCTTCTTTACAGACTTGTTCTTTCAGGAATGAATCTTTTTTCAAGACTTCTTTCTTGGGTCAGAGTCTCAGATCCTCAAACATGAACAAGAGAATGTTAATTTTGCCTTATGTAAAGGCCTCTGAAGCTGCATCAGATTTGGCATCTGCTGGTAAGATATCTCAAGTTCTCTTCATTCTTTGAACTTTGAAGGGAAGAGAGTTCCTTGAAATTTGATTCTCAACAACTATATATTGTTGATAATTATTCTGTTTTTAGCTTCACAGGTTTTATTTGCAGGGGTTCATTTATTTAACTATTAATGTTTTTGTTGCTGCTTCTTCTGACATTTGATTGCCTTTTTTCCTTCTATAATTCATCAACTGTAAATGCAGCAGATTCTTTAACCAAGTCTGAACAAAGTTCATCAGCTTGGGAAAATGTGCAGAAATCAGCCTTTCCTAATGGATTTGAGGTCAGCAATGCAACTTTATTATTATTTCTAAATCAAATATAAGTATTTTTTTTTTAATCAAGAAATTAATTATCTTTCCAAATGCACCAAAACACACTTTTGGGAATTGATAATTGAGCATGTTTTCCATTAATTGACTTATCTTTTATCCTTGCATCAATGAATTGTCAGTGCAGTGTTTTCCCACCTGTTAAAGAATATCATAGTCATTAACAACCTACTGGTTCAAATTTAGAACTAGAAGCATGTTGGTTATGCCATGCCTTTGTTAGGTTCTCTGTTTCATGTTTTCTTGCATCAACAGATGTGAGTTGGTGTTATTATTGTTATTTTCAAATTTTACGACTTAATTTCCTAATCAAAACAATGTTTGTTTGCCGCTAGAATTAGATCTGTTCCTTTGATGTTATGCAACATGGGCATGGGTGTCAGATATGTCAAAATTTGAAGTCAAAATATAGCTCTATGGGAGTGTTTATTCAAATTCTTCTTTTATGCTTGAATTCGTCTTTGTAAGAAAGCTCTTCTAACTTGATCTCTATATACTCCAGATTCATTTCATCAAGTGTCATTTCTCCTTTTCAAGGTGGTTTATCGTTGTGAACCTCTTTTCTTGTTGACCTTTTTTGATGGATCAAATAAAACACTAATCAGACCATGCACCTACATTTACACACAGCTCGCATACATTAGTAGTTGTGCCCTCGAATCACCGCACCATGTAGCTGATTGTAAGGATGCTTTAACTTTAGCCTTTATAAAATTTAGCCACAGTGTGAAACTCATCATTCTTATTGTCCATCTCCTTGAGCGTTCCTGTATCAAATCAAGACTGTAGGTTTTCACAATTATACAACTTTTTATTTGGGCTGTCAGCTGTGTAGTCATAGTAATGGCTATTCTTCTGCTCTCTATATGAATTATTTTTTATTGGGAATTTAAATATTCTTTTGATTTAGCCTCAAAATTTTGAATTGAATATTTGAGAGGGTATAAATGTTTGTAACTCAAAGCATATGGGGTAGATGTGTTTTGATTTAAAATTTCTAAGACAACTATGCATAAAAAGGGTCAGTACCTTGAAAAATTGATGGTGATATTTAACTAACTTTATTATATTGATTTGTTGAACAGTATTAGATATATCGTTCCCCTATTGTGCCCTGATTTTTTCTTACTTGAGACTTACTTAGCATGACCTTTTTGCTTGAAACTTTGTTGCAGAGGCTGATCTTGGAATTATGTGATGAAACCACAGTCGCTGAGCTAAAATTAAAGGTATTTTGGCTTCTAGTTAGTGACAACCATTACCTTTCCCAGACATTTGAATTCTACCTCACATATTTTATCAACGGATGCTGGCTATTTCCGTCCATGCTCTTCTGTGACTGAGGCTTTAAGTTCCTTCAAATTTCTAAGCTTTCCTTTTCACAACAGCACTCATACTGCCTGCTTATGAGCTTGTGACAATCTCTTAGAACCTGGAGAGTTGGATAAATTTGCTCTACAAGTATCATCTGTGCCATGTATTCTATCCAATTAATGCCAAGAAATGACTGATGCTTTAGTTATGCTATTATTGTGCTATTTTCAGGGTGATCATTGTTGTAAATGTTAAAGACTATGATATTATTTGACCTTTTATGGAACTTAATGTCCAGCAAACTTATTGCATTTTTTTGGTGTTATATGAACTGCCAGGAAAGGCTGTTGCAATTTAGTTTCCAGCTCTCTGGTTGCAGCTTCATGCTGCTTTTGTTTTTTAACTTTTCATGATACTGTATGAAAATATGCTACTGATGCCATTGGGCTGTGCTTTAAATTGGAGGTTTTGAGATGTATGTGCGGAGGGGTATAAAGTTGAAGGCTTGTTTAGTCTGAGAATACCCAAACCAACAGCAAGAAACTCTAACTCCTGTTTAGTCTAAGAATACACAGGAAATTAGGGAGAAAAAAAGACAAATCAAATTTTATTTCATTTAAAATTGAACTTTCATTGCCGTCAAAGTTTACATTAAATAGACTAAGAAGAAACTCTAACAAGGACGCAAGAAGGGAAAGAAATCGAAAATTTGCCAAAAATAGCAAATCCTCAATTTACAGCAGGAAAATAAATTCAAATCAAAATAAAACTATTGTCGAAAACGGCGAGCTAAATAGGGATTAAAATCCTAAGATATGAACCGATTATTTATTACCAAAAACATCAAATTTGATGATTTCGAGGCCTAAATGATGGAATTTGGCCCAAATTCAGACGACTCACATGCTTGTTGGATGACCAGTCTTCCATCTAGTGGGACCCTCAAAACACCAAACTCGCTGTTCGGGACAAATGACCAAAATGACCCTAGCTTGGTCATGTCCCACTTCTCCATGTAGGCGCAAGCTAGTTCCTCTATGTGGCCCGCATCAATCCCCCCAGGCTGAACAGAATTCGCCCTCGAGTTGTCATCATCTGAGGAATCACCATAATAAGGCACCAAGTGTTTGACATTGAACACATCAGCTGTTCGAACATGGCTTGATAGCCTAAGTCGGTAGGCATTGGGGTTGATCTTTTCAATGATTTCCATAGGCCCAATCTTCTTGCTGGACAACTTGTTGTATTCATCCACAGAGAACCTTTCTTTGGTAAGGATAGCCCACACATAATCACCTACTTCGAATTCGAGATGCCGGCGCCTTTTATCCGCATCCTCCTTGTACTTTCCCACAGCCTGTTGTAAATTAGCCCGAACTGTTTTGTGAACCTCCTGCAATCCGCCCATAAAGTCTTTCGCCTTTCCATGTAGTCTGGTCCTGCTTGGTACTGGAAGCTAGTTTAAGACCCCTAGGGTGAGAAGCATACACCACTTGGAAGGGACTGAAACCAGTGCTGCGGTTGACTGCATGATTGTGAGCAAATTCTGCTTGGCATAGTTTCTGGTCCCAACTCTTCACATGCTCCCCAACTAGACATCTCAACAGGTTTCCCAAGGATTTGTTGACAACCTCCTTCTAGCCATCCGTCTGAGGGTGATATGCACTGTTGAAATTTAATTTGGTGTTCACCATTTTCCACAAACTCCACCAAAAATGACTCAAGAATCTCGTGTCCCTGTCAGAAACAATGGACAAAGGAAGGCCATGCAAATGATATATCTCGCGGAAGAATAGCTGAGCCACGTTCACAGCATCTATGGTCTTCTTGCAAGGGATAAAATGAACCATCTTAGAGAAACGGTCAACAACTACGAAGATGGAATCATTACCTCGCTGTGTTCGGGGTAAACCCATCACAAAGTCCATGCTAACATCAGTCCATGGTTGAGAAGGAATCGGAAGCGGCATGTACAACCCTGCATTGGTGGTTGCACCCTTGGACACTTGGCAAATTCGACATCTTTATACAAATCATTCTACCTCCCTTCGAATAGTTGGCCAGAAATATATAGGAGGCTTGAACCAATTGTAGGGTTCTGTGCCGCCCGACATGACCCTTGCCATGGAGTTCTTTAATGATTTAGGCCCGCAAACTACAATCAGGGATGCACAACTGATTTCCTTTGAATAAGAACCCATCATGGAGCAAGAACTCGGTCTTTTCCCCACCTTTAACTCTAGCCAGAACACCAGAAAAATATGGGTCAGATGCAAGTAGTTCACTAAATGAGTTAAATCCTGGTACCTCCACATGCATTCTTGTCAAAGGGTCTTCCTTTGGCTCAACGCGTCGGCCATCCTATTTGTCACTCCGAATTTGTGCTTCACCACGAAAGTAAAATTCTCCAAATAAGCAACCCATGAAGCATGCCGTGCTGACACCTTATCTTGCCGAAGTAGGTGCTTCAACATCTCATGATCAGTGTACAAAATAAACTCTCTGTGAAACAGATAGTGACGCCAATGCCTAACAGCCTGTACGACGGCATAGAATTCCACATCATACGTATTGTACCGCATCGAGCACTTGATAGCTTTTCACTGAAATAGGCAATAGGCTTGCTGTTCTGGCTCAGGACTGCCCCAATTCCAACCTTGGAAGCATTAGAATGTAGTTCGAAAGGTTTGTGGAAGTCTTGTAAGATCAAGATTGGGGATGAAGTAAGGCGCAATTTGATCATCTCGAACGCTTCTTCCGCCTCATTAGTCCACATAAACTTTCCTCCCTTCATGCATTCCGTTAGCGGAGCCATGATGCTGTTAAAATGAGGGATGAATCACCTATAAAATGTGGCAAGCCATTGAAAACTTTGAACCTCCATCAGGGTAGTGGGTCGTGGCCACTGCTTGACTGCCTCTACCTTGGACTCATCTACTTGTAGTCCTTCCCCTCGAGATCATGTAGCCAAGGAAGGATACTTTGGAAGCTATAAACACGTTTTTCTTGGCAGCTGCAAAAAATCTCTCTCTACGAAGTAATTCAAGAACCTCCTGCAGTTGCTTAAGATGCTCCTTGGGGTTAGCACTATAAATCAAAATATCATCAAAATACACAACAACACACTTGCCAATAAATGGCCTCAAAACCTGGTTCATCACCCGCATGAAGGGTGCGTTGGATAACCCGAAAGGCATGACCAACCACTCGTAGAGTCCTTCGCGCGTCTTGAACGCCGGCTTCCACTCATTACCAGGCCTAACTCGAATCTGGTGGTACCCGCTCTTCAGATCCAGCTTTGTGAATATGGTCGCCCCACTGAGTTGATCAAGTAGATCATCAAGACGGGGAATATGAAACCTGTACCTGACCGTGATTTTGTTGACGGCTCGGCTATCCACGCACATCCTCTACGAGCCATCCTTCTTGGGTGTCAGGAGGGCCGGGACAGCGCAAGGACTCAGACTATCCTGAATATGCCCTTTTACCAGCAACTCCTTCACTTGCCGACGCACCTCTTCATGTTCGCTTGGACTCATTCGGTAGTGGTGTCGGTTCGGGAGAGCTGCGCCAGGCTCTAAGTCAATCTGATGCTGGATATCTCGCAATGGTGGCAGCTCATTGGGAAGTTCTTCAGGAAATATATCTTTGAATTCATCAATGACTTTCGTGGCAATCTCCGGGATTGCCTCTTCGGTAGCAACTTCCCGCCCTATCAATGTAAAGACCATTTTCGCCTCCACTATCTCTTCCTCAAATCTGGCCAAGGTCAGTAGATTGGTATTGTCCTTAACAGGGCTTGATTGAGATATATCCCTGCTAGGTAGTAACAAAATCTTGACCCCATCCTTGGTGAAGCTGTACGTGTTGGTTCTTCCATGATGCACAACGCCTCGATCGTATTGCCAAGGTCGGCCCAACAGCAGGTGGCATGCATCCATTGCGACCACATCACACCAGACATCATCTTTATACTTTAACCCAATGGAAAATGATATCAAAGCGCGCCGAGACACGGTTACCTCGCCCTCTTTCTTGAGCCAAACAAGCTTGCAATGCCTAGGATGCTCTTCAGTTGTGAACCCTAATTTCTAAATTGCTGTTGCAGAGATAATGTTCTCACAGCTACTTGCATCAATCACAAAACGACATACCTTGCCTAAGATGGTACATGTAGATTGGAAGATATTGTTCCGTAACCAATCTTCTTCAACTGCCCGTGGTGTTAGGTACGACCTCCTAACCACCAATGCAGTACCCACATCTCCCCCGATAATCTCCTCAGCCTCCGGATTATCAGGTTGATCTTCCAAGGCCACTTCGTCTTTGTCTTCTTCTTCAAACTCTGCCGCATCAACAAGAAGGACCTTCTTCCCAGCTGCCTTCTTGCATTCAGAAAGCCTATGTCCCGATTCTCCACACCTAAAGCACCGAAAGGTGCTATTGCTACTGCTAGCCTTGCCGGTTTGGCTTGTAGCCTTGCCACCACTTCGTTCTGCACGATTCATGCCATTAGAGGAATTGTTGTTGCTACCACTGCTACTATGCATCCCAGAGATGCTACAAGTATGCCTCCCTTGCTTCTCCACCTGTAAAGCCCTTTGATGTGCTCCAGATACAAGAATAGGATCAAACATGTTAACAGTATCCTGAATTTGCATCCTTAATCCTCCAATGTAACGCGCCACCAACTGATCCTCCGTCTCCTGGATCTCGTTTCTAGCCACAAGTTGGTAAAACTCCGTGGTGTAATCATCCACCGACTTGGTACCTTGCCTCAAATTTTGTAGCCTTTGATACATCAACCTCTGAAAATTGTAGGGAAGGAATTGTGCACGTAGATGCTTCTTCATCTTCTCCTTTGGTTGTAGGCCTCCATGGAATTCAGGAATCTCAATGCGCATTCCCGTCTCTCATTGTCTCTGGTCGTACTCCGCAGGACCCCTCCTGTATTGAGTCACCTCCTCTCCAGGACCAACATTAGTTTGAGAAACGTTTGGTACCTGGTTACTCATCATTGCCGCCATTCTTTGGGTTAGCACGTCCATCATGCCCTCAAATCATTGATCCATTAGTTGCACCAGTTTTTGTTCCAATTGATTCATCTGGTCGCGCTCATAGATATCTTGAAGGTTTTGCTCATGTCTAGGTGCCATGTCTCCTCCAAGAACGAACGAAGCTCCGGTACCAACTGACGCAACGGGGTATAAAGTTGAAGGCTTGTTTAGTTTGAGAATACCCAAGCCAACAACGAGAAACTCCAACTCCTGTTTAGTCTAAGAATACCCAGGAAATTAGAGAGAAAAAAAGATAAATCAAATTTTATTTCATCCAAAACTGAACTTTCATTTCCGTCAAGGCTTACATTAAATAGATTAAGAAGAAACCCTAACAAGGACGCAAAAAGGGAAAGAAATCGAAAATTTGCCAAAAATAGCAAATCCTTAATTTACAGCAGGAAAATAAATTCAAATCAAAATAAAACTATTGCCGAAAACGGCGAGCTAAACAGGGATTAAAAATCCTAAGATATGACCCGATCAATTATTACCAAAAATGGCAAATTTGATGATTTCAAGGCCTAAATGATGGAATTTGGCCCAAATTCAAATGACTCACGCGCTTGTTGGACGTAACTTGTGATCGTTGACCAGTCTTCCATCTAGTGGGACCCTCAAAACACCAAAACTCGCCGTTCGGGACAAATGACCAAAATGACCCTAGCTAGGTCATGTCCCACTTCTCCATGTAGGTGCAAGCTAGTTCCACTATGCGGCCCGCATCAGCTGTGCTTTAGATTGGAGGCTTTGAGATGTATGTGCGGAGGGGCATATCTTCTTCAAATGCTCAAATTCCCAATATTCCTCCAAATGCCTTGCCTATTCAAGCACCGCCAATTCCAAGCAAACCAATGTCTGAATTAGGTCCTCTTGCACCACCAGCTGTGCTACAGAAATCATCCCATACACCTTCAAGTCCATTTATAAATGTCCCATCCGCAAAAGATACAAAGTTGGTTGCATTGGAGGACTCTAGAGTGAAAACATATATCCTAGTAGCTTCTCCTACGGTATGAGCTTCAAACTAATCATTTTGGTACCTAAGCAAATGTATTGTCATAATGTTTACATGTGCAATGGCTTCTTGGTTGGTTCTTTCCGGAGGGCACGAACATTGAAAGGGAAAAGGCAACCTCCAAGCTGTAAAGAGGTAGCTAACATGCAGTTTTTCAAATGTTTTTACTTGTTGAGTTGTCGTTCTGCATTTTTCAAAGTTACTCCTCTGCAAAAACAATGAGAAATATCATCTCGTAACTATTTAACAATTCATTAACTGGGAGATATGATAAAAGACGAGCAGGTGATTGTCTACTTGGATCAGTTTGGCAACGAATTACCAATCAGAGTAAGTCTTTCTCCTTTTAACTTCTCCTTTTTCAGTTCTTGTAATGGGTTTCTAATGCATGCTTGATTTTGGTGCAGTCATATGTTGCTGGAGAAGTTCTTAAGATTCTCTACCAAGATGGAGGTTGCCTTAATGAAACACTGAAATTATAGTCATTCCATGCTCATAGAAATTGTTTTTTTTTTTTTTTAAATTTATATAGAACACGGTGCTGTTGTTGTTATGATTTGCCCTTTAGTTCACATTTTTCTTTTGTCTTTGCAGAAGCAGTAGGATATGGAGATCTGCTTATAGCTGTTTTACCTGCCTTCCCCGGTATCAACTGAGCAATTGTGCAATTGCATGCTCTTGTCTTCATGTTATTCCCCATTTTTCTGTGTAGTTCTCACTCATATCCAGCTTTAGTAACAGACTTGATCACTGTTGGATAGGATATTCTATTTGTTAATAAGTTCTCTCTTGGAAGGACAAATCCTATATTTTGCATCTTTGTTAAATGTTTACTCCTATCCTATAGAGATGCTCACGTGTGCCTCCATTATGCTTTGGACTTGAACTTGCGAAGTCAAATTAGAGACACTTGAGCCCTTACAGCCAATACAAAGGATTATTTATTTATTTATTTATTTTTAAAAGAACTCCAACCAGTAGCTATTTATTAAAACGAACTGAAAGTACAAACAAAGCAAAGAAAACAGCACAGGACCAATCCAAAACACCAAAAACAACAACTAAACACAGAAACATCAACTAGAAATTAAAGCCGGCAACATCAATAGCCTTCATGAGCCATCTTGGCGTTTCTAAACCTTTATGAAACAAGAATAAGGGAACCGAATTAATTCCATGGAAGGTAATAGATCCAACAATTAGACGATTCCAATTCCGCGAAACATGCGTGATAGTGTAGTTACTTAATGGCAAAATCTATTGCCGAAGATCCATGATAGCACCATGCACCAACCAATCAGCCATACAAGGTCGCCCATCCAGAACCTTGATGATGTCTGAAGAACTGGTAAAAATCCTAGATATGTTCAGGTTTTCCATCCGAGCACAATGCAAGGCAATATTCAAAGCTTTAACCTCAGCATCCAAGTTGGAGAAATGTGGCACTTGGCAACAACCTGCAAGAACAATGTTAAAATTAGCATCCACAAATATAAAACTAGGCCCACCAATACCTGTGCCATTAGAGCCATCGAAGCCAATTGATGCAACATAAGCACAATAAGTTCCAGCAGTTGGCCTGCTCATAATGTAAAACTGTCTACCCATCTGTACCATAGGCAGAGATCTATATTCCTTAACATGCTCCAAAACTTCATATGTAATCCAAGTAAAATTGGGGTGTTGATTCCTGAAAATTTGATTGCACCGGGCTTTCCAAATAAGCCATATAGCAGCAATAATGGAGGCTTTATAAATAGAAGAGCTAGAATCCTGTAACTCAAGCCACTTTCTAGAAGAAATATGATTTGTGAATAACAAGGAATAACCAGAGAGATTAGCACTTCTACTCCAAAGTATCTGAGTCTTAGAACATAAATTAAAAATGTGCTCAGCCGATTCATTTTCCAGCCCACAAAATACACAAGGAGCAACATTGCCCAGGTTAATAGCATCGAGATAATCATAGATTTTGACTCTGCCATGCAGCAGAAACCAAACAAAAAATTTAGCTCTAGGAGAAGCATGAATCCTCCAAAGATTCCTCCATCCAATCCAATGGTCATTCTGAGAATGTATGCTACTGAAATGCTAATACACCATAGAAGTAATATGGTTTTTATTAGTCCGAGGAAACCGGACCCAAAGGTTAGGGACCTGAGGATCAATATTTCCATGACTGATTATAAGAGAATCAAAGTTAAGCCCAACAATATTAGACAGATCATCAAAGCTCCCGTTTCTATTATGGATGCAGACATTTAGATTAAGGTTTTCAAAATCAAGGTCCATATTAAAAAAGATTGGCTTAAATGCAATCGGAATTTTAGAAAACCAGGGATCATAAAAAAAAAGGAAACAGTAACCAGATTCACAGATACATCCACAGACAAGGTTTGATATCCTTTTTAACCTTATAAAGACCCTTATAAAACCAAGAAACGTTGGCAGGAATATTGGAATGCCAAAGGTTCAACATACCATATTTAGAAATTAAAATATCCACCCAAAAATTTTGTTTGCAATTCAGATAGTTTAAAGCATTTTTGGCCATCAGCTTTATCAAGCATAGCATCTTGCCAGTTAACAAAAGGGATGCCACTACCATTGCCACAATTAGCCCAAAGAAGTTTCCTAGCACATTTAGAAATCTTATCAAGGATACAGTCAGGGATAGGGTAAACAAAGAGATAATAGACTGGAAAAGCCATAAGAATGCTATTAATTAATATAACTTTCCTAGGCTTGGACAGTTTATATCTCTGCCAACCACTAGTAATCCTATTCACTTTATCCACCATCGATTGAAAACAAGCCATTGCCAACCTTTTGTAGAAAATAAGAATACCCAGATAAACAAAAGGAAAAGTGCCAATGGGGATATTCAAGATGGTTTGAATACTATTGGTAACATTTTTATTAAACCAATGAGGAACATATAAGTTGGACTTTAAAAGATTAGGAGTCTGACCAGTCAGAGTAGTATAAATATCCAAACACATCTTGACATTTCTGGCAGCTCTCCGGGTGGCATGGGTAACAATGATTAAATCATCAGAATACATGAGATGATTGAAATTATTTCTTAAAGCAGGACACCACCTAGGGATTAAGTTTAGACTGCCAGCATAGTTAAGCATATGGGATAAATTCTAGGAGACAAGAATAAAAAGATAGGGAGAAAGGGGATTTCCTTGGCTAACACCTCTAGAAGGTTTAATCCATCGAGAAGGCTGACCATTAATCAAGAAAGAAAAGGACACGGAATCAAGAGAACCTTTAATCCAAAAAATCCAAATGTTAGGAAACCCCATACTGGCTAAAGTGGCGAGAATAACATCCCATCTCAAGGTATCATAAGCCTTCTTAATGTCCACCTTGAGCAACATCCTAGGGGGATTAGAGCGATCATGATTCATAGGGTGAACAATCTCTTGGACAGAAATAATATTGTCTAAGGGAGTTTGACCAGCTATAGACCACATTGCTCCATACTAATCAAGGAATCCAAACAGGTTTTGACCGATTAGCCAAAACTTTGGTAACAATCTTATAGCAAACATTACAAAGAGAAATAGGACAAAAATCTAAAACTATCCTAGGGTGCTCTTTCTTCGGAATTAAGGTCACAAAAGTTTTACCCCAAGCTCGAGGCATAGAAGAAGTTGACATGAAATGATTGATAGCATCAAATAAGTGACCACCTAAGTCATCCCAAAAAAACTTATAAAATTCTACATTAAAACCATCCGGGCAAGGGCTTTTACCATTAGCAAGAGAATTAAGGGCAGAGAAAATTTCATCTTTAGTAATATCCCCGTAAGAGAATCACAATCAGATGATCTAATGGTATTTAAATCATGGGGTAAAGCCTGAAAAACATTACCGAAAGAATTGGGGATAGGTTCATGCCAAAGATTGGAGTAAAAGTTAATGAAGGAATCCTCAATATGATCATGATCTACCAGTACAAGGCCCTCATCATTCATTAAACAAGAAATCTGGTTGGAATGACCACAAACTCTAGCAGTATTATGAAAAAAACTAGTGCTGTCCCCATCTTGAACCCACATCAATTTGGCCCTTTGAGCCCATCTAATAGAATTTTGTCTAAGATAGGCATTGTATTTATTTTGAAGGGTCCTAAACTCAACATAATCATTATCAGAAAGGAGATTATCATCAGTTTCAAGAGCTTGGATTTGAAACTCAGTGTCCTTAATAGCCAAGTCAAGAGCACCTAAGCCAGAGTTTTTCACACACAAAATAGAGCTTTTAAAATGTGAGCCAACATATGAACAAAACTATGCATAAGAGAAGAATGAGCCCTAAAGATGATAGCATTACAAACAGCAGAAAGATACTCCTCATATTCAAACCAAAAATTTTCAAACCGAAAAATCTTACGACAAAAACCAGTACTGTTAGACATATTTAAAAGTAAGGGTGAATAATCAGAAGAAATTTTAGGTAAGTGAATAAGTTTATAAATATTAAAGAGAGAGGTCTAATGTAAGTTGATCAAGCATCGGTCTAAACGAGCCAACCGCCCAGCTTGTCCACTTTGACCATTGCACCAAGAAAACATATTACCGATGCAATCAATATCTAATAAAGCATTCTCAATGATGAAATTTGAAAAAAAAACCAAGCTTTGCTAACATAATAATGATAAGGGCCACCCTTATGCTCATTAGGAGAAATGATCGAATTAAAATCACCCATAATTAACTAGGGAATCTTAATGCTAGACATACCAAATAATTCTTTCCAAAGGAGCTTTTGAATTGCCATACGATGACCATTGTAAACTATTGAGATTATCCAGTGCTTATGTGTAACCGAAGTAATCACCAGGTGTAAGGCCAACTTGGAGCTGATAATTGGAGACACAAAACCAATTTCCTTATGCCATAAGCAGATAATCCCTCTAGAATAGCCTTCTTCTTCAATAGCAGCCCAATTCCACTCTGCAGAAAATCTACTACAAAAATGATTAAGTCTAGCATTATCAGCTCTCAATTCAACTAAACAAATTAATTGAAGCTTATGAGTCTCCATATTCGATTGCAGGTATCCAAACCAGAGACATCGATGCAATTCCAGTACACCATATTAACTGAGTTCATGATAAATATAATAAAAAGAAAGGAGTTAAGAAAGAAATAAACAAATGGGCATGAAAACTAGCAGCTAACTTCCGCTAGCATTAGTATTCAATCTACCCTTTTATAGGTCACAAACGTTGAAGCCTGGTTCTTGCGAGCTAACACCTCCTTCCTCAATCCATCTTGAAATTGCCCCAAAGTGATTGAGTCATCTGGTTCCTCCACCCCTTCCATTTCTTCAAACAAATCAGTTGAATCCTCCATTCCATGGTCAAACTCACCACTATCATCTGCATTTGAAGTCATGGCCACAATCACTCTATTCATAGTGTCTTGGTGCTCTCCATCAACCTCACCGGCGTGAAGACCGGGGAACAAAGAGGATCGAAACACAGGATTGGAAGTGGTTGTACCAATGGGCTCTGGACCACGGGCCGACCTGACATGATGGTTTCCTCCCCTAGAGGAGAAGAGAGTAGATTGGTGCCTAGAGGACTCCGGTCTAGCTTTGAGAGCCATTGAAAGAGTCAAGCCATTCTCCTGACTGTTGGATAGTAAAGAATCAGAAGGGATATCATCATAAGGCCTATCAATTCCCATCAAGACCTCAGGGGAATGTGAGAGGCCATCGGCATCCATAGGAGGTTGATTTGATAGGCCACCATGATCTACAGGAAGTTGAGAAGACACAACATGGGGACTAGGCGCATGGGAACTCACATGTCGATCCTTATACCCTGCTCCACCATGTGTCGAGTGAAAGCCTTCTCGACTCTCCACATGGCGATCATGCACGACACCAACCTCTAGATGTCCGTTGGATTCCTTCGAGGTCATGTGCACATTACATGTTAGGCTACTATGCGAACCGCCACAACCACCGCTGTGACCTCACCAGTGAGACACCATCATCCAGGAGCCAAACTCAAGATCTTCTACAATTTCTTCCACCCCATGTTGTTCATATGGCTGATGCTCAATTTCAATGGCCATCTCCTATCTGCTTTCCCCCAGTAGCACCACAACCTCTGATACCGGCATGATCCGAGAATCGGACTGGGCACCAGAGAGGACACCACCTTAAGGAGCAACACAACGACGACCACAAGAAGCATAACCATGCCCTACTAAACTGCATCTATAGCAAAATGTTGGTGTAACTTCTCATACAGAACAATAACAAACATCCTCTTGCCTTCATCTTCAAGCCAAAAACCCCGCTTTAAGGGTTTGGACAAATCAATCTCAAGACAATTTCTTGCAAAGCGAGTTTGGACAAAGATTTTGTGTGCTCATCAACCTTGAGGAGCCTTCCCATGCTTTCAGTAATGGTCTCAAGTGAGTCTCCATCCTAATAATCGACTGGTAAATTGTGAAGCTAAACCCAAATAGCTGCACGAGAGAGCTTGGTGTGGGCAGGTTCAAAGCACGAGTGCCATGGGAATAGTTGTAGAGTGATACCCCCAACCGCCCATGGACCAGCAAAGAGTACCTTTTGCATGACCACATGAGACTCACATCTTATAAGGAAGTAACCATTAGGCATGTAGGAGATCTGAGTTCGTCCTAGAGCTTGCCACAGCCCCAAGAGGGTAGTTTTCACATATTCAAAGGCTGGCATTTTACAAAACAATTTCCCATATAACGCAAACTGGAAGTGACGCTTAGCACGGAGCTTGCATTCTTCATCAACATGAAGAACTTCATTTATGGAGTTTTTTAGTTTTTCCAAAATTTGTGGATCAATGTAAGGAGTAGCAGCAGGCTTGCGGAATGAAACCCAGCAATCTCTGCCCATGAAGGAGCTGGAGGTGGTTGCCCACTCTCTATTTTTCAAGGAGCTAAGCTCCCCAAAGAACAAAGGGAGTTGGTTGTGAAAGTGTAGAAGGAGCTAAACAGAGAAAGCAGAGAACAAAACTATTGAGATGGTTGTGATTTTCTTACTTGTTGCTCAAAACTGATATCATTTTGCCTGCAGATAATACAAAGGATTCTTTTTAGACTATGTTTTGTCAGTATTGTTGTTAAGTCCATGCGCTTCTTTATTATTATTATTATTATTTGGTCGCCTTAACTAAGATTGAAGTTTTATATTTTTACTGATTTTCTTATTGATTAACTACTTGTTTCTGAATTTTTTGTTTAAAGTAGATGAGGTAAAGTTCTCACCGTCGGTATATTTACCTAATTTATTAGAAATTAGGAGCTCTTAGAAAATCGGATCAAGGTATTTGGATCGGTATTCAATCCGTTTTTTTAGGATCATATATTCACAAAATTCCAGTCCAAGAATCATATGTCATATCGGATCAAGGTTTTTTTTGCTCACCCTTAATTCTAATAGAGTTATATAAGTAAATATAATTTTTATGCAATTGTAACATAAATAAGCATAGTTGTAATTTTTTTAATGAAATTTTTTTAACTAAAATTGTCGTCACTTCCTTCTATTAGTCAGGTAATTAAGCATGTTCATTAATGTCCGAAGGTTCAGCGAAGCTTGTTAGTCAATTAAACTATTTAATAAGCTATCCACTAGAATGGTCAAAACAGGATGGCGCAAAAGGCATTTTGTCTCCTGCCATCTCCAAATCTATATATAAAAATAAACTTTATATTTTAAGCTCCAGTATAAAAAAAAAATACAGTTTAAATAGTGAAAGTAATTTTAATAATCAATTTTATTTTTAATTATAAAACAGAATATTTTAAAAATATTTTTTACACTTGATAATTTATATATTTCTACCAAATTTAATCAATTTTATTTTTTTTTCATTTTTAACCATTAAATTTAAATATTATATTATTTAAAATATAAATCTTATTTTGTATATTTATTATGAATATTTATGAAAAATAAAATAAAAATACTCGTGACTTTTTAAATAAAAAATAAAATTCAAATTGGTAAAAAACAAACACAAATATTACATTAATTAATTTTACTCAATGATATTATACGATGTTAATGTATATTAATCTATATTAGGACTGCTTTCTATGTTTTTACCTTATTGTTAATGTAATTTGTCATAATTTTAATGAATTTATATTTTGGGGTTTTTGCAGGTGTACCCCTGAATAATTTTGAAATTACATATTTGCTCCTGAATAAAAAATAATTGCAGACATACCCCTGAATAATACATCAAATTGCTTATAAACCCTTCAAAAGTTTTATAATTACATATTTACCCTCAGAAAAAACGTAATTGTATATATACTCTTGAAAAATATAGGTAATTGCGGATATGCCCATGCTGTTAACAGAAGTTAATTAAACTTTATTAATTATATTTATAACTTAGATTAAGATATACAAAAAGTCCAAAATAGCCCTTGTAAATGATCATATATGCAAAGGGTATAATGGTCATTTTATATATTTGCTATTTGTTAACAAATGTTTTTTCAGCTAATTTGAACCCTAGGGGTATATACGCATTTATATGTATTATTCATGGGTATTTATGCAATTATCTTTTATTCAAGGGCATATCTGCAATTATCTATATTTTCAGGGATATATATAAATTATGTTTTTTCTGAGGGTAAATATGTAATTATAGAACTTTTGAAGGGTTTATAAGCAATTTTCTCTTATATTTTTTAATTATATTTTCTTCATTTTTTTATTTTTTACTAATTTAAAAAATTTAAAATTTAATTCTAAGTTATTAATTTGATTAAAATATGAAATTATAAGTATAAATTTTATAATGATGTATATTTATGCGCCTAAAAGTAGACAAAAATTATAAATTTATGACTCAAATTCCAATAAACAACTATTAAACAGTAGAAAAAAAACACAAAAAAATTTGACTCATGTTATGGTGACATACTACTATTTATGTGTCACTGTAGCAAAAATGGACTTGACACAAGATTTGGTTCTTGGTTGGAGCATGTTCTGCGCCAAATCTATTGATTTTCTTTAAATTTGGCATCCGATCAAATATGCCCTAAATTAATCCGAATTAACATTTCATGTTTCTGCACAACTCTAATGATGTCAATATTTATTTATTTTTTTTAAATTTGAGTGAATTTTTATGCATGTTTGATAGGGTTATTTACTAGAAATTCATCAATTTTATTTTATTTATAAATTAATATGATAAACTAATAATAAAACATTGAAGATAAGACATTTATTTGAAGTATTTTCTTGATAGTAAATAGAATTTAGAAATACCATATATTTTGAAATAATGTTTGAAATTTTGTTTTTGATTTGCGACCATAAGTTTATATGGGATATATAGAGAGAAGCTACACACTTTAAGAATGTTCGTACGAACGTTTTCGAATCGCCTACTAATTCAAATTTAACAGATTTGATTTGTAATACACATATCATAATCGTGATTGACCCATCTAAACCGATTTCTACTAGCATCACATAACAAAGTTATAAAAAAAACCCCAACACACATGCACTACTCATTTACCCCAGTATCTCTCTTCTCTCTTGTCACCATAGGCAATTGTCGAAGTTCTATGAACCCTCACACTTGACGTATTATATATATATATATATATATATATATATATATATTACTGTTTTTTTATTTCTAAGGCAAAAGAAAACTTTATTAAGCTCAAAAACATAAAAAGATGCAAGTTATACAACCCACTCAAAACACCAACAAAATACCATGAAGATGCTTTCATATTAAATTTTGCATTAATTAATTAATTATTTTTATTTTAGGAGCTCACAATGTGTGCATATGCATTTAAACAACCTCCTTCTCATGCTCAATTAGAGCATTTAAAACACTTATTTTAAATGATATTTTTTATATATAAAAAAATTCAAACCCAAAATCACTATCACTTAAATAATTACAATTTTTACTATTTAGACCACCTTTTAAAAATTTAATTAATATCAATATTTTTGTTACAATAATATTAGGTATTTAAATAAATCATGTACAACTATGAAAAAATTAGATATATGCCATTAAAAAAGCTCTTTTTTATGTGGACTTAATGAATATTGATATTAATTGATATGGCATCGTTTGCTTGGACGCTTGTGCCAAATTAAGATTTTATTTCATTTAGTGAAAATTTTATTTTAAAATTTATATGTAAATTGTGCATGTAAGGATGTATATGTCTGCTATGAGTTTTTCATAATTAAATAATGCGTCCAAAAATAAAATAAAGGATTTTTTTAAAAAAAAATCCTCAAACATAATGCAGAAAAATGATATTGGAAAATTCAACTATAATGTAGTTTTTGCAATCTTTGGTAAAATTTTCAGGTTTGGTACATGATGCACAAGTGTCATGGAGATATTTTCATATTAATTTTACAATATTTATTTATTTTATTTATTTTGGGAACTAACAAGTCTGCATATACATTTAAACATTCTTAATTTGAAAAAATTAAGAATAAACAGGCCAAGAGTAGTTGATTTTTGAAAATTTTGAATTAACCAATCATTAAATTAAATATTGTATGTAGGGTGTATTTTATATGTGATAGGAACCCAAGTGTACATGCCGATCTCGTAATAATAGTGTGATAAAACAGAGTGCCGGTCCACAGGGAAGAAAGTGAGTATTAGTAATGATTCTAAACTTGAAAAATAGCCTAAATGATTAAATGTTGTTGATGAAATCTCCCGCAAGTACACGGGGTCGTCAAGTAATACCTCTTGTGCCGGCACGAGAGGGTCGTATTCCCTGGGCCCAAGGAGCTACCCTTACTTCCTTTTTACTCGTTGTTTAACCTACCAAATCACTTGAGAGCACTGATGACTAACAAAATTAAACTAGCAGGTAAAATGCGGAAATGCCGAGTATAAGTGTAAAAATCCAGGGATGAAGGGGATCCCGGATGTGGGTCCCCTTGGGGTTACTAAAGGTTGCAAGAATGCCAGACAAGCTAAGCATGCAGTGGTTAAGCCCAAGAGAAATCCAAGAATGGACTATCCCGATGGTTACGGTATTAATCCCTAATCCAATACGAGTATTGGCGCGGAATCTCTTCCGGCCAAGTCCTCCTACGATTGCATTACGCGCAAGGAATTCTCTAATTAGAGCCAGGACTCAACCTAGGTCCAGCCCTAATAATTGGAGGGGTACGAAACACCCGATGGTCACGGCGAGTTCATACAAAATTCCCTAATAAGCAAGGTGAGTCTAATACACGGGCGATGGTCACGCGCCGAGTACAACCTAGAAGTTGAAAAACAGAGTTCTCATGCAAGATCAACACATCAAAAGTACACCAAGCTTAAATCATAAACCGACCACATGCATTAGCAAATCAAAGCAAACTACAGCACAAGTTCACCCCAAGGTTCACCGACATCCGGTGACCTTGGGGTTTAGCAGTCCATACACGAAATAACACAAGATAAATCCATGGAAACAACTAATAACAAAATAAAGAAGACTCCCTCAATCAAAGAGAACAAGGAGGGACGAATAGGAATGCGGATGGCTTCCAGAAACGCCGTAAGAAGGGGCGGCTTCCCTCGTCGTCTCCAAGCTCCTAAATGATGGAATCGATGAAATTCTTGCCCAATAACATTCTCCCCTCGATTCTCCTCCTCTAGATCGCAAGATTCGGCCTCCAAAAGCTCCGGTGAAGTCACCTCCGCCGAAAGCTCCAACCAAAGTGTGCCAAAAAGTCCTTCTCAATGTGCCCTAGCTTTCCATAAAACATGTTCGCCCCGAGCCGTGCGGGCGTTGTGCGGGCGCACAGTGCCTGCACGGTTCACTGTCAATTTTCTCACAAAACCGGATCGCGCTACAGTGCCCATCTACAGTACTTTTGCTACAACACTTTTGCTACAGTACTGTCCATGAGTTCAGTGAGTTGTGCGGGCGCACAGTGCCCGCACGGTTCACAGTTCGTTTTCTGAACGACCCAGCTTCCTTGCTACAGTACCGCTACAGTGTTGATGCTTTGAAAACGCGATTTTTGATGCCGATTTCACTTCAATTGCGTTCTCGAGCCCATTTTGGCTTCTTTATGACCTGTAACAAGGAAATAACCGATTTAGCCAAAAAACGGGCATCGATTTATCTAAAATAGCCTGTCAATGTACACAAAAGTAGTATAAAAATACATATATTTAGACTCTTATCAAATATCCCCACCCTGAGTTTTGCTTGCCCTCAAGCAAAAAGAACGTGGAAAATACGAGGAATAAGATAAGAGACTAAATGTATAACCTCAAGCTCACAAGTTGAGAGCTCCACTAGCACAGATGAAATGAAATCAAGATAATGAGTTGCAACAGTCAACACCTCAAAGATAGTTCCATCCCGACTAAAGTGCTTCCGTGAAAGTGTGTGCGTGCTTCGTTCTCTGTTCTCCTTAATCACTCCACATCTCATGGCTACAGGTGTTAGGGTTGTTAAAAACACCCTCAATGATCAACCAAGAGTCTTTCGGTTCTCAGTGGAAACCTTAAGTTCTAAGTGCATGCATGATAAGGTACAGGAGATCAATCACAATTTTTTTTTGTTTTTTTTTTCAGTCTGCCTAACGTAGGCTTGCACAAAAATCTTTTTGATGGATGCACATGCTGATTAGACACAAGAGTCACCCAACTTACTCGATTACAAGCCAGAATTTATTTCTCCTAAAATCCACTCCACACGACTGCAAGGAGCACAGAATTTATCATTAATCCACTCGGAAGGATTGCGAGAGATAAAATCTTTGAAGTACCTTAACCAGAGGTGTACCTGCTATCCTCTCGAATTATGGCAAGTCTATGCTAGGTGGGAATTTCTTCTCGTCACGTAACAATACAAAGTATGATAACTAGGGCTTTCGCCACGTTAGCAACCAAGCATTCAATCACACAATTAGGCTCAAATAGATAAGATTACAATTAAGAAAACAATCAAAGAATTAAAGCTCCAACAACCAGTGTCAAAATATAAACCCTAGAGTTCAACTTTGCCTAAACATCTACAAGTTAGCCCTCTATTAATGGAGGGCGAGTATTCAAGATATAAATAGTAGGAGGAAACATGAAGGACATGACACCTTCTTAATTGCGTCGGTGAAGAATTGCTGAAGAAACCCTAGATGGCTTTCCATGCACGCCACCAAGGTGAACTTGATGGCAACGATCTTTAATCCTCTTGAATGTCGAGCCAAATCCCCCTTTAAATTGCTACTTAGGTGGTGGAGATTCGTCTCTTATCTTCTCTAACTTCTCCTCTAAGAATAGCCCAAAAGAAAAGAAGAGAATGGCCTAAAATTCTCATTAGGCTTATTTATAACCGACTTCTTACAAGCTGCTTACAGGTGGAAGGACGTGGCCATAAGAGAGCTTGAGAAGATAGTCACGAGCCCTACGAGACCACTTACGGTCGTAAGTCACGTCTGTAAGGTTTTTTGTTTGTGTTATGCTTTAGCTTAAGGTTGTAAGAGTTGGACCATAAACTTCATTGTGTTGCTTCTTGAGACTGCCCTTACGGGCATATGCTATGGTCGTAAATTCCTCTAGATAGTCCTTACGTACGGGCGTAAGCCATGCTCGTAAGGTCCTCTGCTTTGGCTATGAATCCTCCTTTATGGGCATTAGCATGCTTGCAAGGTCTTCTGGAATTGACTTACGGGTGTAAGGTGCCCGTAAGCCACAATTTTGCCTTGTCCTTAATCAAATGTTGCCGATAGAGCTCAAATTTCATCGTTTGAGGTCTGAAATGCTTTTTTGGCTCTCTATCGTCTCGGAGTGCTGCACTAAGCTTGTTAAAGCGATACACACTAGATTTAGCATTGAATTCCAAAATATGATTCTAATACATGCCGGATGAGTGTATGAATTGGTATAAAATACATGCATATTGTACACTCATCAATAGGGAATTAGTGTGATGTATTACCGTTGACTGTTCACAACCATTATGATTGTCTAAACTTTTTTCGATATAGCATGAATATTTTAAATAATGAAAATTTTTTTGTAATTGTGAACAATAAAGTAGTGTTTGGTTGGGGTTAATATTTAATTATCTTGTTTGGTTGCTTAGGGTGGAAATATTATAATCACTGAATTTAATAACTTAGGCAAAATTATCCGCAATATAATTACCAATTCAATAGATAGTAATGTAAAATTCTCAAGCGGAATGTAAAGTTTCTTCCCATTATACCATTTCAATCCAATAAAATTACAAAAATATCAACTTTTTTACAAATTCAAAAATATAAAAATTTCATATTTTTCTCTCCGCATATCTTTTATATGAAAATATATTTATCAAAATTTTGGTTAGAGATATGAAAAATATTTGAGATAATTTTTTTTTCAAATATTAAGTTGGAGGAAAAACTTTCTATTTATTTAAAATAATTAAGTTTGACAATTAATTAATATCAATAAAATTTAAGTATTTTAAAATTGAAAAAATTAATAATGGCACATATTTATTATTAATTTTTTTTTTATATTTACATCAAAATCTTATGAATTTTGATATATTTGGCATCTCATAGATAAGGGTGTTTTACTAAAAAGACAATTAGCAATATAAGATTCATAGTTAACCAAACATCAAAATGTTACAATCCAATCACATTATTGGATTGTCAACCAAACATAATGGATATTTTCCGTCAATATAATTTGGGAATCACAATCCTAGAAATCTTATTCGGGATAGCAATACAAAATTTTGTGAACCAAATGACCCCTGCAAATATTTTATAAAGTTTGTGAAAAATAGTTTGAAAACTCTCCATGAACATCTCCCGAGATCAATATTTATGATTTTTTTAGAAAAATATAATGGATTTTTTAGAAAATATTTCTTTAACATCATGTTTCTCTTTGATCTCATGTAAAATAAATAATATAATAATATACATATATTTTTTACGACGTATGAAAAAGCCACGTCAAGGAACTGCATAGATGTGGAGTTAATCACTCAACATATTTGTGCTCTCACTTTGAGTGAGTTAAGCTTAGAACCCACTTCCTCAATAGGATACAGAGATTTTAAGCAGAAGACTTGATGCTAATTGACTAAGAAATCATTGACTAATATAATAAAAGTAATTAATGATACGATATTTTCAAAACAATTTATTTATAATTATATTTATTGTCAACCATAATAATAATATGAATTTTGTTACAATGAACCTCTATTTTTTTTTCATTGAAGTTTTTGGAAAAATTAGTCTTTTTAATAGATGTATATTAGTAAATATATATATTTTTTTGAAATTGTAAACATAAATTATCAAATTATTGTGTTTTATATGATTTTTTTTTTTTTTTTTTTCAAACTAGTCATACAAGTAGAAGATCAATATGACTCCTATCTCGATGATGTTTGGATGGTTTCACAAGCCAACCGAACCATAAAAGTTTATGGGTGAATGTTCAGATTAGAGGGTGATGATCAATGGGGCATAACTTGGGGGAGACTGGAGAGGATGGTAAAGATAGGAAGGTTACGTGGAAATATATGGGAGGCTTTGAGCCGGTCGGAGTGAGGGTCCACTGGGCCCTCTCGACTTCGGGACAGTGACCATTGCAAACCATTTTGCGAGCATCGCGCTAGATGCATATACATATAGAAGCGCATACGATGGATGGTGATTAATTTCTGGTGAGGGTCCACCAAATCTTGACTTGCCCATCTCGACTTCTGAACGACTACTAGATTCGATGTCATTGTCCCGAAGTCGTCCCAAAGTCGAGATGGCTAAGTCGAGATTTGATGGACCCTCACACTAGAAATTAATCACCATCCTTCGTATGAGCTCCTATATGTATATGCATCTCTTCTTCATTCCATCAATTCCAAATTTGCCTTCTCTTTCCACACACAAACACACAACCATGTCGTCTGTTCAATCTCATAGCTTTTTCCCCACCAATAATAATAATCCCATCATCTTCGAGTTCCAGAAAAGATCCTCCACTGAATTCCTCTCATCTCACACCATCCCTCCTCACCATTTTCTACTCAACGAATTTCGAGCAGAGCTCAATGCTATCAGTAGTCCAGACCTCCTCTCAATCATACGCCAGTTCAATGACACTATTGATCAAGTCCAAGGTTTCTTTTACGGAGTCAATGGTCTCCTCCTGGAGGCTCTCAACACTTTAATTAGTCTTAAAATGGTTTCCTCTAACATAGAAGCTGCAGCAACCACTACAGCAGACACGTTCACGGGACTCATGGCCAGGGTTTCCAGCTCCTTCACTGATGATTCTCTTGACTCCCTCGCCGAGAAAGCTGGTGCAACTCTCCGTGAGCTCCGTTTCCAAGCTCGAAATCTTGAGGACGACCTCGAAAATGCCAGAGTTTTCGCTAGGAGGTCCAACGTCATCTTCTCAACGTTTGTCATCGGCGTTGTTGCTGTTGTTTCTCCTCTTGTGGTCATTACTGTGGGACCCTGTCTTCAGAGCATTGATCCACTATGGAACTATGAAATGGAGAACCCAATCAAAGAAAAACAAAAGCATGTTGAAACTATGCTTTTTATTACTCATTCAGCCATCTTTAAGGTCGGAGAGATCAAAGACCTCGTTGGAACTCTGGGGATCTTGTTGAATGAGCTCAAGGACGTCGGAGATGTCGTGAGGCGTTTCTCTGAAGTGGAGAAGGCTGTGGCTGATGTACTCAAGGAAGTGAAGTTGGCAGCGCTGAAGTTTGCATGAGGTTTCCTGAAATAGGGTTGAATAATTCAAAATTTTGGTAACTTTATTTTAGCTTATCCATGCATGGATTTAGTTCTACAAATTCATGAAAAGGTATAATAATTGTTACTGAAATTTCGTATTGGATTATATATATTTATGAGTTTGTTGGTGTGATTGTATTTTTTATTTTTATTTTTTTTTGTCAAAGTGAATAAGTAATTATTCACAATATTTATTATGGGTGGACCACTATCTACTTGCCACATGGGGCTAGAGATGCAAGTGGGGCCCCGCGGGCCCGCCCCGACGGGGCGGGGATTCCCCGAAACACCCACCCCGCGGGGCGGGGAGCGGGGAAAAAATTCCTCTCCACCTAGCAGGGCGGGGCAGGAGCGGGGAATGCTCTCCCCGCCCCACTCCCCACAGGGATTCCCCAACAAAAAAAATATAAATAATATACCCCAACAAAAAAAATATAAATAATATATATATTGTATTTATTATAAATTATTTCAATATTAATATAATATTATATATATAACTAATAAGTTTTTTAGTTATTAATATATATATTTGATAATATTTTTTAGTTATTACTTATTAAAATAAACCCTATTGATGTTTATGTGGTGGAGTTAAGTGAATTGGAATTCATTAATATAATATTAAAATGTAACATTTATGTTTGTATTGGTATTAACATAATTGGAATAGAAGGAATTAGTGACAAATATTGAAGGGGGATTTGATTAGTGAATGAAAATAAAGTTTTATCACATCTCTTTGTTTAGAAAATTTATTAATAAATTTAATTAATAAAATATTTGTGTTGACTAAGTTTTTTTGAATTCACTTTGTTTTTGTAAAAATATTTGGGTATAATTACAAATTAAAAACAATTTCATTATATTTAGTTTAAGTATGGGCCAAATAAAAATTTTTAATGGTTTTTAATTAAAATTTTTGGATCAATGTTTTGGACGGGGTGGGGATTCCCCGACCTCGCAGGGATCCCCGCGGGGGAGTGAGTGGGGGGAATTTCTCCCCCACGGGGAATTGTGAGGCGGGGAATCCCCGCCCCGTGGAGAGCGGGGATGGGGACGGGGATCCCATTCCCCGCCCCGACCCACTTCCATTCCTACATGGGACTTTATACCAATGTTTATATGCGGTTGTATTGCCTACTTCTTTTATATATAAATGAAGAGTGAAGACCTATGGTTTGCTTGAGTATTTAGAATTTATTTATTTATTTGCTTATATATATATATATATTTGTTTCTATAATAGTAGAGACTAACAAGGAATATATGGAAACATTACTTTTTGGTTTTTTTTTAAAGAACTTGTAAATTAAACAAAACAAGGGGGCTTAATAAAAAAAAAGTCATCCAACAGACAGACGTCTTGTGTGCTCCTGCTTCCTTGGCCTCCATCATTGGTTCTCCGAGCAGCGATTTCCTCTCCGAGCTCTCCTCGATTTCCTCCTCTTCTCCTGTTTCTTGAGCATTTTGATCATCGTGAGCTCATGGCCACGGCCTCTCAGGCGAATCAACGTGCTTGCTTGCTTAATTCTTTCCTTTTTTTTTTGGAGTGTTTTGGTTGATTTTTATTGTTTTCTTTTAATCTTTAGGAGTTATTCTTATGATATATCTTGATTTTCTTTAATTTCGAGCATGTAGCATCGATAAATCTGATTTATTGACTTTGAACCTGTGAAATTTCGAGATTATTTTGTTGATGAATATTGATACGGTTAGTAAATTACTTAGAAAAAAAATCAATTTTACAGTATGATGTTTGAATTTGGGCGAAACAGAGATAAAGATAGAGAACGTTGGCAGAATGCTGTTTCCTCTGGCGCTTAAATTTTCTTGAAGGCTTGTTTGTTTTGAGGCAAAACAAGGCTTGTTTGCATTCTTGGTCTTGAACTGTGAAGCATTGACACGGATACGGTGACACGATACGACACGACACGGACACGGCGACACGGTAATTTCTAAAAATTAAGGACATTGGTACGGCAGGACACGGCTATAAAAAAATATTATATATTTATATAAAATATTTATTATGAATATAAATCTATATAGTTTTCATGTAACATATGCCATATATTTACTTATAGATTAATTTGGTGATCTTGTGTATTGGGAAGTAATTAGAAAATATACACGAGTAATTTAAAAAAATCATTTACAAAGCATATGAGTATCTGGAGGTGTCCACGGTGTGTCCGGGTATCTGTGTGTCCGACACGGGTACGCGAAGCTTTTTGGAGTGTCCGTCTTTCATAGGTCTTGAATTAGTTATTTCTGTTTCTTGAAGACAAGAACTTATCTGCAACCACTTATACCCATGTAGTTTAATTCATTTCTTTTAGCATTAATGATGCTGTACCTGAACTTGCTCCCTAAATCTCTCTCTCTCTCTATATATATATATATAGTTTATTTGACTGTATTCTTCTGTACTCTTTGGCTTTTTGTTCATTGAGTTGGAGCCACTTGAAAATGCCTATTTTTGATTGAAAAAATAATGCATGAAATTGTCATTCTGATTAGTTTTGGTGAATGCTTATACAAGAATCAAATTTGATGTATTTTCAATAATGTGTAGAACAAGCTGAAGTGTTCCATAATCCATCTGTTGTTATTCATAGGTGCTCTTTGGGGATCTCCATAGATGCAATCTTCCCTTGATAAGCCTCTTGGAGCTCCTTTACAGACTTATTCTTTCGGGAATGAATCTTTTTTCAAGACTTCTATCTTGGGTCAGAGTCTCACATCCTCAAACATGAACAAGAGAATGTTACTTTTGCCTTATGTAAAGGCCTCTGAAGCTGCATCAGATTTCGCATCTGCTGGTAAGTTATTTCAAGCTCTCTTCATTCTTTGAACTTTGAAGGGAAGAGAATTCCTTGAAATTTGATTCTCAACAACTGTATATTGTTGATAATTATTCTGTTCAGCTTCACAGGTTTTATTTGCAGGGGTTCATTTATTTAACTTTTAATGTTTTTGTTGCTGCTTCTTCTGACATTTGATTGCCTTTTTTCCTTCTATAATTCATCAACTGTGAATGCAGCAGATTCTTTAACCAAGTCTGATGCAGGAGATATCAGGAATGCTGGTGAGGGAAGCGCAAGGAGGAGCACGAGGAGGTCTCGGGGTCAGGCGCACGCTAAATTCAGGGATTTCGTGATGTGACTGGGTGCGTAGGTTGCTGGGAGAAGCCTTATTAATAGCTTAAATGTTAGTTAATGATGCTTTAATGATGTTGTTTGTAATTAGAGCATGTGAGGTTGTTAGCAAGGTTATGATTGGGATGTAGAAGGTTTTGGCATATAACCCGTTTGTTATAATGCCAGAACGAATATTTGTTAAGGATTGTAACAAACTCTATATATGAATGATGAGTAGAATGGAGGAGGGGCATCTAGCCTGAGAAATTCCCTATCTTACCCTCTGTCTTCCTCTCTATTCTCTTCCTCACTTATCCCTTCCCTCTTCTCTTCTAAAATTCTACCAAAATTCCCCAGATCGTGCATCATTTGGTGCTTTCATTGTTATGACGGACGACATGGTTACCAGAGCTCGCGCTGTCGACGATCAGCTCTCAGCGCTGACGGATCAAGTTGCTCGTCATGATTCATTGTTCAATAGGGTTGAGACTCTCTGTTCCACAGTTCAACACCACTCAGACTCTTTCGAGCTTCTGCGGAAGAGCCACGCAGAGTCATTCGACGTTCTGCGAAGCTCCTTGGCCGCGCAACAGTCTGTGATGGCAGAGATGATGGTGAAATTACAGCAGTTGGATAGGAATTCATCTACTCCGGCCTCTGCTTCAACGCAACCCCCATTGCTTCCTCTTCCTGCCTCGTTTACACCATCGATCCATTCTCCTTTGCCTACACAGGCTCTGGTTTCCCATCCATCTACTCGACCACCGAAGATTGAGGTCCCTGTCTTCTCCGGCGAGGATGTGCTGGGATGGTTGTTTCAAATTAATCACTATTTCTTTTTCAACCAAATACCAGATGAGCAACGAGTCTCCATTGCAGCCTTCTATATGGGAGGCCCTGCTCTGCAATGGTTCCGGTGGCTTCAAGCAACAGCACAGCTAGCTCACTGGGAGGATTTCGCCAGGAAACTCGAATTGAGATTTGGGCCGTCGTCCTTTATCAATCATGAGGCGAGTCTCTTCAAACTGAAGCAATCGACGACGATCGACGGATATCTTCATGAATTTGAGAGCCTCTCCACACAAGTACCAGGGCTAAGCCAGGCAAGCCTTCTAAATTGTTTCCTCTCTGGTTTGAAAGATGAAATTCAGAGAGAGTTATACATCCTTAAGCCGAGAGATTTGCATGATGCTGTGGGAATGGCGAAGTTGATTGAAGATAAGATTAACACTGCTCGACCACCAGTACAGCGTCCTGTATTTTCTCGTCCACCCGTCCCGATTCATCAGACGATTGTGTCTCGACCGACTCCACTTCCAATCAAGCGCTTAACCCCGGTAGAGATGGCAGCGCGTCGTGCAAAGGGACTTTGTTTCAATTGCGATTCGCAATTCACACCTGGTCACAAGTGCAAACCGGCCCTGTTTCTATGCTTGATGGTCGAACAGGACGACGATGATCCCCTTGACGGTGAGCTGCCAAACGAACAATCCTCCAACCAGATAGAAGCGGTTGTGGAGCCAATCCCCAGTGATCCTACACCCTGCATATCATTCCATGCTCTCATGGGGCAGGTAGTTCCTTCGACACTAAAATTGGCAGGATCCATCAATGGGAAGGATGTTATCGTGCTCGTTGACGGTGGTTCGACGAACAATTTCATCCAAACGCGATTGGCGACGCACCTGAACCTCATCGTACAACCATCATCTCACGTGAAGGTCACCGTGGGCAATGGCGATGCACTGACGTGTGGCGGGGAATGTCCAGAGGTTCAGCTCAAGCTTGAAGACGCAATCTTCACCGTAGATCTGATTCTCTTACCGATCTACGGTGCAGATCTGGTCTTGGGGGTTCAGTGGATGAGACAATTGGGTCCGATTGTGTTTGAATACAACCAATTATGGATGGAGTTCACCCATAATGGCAATCGGGTGCGACTGAACGGTCTCACGAACCCGAGTTATGACGCGGTGCGACCAGCGTCAATTCGGAAAACGGGTGCGGACGCAGCCCAATTTTATCAACTTACGGTGCAACCAATTAACACTGAGTCGAGGCCTCAACTCGGTCCTGACGCGCCCTTCGTCTTCCTCAAGGGAGTGGAAGCTCTGTTCTCTGAATTTGAAGACGTGTTCCATAAACCTGCCGGGCTGCCTCCAGTCAGGGATAACGACCACCGGATTCCCCTCCTGCCGGGCACAGCTCCCGTCAATGTTCGACCATACCGTTATCCCCATTTCCAGAAGTCAGAAATTGAGAAACTCGTAAGCGACATGCTATCCGAAGGGGTTATTCGGCCGAGCACTAGTCCGTTCTCCTCACCGGTATTGCTGGTAAAGAAGAAGGACGGGACGTGGCGGTTTTGCGTCGACTACCGTGCACTGAATGCTGTCACGGTGAAGGACCGGTACCCAATTCCAACAGTAGAGGAATTGTTGGATGAAATCGTAGGAGCACGCATCTTCTCCAAACTGGATCTTCGCTCGGGATATCATCAAATTCGGATTCATCCGAATGACATAGAGAAGACGGCTTTCCGAACGCATGATGGGCATTACGAATTCCTTGTCATGCCGTTCGGCTTGTCGAATGCTCCATCAACATTCCAGTCACTGATGAATTCTTCATTCAGGCAAGTATTAAGGAAATTCGTTCTTATATTTTTTGATGATATTTTGGTCTACAGTGCGGACTGGGACTCTCATCTGGTTCATCTCCGCGAAGTTTTCACACGCCTGCAAGCTCACCAGCTGTTTGCAAAATTATCTAAGTGTGAATTCGGGTGTGTGACGCTCGGGTACTTGGGTCATATTGTATCGGGCGATGGCGTCTCTGTGGATCCTGAGAAAATTCAGGCTATCCGGGATTGGCCGACTCCGAACACCGTCAAGGCCCTACGAAGCTTTCTCGGACTGTGCGGGTATTATCGGCGATTTGTGCCACGCTATGCTTCTTTGGCAGCCCCTCTAACGGAGTTGCTTCGAAAAGACGCTTTTCTCTGGACGCCAGCAAGCTCTCAGGCATTCCAGAATTTGAAAGGGGCTTTGATGACCACCCCAGTCCTGCAATTGCCCAATTTCAAGCTTCCATTTGTAGTTCAGACAGACGCATCCGGCATCGGAGTGGGCGCGGTGTTGCTGCAACAGGGCCACCCTATAGCATACTTCAGCAAGCAGCTCACTCCGAGGTTACAAGCATCCTCGACTTATGCACGGGAAATGTTTGCAATCACCGAGGCTATTAAGAAGTGGCGGCAGTACTTGCTTGGTAGGAGATTTACGGTCCAGACGGATCACAGGAGTCTCCGAGCTCTGCTTCATCAAACCATCCAGACTCCCGAGCAGCAGAGGTGGTTGTGTAAACTCGTGGGCTACGACTTTGACATTGAGTACAAGCCGGGAGTTCTCAACGGCTCAGCAGACGCTCTGTCTCGCGTGCAGCGAGTTGCTTATAGTGCTCTGTTCGCAGAGTCGCGGCCGCACCCAATTCTCTGGGATGCAGTACGGGATGCTTATAATTCAGACTCAGAATCCAGGGATCTTTTGGAGAAGGTGACTACTGACCCGGGACAGCACCCCAATTTCACAGTACGGGAGGGCATCCTCTTCTTTAAAAACAGACTGTGGATTCCGGCGAACACGGGATTACAGCCACTCCTTCTGGCAGAATTCCACTTGACACCGGTGGGGGGACATGCGGGTGTGCAGCGTACATTAGCGCGCATCACTAGTGTATGTTATTGGCCGGGACTCAGCAAGGCAGTGCAGGACTATGTCTCCAAATGTTCTGTTTGCCAGGCTACGAAGCCATTTAACAAGGCACCACAGGGTCTACTTCAACCTCTTCCAATTCCCGGGAAGATATGGCATTCAGTTGCCATGGATTTTATAACAGCGCTACCTCCATCCAATGGGCGAACAACCATCATGGTAGTGGTCGATCGGTTGTCTAAGCAGGGGCACTTTTCAGCTTTGGGATCGAACTTCTCTGCTCCGCAGGTTGCTGAGATCATGGTCCGAGATGTAATCAAAATTCATGGAATTCCAGCTCAGATCGTCTCCGACCGGGATCCAATTTTCATGTCAAGCTTCTGGCGGGAATTGTTTAAACTTCAAGGAACTCTGCTTGCGACAAGCAGCGCATATCACCCCCAGACTGACGGCCAGACGGAGGTCTTGAACAGATATTTGGAAGATTACCTCCGGTGCTTCACGGCCGACAATCCCCGGCGATGGTCGCAGTTCTTACCATGGGCGGAATGGCACTACAACACCGCCTGGCACTCAGCCATCAAAATGACTCCGTTTGAGGCAGTGTTTGGGAGGTCACCGCCGTCATTGCCGGATTACTTGGAGGGCTCGGCAACGGTGGCTGCTGTGGAGCAGTTACTCACAGACAGAGACAAGATCCTAACAGCTCTAAGGGAGAATCTACAACGAGCTCAAGCTCGCATGAAGAATCAAGCTAATACTGGGCGGACTGACATTCAATTCAACAATGGTGATTGGGTGTTACTTCGATTACAGCCCTATCGGCAATCCTCAGTGGCGCGAAGAACTTCTCATAAGTTGGCCCGTCGCTTCTATGGTCCTTTTAAAATTATGGAGCGCATTGGAGCCGTGGCGTATCGTCTCCAGTTGCCCGACGCCGCAAAGATCCATCCGGTATTTCACGTCTCCAGGCTAAAGAAGTTTATTGGAGACCCAACAGCACCAGTGAATCCTCTTCCAAACGATTTTTTAGACCAACACCCGGTCTTGGCGCCGAAGGCTATTTTAAAGTCTAGAAGAGTTATTAAAGGGGGGCAGGTGACAATTGAGCTGTTAGTTCAATGGATCAACCAGTTGGAGGAGGATGCGACTTGGGAGGACAGTCGCGAGTTTCGAAAAGCCTATCCGGGTTTTCCCCTTGAGGACAAGGTGATTCAAATGGGTGGGGCAATTGATGCAGGAGATATCAGGAATGCTGGTGAGGGAAGCGCAAGGAGGAGCACGAGGAGGTCTCGGGGTCAGGCGCACGCTAAATTCAGGGATTTCGTGATGTGACTGGGTGCGTAGGTTGCTGGGAGAAGCCTTATTAATAGCTTAAATGTTAGTTAATGATGCTTTAATGATGTTGTTTGTAATTAGAGCATGTGAGGTTGTTAGCAAGGTTATGATTGGGATGTAGAAGGTTCTGGCATATAACCTGTTTGTTATAATGCCAGAACGAATATTTGTTAAGGATTGTAACAAACTCTATATATGAATGATGAGTAGAATGGAGGAGGGGCATCTAGCCTGAGAAATTCCCTATCTTACCCTCTGTCTTCCTCTCTATTCTCTTCCTCACTTATCCCTTCCCTCTTCTCTTTTAAAATTCTACCAAAATTCCCCAGATCGTGCATCAAAGTCTGAACAAAGTTCATCAGCTTGGGAAAATGTGCAGAAATAAGCCTTTCCCAATGGATTTGAGGTCAGCAATGCAACTTTATTTTTTATTTCTCAATCAAATATAAGTATCTTTTTTTAATCAAGAAACTAATTGTCTTTCCAAATGTACGAAAATGCACTCACGGGAATAGATAACTGAGCATGTTTTCCATTAATTGACTTATCTTTTATCCTTGCATCAATGAATCGTCAGTGCAGTGTTTTCCCACCTGTTAAAGAATATCATAGTCATTAACAACCTACTGGTTCAAATTTAGAACTAGAAGCATGTTGGTTATGCCATGCCTTTGTGAGGTTCTCTGTTTCATGTTTTCTTGCATCAACAGATGTGAGTTGTTGATATTATTGTTATTTTCAAATCTTGCGATTTAATTTCCTAATCAAAACAATGCTTGTTTGCTGCTAGAATTAGATCTTTTCCTTTAATGTTATGCAACATGGGCATGGATGTCAGATATGTCAAAATTTGAAGTCAAAATATAGCTTTATGGGAGTGTTTATTCAAATTCTTCTTTTACGCTTGAATTCGTCTTTGTAAGAAAGCTCTTCTAACTTGATCTCTATATACTCCAGATTCATTTCATCAACTGTCATATCTCCTTTTCAAGGTGGTTTATCGTTGTGAACCTCTTTTCTTGTTTACCTTTTTTGATGGATCAAATAAAACACTAATTAGACCATGCACCCACATTTGCACACAGCTCGCATACGTTAGTAGCTGTGCCCTCGAATCACCGCACCATGTAGCTGATTGTAAGGATGCTTTAACTTTAGCCTTTATAAAATTTAGCCACAGTGTGAGAGTCATCCTTCTTATTGTCCATCTCCTCGAGTCTTCCTGTATCAAATCAAGACTGTAGATTTTGACAATTATACAACTTCTTATTTGGGCTGTCAGCTGTGTAGTCATAGTAATGGCTATTCTTCTACTCTCTGTATGAATTGTTTTTTATTGGGAATTCAAATATTCTTTTGATTTAGCCCCAAAATTTTGAATTGAATATTTGAGAGGGTATAAATGTTGGTAACTCAAAGCATATGGGGTAGATGCCTTTTGATTAAAAATTTCTAAGACAACTATGCATAAAAGGGGTCATTACCTTGAAAAATTGATGGTGAGATTTAACTAACTTTATTATATTGATTAGTTGAACACTATTTGATATATCGTTCCCCTATTGTGCCCTAATTTTTTCTTACTTGGCATGACCTTTTTTCTTGAAACTTTGTTGCAGAGGTTGATCTTGGAATTATGTGATGAAACCACAGTCACTGAGCTAAAATTAAAGGTATTTTGGCTTCTAGTTAGTGACAACCATTACCTTTCCCAGACATTTGAATTCTACCTCACATTTTATCAACGGATGCTGGCTATTTCCGTCCATGCTCTTCTGTTACTGAGGCTATAAGTTCCTTCAAATTTCTAAGCTTTCCTTTTCACAACAGCAGTCATACTGCCTGCTTGTGAGCTTGTGACAATCTCTTAGAACATGGAGAGTTGGATAAATTTGCTCTGCAAGTATCATCTGTGCCATGTATTCTATCCAATTAATGCCAAGAAATGACTGATGCTTTAGTTATGCTATTTTCAGGGTGATCATTGTTGTAAATGTTAAAGAGTATGATATTATTTGACCTTTTAGGGAACTTAATGTCCGGCAAACTTTTTGCGTTTTTTTGTTGTTATATTGCAACTAAGTTTCCAGCTCTCTGCTTGCAGCTTCATGCTACTTTTATTTTTTAACTTTTCATGATACTGTATGAAAATATGCTACTGATGCCATCGGGCTATGCTTTAGATTGGAGGCTTTGAGATGTATGTGCGGAGGGGCATATCTTCTTCAAATGCTCAAATTCCCACTATTCCTCCAAATGCACTGCCTATTCAAGCACCGCCAATTCCAAGCAAACCAATGTCTGAATTAGGTCCTCTTGCACCGCCAGCTGTGGCACAGAAACCGGCCCGTACACCTTCAAGTCCGTTTATAAATGTCCCATCTGCAAAAGATGCAAAGTTGGCTGCATTGGAGGACTCTGGAGTGAAAACATATGTCCTAGTAGCTTCACCTACGGTATGAGCTTCAAACTAATCATTTTGGTACCTAAGCAAATGTATTGTCATAATGTTTACGTGTGCAATGGCTTCTAGGTTGGTTCTTTCCGGAGGGCAAGAACATTGAAAGGGAAAAGACAACCTCCAAGCTGTAAAGAGGTAGCTAACATGCAGTTTATCAAATGTTTTTGTCTGTTGAGTTGTCGTTCTGCATTTTTCAAAGTTACTCCTCTGCAAAAACAATGAGAAATACCATCTCCTAACTATTTAGCAATTCATTAACAGGGAGATATGATAAAAGACGGGCAGGTCATTGGCTACTTGGATCAGTTTGGCAACGAATTACCAATCAGAGTAAGTCTTTCTCCTTTTAACTGCTCTTTTTTCAGTTCTTGTAATGGGTTTCTTATGCATGCTTGATTTTGGTGCAGTCAGATGTCGCCGGAGAAGTTCTTAAGATTCTCTACCAAGATGGAGGTTGCCTTAATAAAACACTGAAATTATAGTCATTCCATGCTCATAGAAATTGTTTTTTGAAATTTATATAGAACACGGTGCTGTTGTTGTTACGATTTATCCTTTAGTTCACATTTTTCTTTTGTCTTTGCAGAAGCAGTCGGATATGGAGATCCGCTTATAGCTGTTTTACCTGCCTTCCCCGGTATCAACTGAGCAATTGTGCAATTGCATGCTCTTGTCTTCATGTAATTCTCCATTTTTCTCTGTGTGGTTCTCACTCATATCCAGCTTTAGTGACAGACATGATCACCGTTGGATAGGATATTCTATTTGTTAATTAGTTCTCTTTTGGAAGGACAAATTCTATATTTTGCATCTTTGTTAAATGTTTACTCCTATCCTATAGAGAGACTCACGTGTGCCTCCATTATGCTTTGGACTTGAACCTGCAAAGTCAAATTAGAGACACTTGAGCCCTTATACCCAATACAAAGGATTATTTGCAGACTATGTTTTGTCAGTATTGTTGTTCAGTCCATGCGCTTTATTATTATTATTATTATTATTTGGTCGCCTCTGCTAAGATTGAAGTTTTATATTTTTACTGATTTTCTTATTGATTAACTACTTGTTTCTGAATTTTTTGTTTAAAGTAGCTCAGAGTAGTCAGGTTGTGATGAGGTGAAGTTCTGACCGTCGGTATATTTCCCTAATTTACCTAATTTATTTGAAATTAAGAGCTCTTAGAAAACAATGTGTATGTATACTGAAAATCGGATCGTATTTGGATCGGTATTCAATTTGTCTTTTGGGATCAAATATTCACAAAATTCGAGTCCAAGAATCAGATGTCATATCAGATGAAGGTTTTCTTTTTGCTCACCCTTAGTTCTAATAGAGGTATATAAGTAAATATAATTTTTATGAAATTGTAACGTAAATAAGCATAGTTATAATTTTTTAATAAAATTTTTTTAACTAAAATTGTTGTCACTTTCCTTCTATTAGTCATGTAATTAAGCATGTTCATTAATGTCTGAAGTTTCAGCGAGGCTTGTTAGTCAATTAAACTATAGAATAAGCTATCAACTAGAACGGTCAAAAAAAGATGGCGTAGAAGGCATTTTGTTTCCTGCCATCTCCAAATCTATATATAAAAATAAATTTTATATTTTACGCTTCAATATAAAAGAATACAGCTTCAATATTGAAAGTAATTTCAACCGTAAATTTTATTTTTAACTATAAAGCATAGGTTTAATACCTTATTTAGTCCCTGTATTATGGTAAATTTGCCCATTTAGTCCCTTTATTATAATTTGTCCCGTAAAAGTTTCTCTATTTTGACATTTGGGAAATTTAGATCCCTCCATCAACCAACCGTCCATTTGGCCATTTGAGCTACTGATGTGGCGACATTAAATTCTGGAAAAGTAATAAAAAATGGCACTTGCTGACGTGGACAAGGTTAATGTTTGATTAACCCATAGCTAACGGGTTCGGATTCGATTTGGACCCGTACCCGATACCTAAAAGCCCTAGCTTTCTTTTCTTTCTCCCCCGAGGGGCCTTCCCTCCCCGAGACCTTCAGACAGCTTCATAATCCAATGGAAAAGATTTTCCTTAGCATAGGGTTCCCGGAGTTACATGTTAGAGCACTAATTACATGTTAGTGCACTCTTGCTTGCATAGGGTTCCCGGAGTTACAACACCTGGGGACACATTAAGAATAGAAGAGTTATATGTCTGTTTTGCAGGATCTATGAAGGGTGGCGGGATCAGAGATGCGAAGGAACGCGCGCCAGACTCAAGGCAAACTAGACATCAAATTGAAAGACTTGTTATTTATAGTGAATATAGTGTAATGTTGCTTGTTTGAGGTGTCATTTTGGTTGTTTGAGTTGTGAAATGGATGTAATTAGGAGAAGAGTATTTGAGAAGGTTGTGATTGCAGTATTAGCTTTCCTGCACAACAAATGTTTGTTGAAATGCTAGAGTGGAAATTTTGTTAGGATTTGTATTGATTTCATATAAAGAGAGCAAATGATTGAATTTGATAAGGTTTATTACATAAACCAAATGATTGAATTTGATGAGGTTTACTACAATTGTTTACACCTAATCATGTAATAAATCCTTGATGCTTTTATAACACTAAACATACAAAAGATCACCAAATTAAAGATTAATTGTCTTTTATATTCATTTAACCAAAGAGAAATGTTATGATTTGAGTGGTTTACTAATGTTGAAATTTGTTTAGAATTAGCTCTCAGAGGAGCTTGACATTTACAGATAAACTTCTTAGCTACACAAAGTTCAACTCAATAAAAAAGAAATTCATAAATAAGAAAGCTAGTTATAACCACCATTTAAAGAATGAATGGAGAGCTATAGCAATTGCTAAGAAGAGAAGCAACCAGAGCAGTCATGGATTGCTGCATTTGCAGTCTCACAGCATCTGTTTTCAGGCTCCCAAGAAACATACAAAAGATGTTAAATTTGATAAGCTTTAGTACATATAATTTTATAACACAAAGCATACAAAATATGTTTGTAAATTTCATTGATGGCACAGAACATGAGTCAAAGTTGTTTGCAATTTTGATCCCTTTAGTACATAATTAAGAGAATTGCTATCCAAAAACGCATAAAAGAAAACCATATTGAATAGGTTTCTTACATAATTAACCTATTCTATCCAAAAACATGTCTGCTTCTTCAACAGCTTGTCTGCATCCAAAAACCTATTCTATTCTGGGGCTTCACCAGTTTCTATACTCTGTTGTGTTAATATTTCTGGGGCTTCACTAGTTGCTGAACTGGACTGTTGGACATCTACATCCCGTTTCTTTTTTTTTTTTTTCTCCTGAACAAGCCAATTCCTTCTTGCCTAGAAATTAAACCACAACCCAAACACTATGTCAACCATCAGTTCATAGCTACATACACATGCAAATAGTAATAAATTATGTACTATTATACCATCAGTTCTTCTACAGTGGTAAAGGAAGAGAACATTTCGTTTTCCCTTCCAACTATTAGTCCACCAATGTGAGCACCCTACACAAAGAAATATGATTTTGAGTTGCATTATTAGAAGCACAAAAAAAATTAAATTAAGTATTAAAACTCACCCTTAACTGCTGCTCTTTTCTGTTGCTCTTCTCTGTTGGTTTGTTTGTTCTGATGGACCAGTAACAATACTGGTAACCTACAAATTCACAATAAAATTAAAAAAAACATGTTACACTGACACTAAAAAAAACACATGGTAACCTACACATTCACAATAAAATTTAAAAACATGTTACACTGACACAATAATAAGAAAACTCACCTGGGCCTTAGCTCTTTGTGGACAACTCCTCTTATTATGGCCTTTCTTCTTGCACAGTTTGCATTGGAAAACCCTGCCTGTCCTGGACAATATTGTGCTGCTATTCTTTTTAGCTTCAAGTGGCTCCCTTTTCCTTTTTTTGTTGGTCTTCCAGGCATTCTCTTAGCAATAGGAGGAAGTAAGGGCCCTGCTTCACTTGTTGGCCATAATGCTCTGCCTTTAACTGGGTTGACAACAAATTGGTAGGCCCTCAAGTATACATCTTTTTTATACCATTCAGGACAAAGTCCATTGTGTCTGTACCATTGAAGGCAATGGCAGCAATTGCATGTTGGCATGGAATTCCTGACTTGTTCCATTTTCCACATGTGCAAGTTTGATCATATAGGGTAACAACATATGTCTCCCTTACATGCAAAAAGAGGTTGTCCCAGTACACCTCATGACTTGAAGCCCCATTCCACTCTACATGCCACTTTGTACTATTTTTCCTTTCTTTTTCAATTTTGGAAACTATATTAGGGCCATAGTCACATGTCCATTTTCTAATATAATCCCTTTTAAAAACTATCCTTGTCATGACATATTATCTAATGTCTTCTAACATAGTAGTGATGGGTTTACTCCTAGACTCTAGAACTACCCCATTAAATGTTTCACACATATTGTTATCTACAACATCACATTTAATAATATCATTAAAGTAAGCTTGACACCAAACTCTAATTGGCCAATTCTCTTGCAATTCTTTCACAACACCTTCTCCTCCATCTAACTTAGCCATAACTTCAAGTTGCCTATGCATTTCTGGCTGGCTGGTGCACCTCGCAACTCTCCAGAATTGGCATTGAAGCTCCTTCCCATGATGCTTTTTACCCCACCTTGCATAAATGTGTCTTGCACACATTCTATGTTCAATGAGGGGTAGAAGCTCATTGACTGTATGTATTAATCCCTACAAAAAAATAGCTCATATCTTCAAATTAAAATGCAAAATCTGTAAGGAAAACTAGGGACTTGTTATTATCTTCTGCATGTCACTTATAATTGCCCAGCCTAGACCATCTCCAATGCAGAAATCAGACTTCAAATGCTCAATAAACCATGTCCAGGACTCTGTTGTCTCCTTGTTCACGACTGCCCATGCCATTGGGAACATTTGGTTGTTCCCATCCCTCGCAACAGCTACCAATAACTGGCCCTTCAACATACCCTTCAAAAAACAGCCATTAAGCCCTATCAGTCTCCTACATCCTGCCAAAAATCCTTCCCTTGGAGCTGACAGATATATGTATATCTTCTCGAAAGTAGGCATCTCATTTGGGCCTTTTCTTTCAGAGATAACTTCTACAGAACTGCCTGGGTTTGTTTCCTTTAACTCCAATGCATAGTTATTTAACAACTTGAATTCTTCTGTGAACTGTTCTTCAACTTTCTTTAGGACTAAAGCCTTGGCATTCCTATATACCTTGCTTGTGATGAAAACACCCAATTCCTTCCTCACCATTGCCCTCAAATGGCTTGGTCTGATAAATGTCATGGAACTTATTATATCTCCAAATTTTCTAGCAATTACAGGCGTTGTAACTCTTCTGTTCTTAGTGTGTCCAAGCAAGCAAGAGTGCTCTGACATGTAATTTTTCACTGTAAACATCTTCCTAGCATTGTACCAAGAGCAAAGAATATTCAACCATTTGCAACCCTTTGCAGAATAGACAGCTCTAACCCTCTTTGCATCATTTTTCATGTACTTGAACTCAAAACATTTCCCAGTTGAGAATTCAACTAACTCCTTCTTAAATGACTTCAGATCTTTAAATCTTAAATCCAAAGAAAAATCCTCCAAACCTAAGTTAGGGTCATAAGTTTTCTTGCTAGAACTACACCTCCTTGCATCATCAGCATCTGACCCCTCACTTGTGTCAATATAGCTACCAGCATCTGATGAGGAAATATATCCACTTTTATACCTTGTAACTTTCCCAATATCACAATCAACTGCCACTTGTTTTTTTTTGCATGCATGCAATCAGTTTGGTTGGTTTCTCCCTCATCATCACCTGCATCTCCAACATTCTCTTCATTAGTCTCTTCATCTTCATCTTCATCTCCCTAACCAGCATCATCTATCAAGGAAACCTTAAGTTGGACAAATTCTCTAATTTTGGCCCTAGAATCCCCTCTCTCTGCATCAACATCAGAATTATCATCAACAAATGTCACATCAGCCAACCTCTCCTCATCATCAAGATCTGACTCATTCCCATTGATATTATTAATGTGCTCATCATCAATAATAATACTGTCCTTATTTTGCATCTCTTGTGTTCTGTTAGAAGCCTAATAATACTTCTGGTAGACTATTCCCACAATCAACACCTAAAAACTCCACAAAAACATCTGCTGTCCTTTTTTTCCTTTGTTGTTCAGTTAAGCCTATCACCCCATTATCATCAGAGATACTATTCACAGACCCATTGCCATCTATGTAAAAAAGCTCCAAAGTTTTTTCAATGTCATAACCCAATTGTTTGAGGTCTCCTAGAAAATCCCAGTAGTAAATTTTATCTAGGTCCACTGCAAATTCATCCATCTTCCCATTGATTTATTTCGGCCCTCCTTCTCTTACCAATAAACCTCAATGATGGTATTTGACAACTACTCATCACATTGAACCGTGTTCTGATGCATAACCATAACAATTAATTCCAAACTAATAACACACACATAATTATATTAATTAAATCATTCAATTACAAAAGAAGAAGAAGCTAAACTGTAATAAAATTTAGACAGAATCACAAGCTTTCTACTACACCAGTTACACAAAAATCCAAACGAAGTAACATTAAATACTTAACAAACCAAGAATTCAATTAACTAGTTACATATAAATCCAAACCAAGAATTTAATTAACTATCTTCTGAAAAAACAAATCAATAGAGTGTGGGCCAGCATATAAGACAATGTCAATTAATTTACATGTTAATTAATTAACCGAGTGTAGAATTTTGCACATCCTGGTTATTTACACCTTTAGTATATGCACTGTGGTCCTAACAACCTAGAAAAAAGAGCAACAGATGCCACAATAACATGTGAAACTAAGTCCTGGCTTAAAAAAAAAAAGATTAAAGGAATTAACATAAATTGGACGTTGTACATCCTGACTCACTCTAGCATAAAAAACACACCTTTTAGAATGGTCCCCCCAGAAGCACTGGCTCACTTGCTGAGATGGAACTGGAACACTGCGAGCACTGAAACACCTAATTGATAAGAAGGACCGGTCCAATGGGAGCACTGGAGCAATTGGAGAGCTTGGATGGCAACTTTCGCTTGGAGAGCTTGGCTGGCCACTAGAGCAATTCGAGAGCTTGGTTGGCAACTTTCTGGATGAGGCGGCGATCGAGGAAGAAAGAAGAAGAAAGCTAGGTCTTTTAGGTATCGGGTTTGAGTCAAAATCGGATCCGGACCCGTTAGCTATGGGTTTAATCACACATTAACCTTGTCCACGTCAGCAAGTGCCATTTTTTATTACTTTTCCAGAATTAATGTCGCAATGTCAGCAGCTCAAACGGCCAAATGAACTGCTGGTTGACGGAGGGATCTAAATTTCCCAAATGTCAAAATAGAGGGACTTCTACGGGACAAATTATAATAGAGGGACTAAATAGGAAGATTGACCATAATACAGGGACTAAGTAGGGTATTAAACCTAAAACATAATATTTTAAAAATATTTTTTCCACTTGATAATTTATATATTTCTACCAAATTTAATTAATTTTAATTTTATTTCACTTTTAACCATTAAATTTAAATATTTTATTATTTAAAATATAGATTTTATTTTTTATATTTATTATGAATATTTATTAAAAATAAAATAGAAATACTTGTGAGTATTTAAATAAAAAAATAAAAAAACCACATTGATAAAAAAAACAAACACAAACATTACATTACATTAATTAATTTTATTCGACGATATTATACTATATTAATCTATATTAGGACTATTTTTTATGTTTTTTATCTTAATGTTCATGTAATTTGTCCTAATTTTGATGAATTTAAATTTCTTATTATATTTTCTTCAAATTTTTATTTTTTACTAATTTAAAAAGTTTAAAATTAAATTCTAAGTTATTAATATGATTAAAATATGAAATTATAAGTATAAATTTTATAATGATGTATATTTATGTGCCTAAAAGTAGAAAAAAATTATAAATTAATGATTCAAAATCCATTAAACAACTATTAAACAGTAGAAAAAAAAAAACACAAAAGACAAAAAAAAATTGACTCATGCTATAATGACACACGACTATTTATGTGTCACTGTAGCAAAAATGGACTTGACACAAGATTTGGTTCTTGGGCGTGCCCTATGCCAAATCTATTGATTTTCTTTAAATTTGGCATTCGGTCAAAAATGCTCTAAAGTATAATCTGAATTAGCATTTCATGTTTCTGCACACCTCCAATAATATCAATATTTATATATATATTTTTTAATTTGAGTGAATTTTTATGCATGTTTGATAGGGTTATTTACTAGAAATTCATCAATTTTATTTTATTTATAAATTAATATGATAAACTAATAATAGAACATTGGAGATAAGATATTTATTTGAAGTATCTTGATAGTATATAGAATTTAGAAATGCCATATATTTTGAAATAATGTTTGAAATTCTGTTTTTGATTTGTGAGCATAGGTTAATATGGGATATATATATATATATAGAGAGATATAGAGAGAGGCTACGTACTCTAAGAATGTTCGTAGATTTTAAATTTACGAATATTATCAGATCGCCGTCTAATTCAAATTTAATGGATTTAATTTGTGATACACATATCATGATCGTGATAGTAACCAACCCATCTAAATCGATTTCTACTAGTATCACATAACCAAGTTATAAAAAAAGCCCCCAACACACATGCACTACCCATTTATCTCAGTATCTCTCTTCTCTTGTCACTGTAGGCAATTGCCGACGTTCTATGAATGTCTATAGTTGACGTATTCTTATATATATATTACTGTTTTTCAATGTGATACTGTTTTTTTATGTGAAGACAAAAGAAAAACTTTATTAAGCTGAAAAACATAAAAAGAATACGAGTTATTCAATCCACTCAAAACACCAAAACATACCATGGAGATGCTTTCATATTAAATTTTGCATTAATTATTTATTTATTTTTATTTTGGGAGCTCACAATGTGTGCATATGCATTTAAGCATCCTCCTTCTCATGCTCAATTAGAGCATTTAAAACACTTACTTTAAATGATATTTATTATCTATATAAAAATTCAAACCCAAAATCGCTGGCTTAAATAATTACAATTTTTACTATTTAGACCACCTTTTAAAAATTTAATTAATATCAATATTTTTGTTACAAAAATATTAGGTATTTAAGTAAATCATGTACAACTATGAAAAAAATTAGATATATCCCATTAAAATAAAGCTCTTTTTATGTGGACTTAATGAACATTGATATTAATTAATATGTCATCATTTGCTTGGATGCTTGTGCCAAATTAAGATTTTATTTCATTTAGTGAAAATTTTATTTAAAAAATTAGATGTAAATTGTGTGTGTAAGGATGTATATGTCTGCTATGAGTGTCATGGAGATGTTTTCATATTAATTTTACATTTTTTTTATTTATTTTGTTTATTTTGGGAACTAACAAGTCTGCATATGCATTTAAACATTCTTAATTTGAAAAAAAAATTAAGAATAAACAAGACAAGAGTAGTTGATTTTTGAAAATTTTGAATTATCCCATTATTAAATCAAATATTGTATGTAGGGTGTATTTTATATGTGATAAGGACGCAAGTGTATGTACCGATCACGTAATAACAGTGTGCTAAAACAGAGTATCAGTCTACAAGGAGGAAAGCAAGTACTAGTAATGACTGTAAACCCAAAAAATAGCTTAAATGATTGAATGTTGTATGTGTAAACAAAAGTAAGCAAGAATAAGAGAATACGGGAAATAATAGGATAGAAGTCAAGGAAGAAAGCGATGTCCGAGTGTAGTATTCCTCCAGGGCTATGAAGTATAAGACAATGTTGTTTAAACATGCAATCTTACTTGAACCAAAAGATTTCCAAAAATATACTCAATCGTGATTTCTCAGCGAAGAGTAACTGAATTGGTACAGAGCTCATGCAGACATTCACACAATCGCATTAACACTCTATAAAACCTTATTGTGGGCTAATGACAATCTCTTAAGTAGATAATCTTTTCATATAGAGAAAGACTATCCTAATCCGAATAAAAAGTAGAAATATTATTTCTCCTAAAACCCACTCCACATAATTGCAAGGAGCACAGAGTTTATCAGTAATCCACTCGGAAGGATTGCAGGAGACAGTCTCCTAGGTACCTTAACCAAAGGTGTACCCGCTATCCTCTCGAATTGTGGCAAGTCTATGCAAGGTGACAATTTCTTCTCGTCACGTAGCAATACCAAGTATGATAACTAGGGCTTTCACCTCGTTAGCAACCAAGCATTCAATCATACAATTAGACTCAAATAGATAAGATTGCAATTAAGTAAACAATAAAAGCATTAAAGATCCAGCAACCAATGCCAAAATATAAACCCTAGAGTTCAACTTTGCCTAAACATCTACAAGTTAGCCCTCTATTAATGGAGGGCAAGCATTCAAGATATAAATAATAGGAGGAAACATGAAGGACATGAAAACCCCCTTCTCAATTGTGTCTGCGAAGAATTGCTGAAGAAACCCTAGATGAGCTTCCACGCACGCCCCCAAGGTGAACTTGATGGCTACGATCTTCAATCCTCTTGAATGTCGAGCCAAATCACCCTTGAAATTGTTACTTAGGTGGTGGAGATTCGTCTCTTATCTTCCCTCACTTCTTCTCTAAGAATCGTCTAAAAGAAAAGAAGAGAATGCCCTAAAATTCTCATTAGGCCTATTTATACCCAACTTCTTACAAGCTGCTTATAGGTGTAAGGATGTGGCCATAAAGGAGCTGGAGAAGATAGTCGTGAGTCTTACGGGACCACTTACGGCTGTGAGTCATATTTGTAAGGTCTTTTGTTTGTGTTACGCTCTAGCTTATGGTCGTAATCGTTGGACCATAAACTTCACTATCTTGCTTCTTGCGACTACCTTTACGGGCGTTTGCTGTGGTCGTAAATTCCTCTGGATAGTCCTTACGGGCGTAAGCTGTTCCTGTAAGGTCCTCTGCCTTGGCTCTGAATCCCCATTTACTGGCATAAGCATGTCCGTAAGGTCTTCTGGAATTAACTTACGACTGTAAGGTTGGCCGTAAAGTGCCCATAAGCCACATTGTTTTGCCTTGTCCTTAATCAAATATTGCCAAGAAAGCTCAAATTTCATTGTTTGAGGTCTGAAATGCTTCTTTTGGCTCTCTCTCGTCTTAGAGTGCTATACTAAGCTTGTTAAAGTGAAACACACTAGATTTAGCATTGAATTCCACAATATGATTTTAATACATGCCGGATGAGTGTATGAATTGGTATAAAATACATGCATATTGTACACTCATCAATAGGGAATTAGTATGATGTATTACGGTTGACTGTTTACAATTGTTTTGATTATCCAAACTTGTTTTGATATAGCATGAATATTTTAAATAATGAAAAATATTTTGTAATTGTGAACAATAAAGTAGTATTTGGTTGTGGTTAATGTTAAATTATCTAGTTTGGTTGCTTAGGGTGGAAATATTATATTCACTGAATTTAATAACTTAGGCAACATTATCGGCAATATAATTACCAACTTAATAAATAGTAATGTAAAATTCTCAAGCAGAATGTAAAGTTTCTTCCCATTATACCATTTCAATCCAATAAAATTACAAAAATATCAATTTTTTTACAAATTCAAAAATATAAAAATTTCATATTTTTCTCTCCGCAAATCTTTTATATGAAAATATATTTATCAAAATTTTGGTTAGAGATATGAAAAACATTTGAGATAAATTTTTTTTCAAATATTAAGTTGGAGGAAAAACTTTATATTTATTTAAAATAATTAATTTTGACAATTAATTAATATCAATAAAAATTAAGTATTTTAAAATTGAAAAAAAATAATAGCACATATTTATTACTAAAAAAAATAATAGCATACCATGGATGGCCGATCAATTTCTCCATCAATTTATGGTGTGAGGGCCCAGTGGGCCCACTGAGAAGCCGATGATGTCATGCCAATACATGACGTCATTCATGACGTCATGTATTGGCATGACATCATCGGCTTCTCAGTGGGCCCAGTGGACCCTCACACCAGAAATTGATCGGCCATCCATCAAGAGAATGTTTTTATTTGCATCAAATTGCGCGTTCCTCCTAAGGTCACTGTCCTGAGAGGGCCCTCACACTCTTGTATATGTATAGGCATCGCTCCTTCTTCAATTCTAAATTTGTCATCTCTCTCCACACACAAACACACAAACACACAACCATGACGTCTGTTCAATCTCATAGCTTTTTCCCCAACAATAATAATAATCCCATCATCTTCGAGTTCCAAAGAAGATCCTCCACTGAATTCCTCAAATCCCACACCATCCCTCCTCACCATTATAACAATACTCTACTTAAAGAAATTAGATCAGAGCTCAATGCTATCATTAGTCCGGGCCTCCTTCCAATCATACGACAGTTCAACGACACCATTGATCAAATCCAAGGTTTCTTTTCCGGCGTCATGGAGGCCTTTGACATAGATGTTGCAGCAACCACTACAGTACCAGACACGTTCACGGGACTCATGGCCAGGGTTTCCGGCTCCTTCACTGATGATTCTCTTGACTCCCTCGCCGAGAAAGCTGGTGCAACTCTCCGTGAGCTCCATTTTCAAGCTCGAAAGCTTGACGACGACAACGAAAATGCCAGAGTTTTCGCTAGGAGGTCCAACGGCATCTTCTCAATGTTTGTCATCGGCGTTGCTGCTGTTGTTTCTCCTCTTGTGGTCATTACTGTGGGACCCTGTCTTCAGAGCATTGTGTTGGGGTGTGTGGAGCCTGATTATTGAACACCCAGTTGTATTTTTATTTTAGAAATTTTGAGGGGGCTTCTTTGCAAAAATTTCAATGTACTAAGTTTTTTTTTCTTTTTCCCCCTCTTATTTATATATATTCATCCTTGTAAAAAGTAGGGTTTTAGTGTGTAAAGAAAAATAGTGAAACAAAGGCAGCGGCCGTGGACGTAGCCCTAGTTTTTGGGTGAACCACGTAAATCTCTATGTTCTTCCTTTTCTTGCTTGCTTTCTCTTATTTTTGCCTTTGTTTCTAAATTCCTAACAACTGGTACCATAGCAAGGTTTTGTTTTTTGGTTTTGAGTGGGAGCAATGGCAGAGGAAATAGGAAAGGCATCTGGAGTAGAAAAGTTTGATGGCGCAGACTTTGCGTATTGGAGGATGCAGATTGAAGACTATCTGCACGCAAAGAAATTACATCTACCTCTCTTTGGGGTAAAACCTGAGACGATGAAGGTTGAGGATTGGACTCTTCTTGACAGACAAGTACTGGGAGTTATCAGATTAACTCTGTCAAGGTCTGTTGCACATAATGTTGTGAAGGAGAAGACCACAGCAGATCTGATGAAAGCATTGTCTGGTATGTATGAAAAGCCGTCGGCAAATAACAAGGTGCATCTGATGAAGAAATTGTTCAATTTGAATATGGCAGAGAACGCATCCGTAGCACAACACCTGAACGAGCTCAACACTATCACAAATCAATTGTCGTCTGTAGAAATTGATTTTGATGATGAAGTTCGTGCTCTGATCGTTCTAGCTTCTTTGCCGAACAGTTGGGAAGCAATGAGGATGGCAGTAATCAATTCTATGGGAAAAGAAAAGCTCAAGTATAATGATATACGAGATCTAGTTTTGGCTGAGGAAATTCGCAGGAGAGATGCAGGTGAAACTTCAGGATCTGGTTCTGCTCTAAATCTTGAGACAAGAGGTAGAAACAATTACAAAAATTCAAATCGGGGCAGATCAAAATCCAGAAATTTCAATCAAAACAGAAGTAAGTCTAGATCAGGCCGTCCAATACAATGCTGGAATTGTGGGAAAATAGGTCATTTCAGGAACCAATGCAAAAACCCTAAAAAGAAGAATGAAGATGATTCTGCTAATGCTGTAACAGAAGAGATACATGATGCATTACTTCTTGCAATAGACAGTCCACTTGATGATTGGGTTTTGGACTCAGGGGCTTCATTTCATACCACTCAACACCTAGAAATCTTACAAAATTACACTGCAGGTGATTTTGAGAAGGTGTACTTGGCTGATGGTTCAGCCTTGGATGTTGTGGGTATGGGAGAAGTCAGGATATCGTCGCCTGATGGATCTATCTGGTCATTGGAGAAGGTTCGACATATTCCAGACTTGAGGAGAAATCTGATTTCTGTTGGGCAGCTTGATGATGAAGGGCATGCAATCCTGTTTACTGGTGGTACCTGGAAGGTTACAAAAGGAGCCAGAGTATTGGCTCGTGGAAGGAAGACTGGCACTTTATATATGACCTCATGTCCAAGAGATACAGTTGCAGTTATTGAAGCAAGTACTGATGCAAGCCTATGGCATTGCAGGCTTGGTCACATGAGTGAGAAAGGATTAAAGATGTTGCTGTCAAGAGGAAAGCTACCAGAAATAAAGTCTATTGATTTTGACATGTGTGAAAGTTGCATCTTAGGAAAGCAGAGAAAGGTGAGATTCTTGAAAACTGGCAGGACTCCGAAGGCTGAAAAGTTGGAATTAGTGCACACTGATTTGTGGGAACCTTCACCGATTGCATCACTTGGAGGTTCAAGGTACTATGTCACTTTTATTGATGACTCAAGCAGAAAGATGTGGGTTTATTTTTTGAAAAATAAATCAGATTTATTTTGACACTTTTAAGAAGTGGAAAGCCATGGTTGAGACTGAAACAGGTTTGAAAGTAAAATGCTTGAGATCAGATAATGGAGGGGAGTATGTAGATGGAGGGTTCAGTGAGTATTGTGCTGTAGAAGGAATTAAGATGGAGAAGACTATTGCTGGGACACCACAGCAGAATGGTGTGGCAGAGCGCATGAACAGAACTCTCAATGAGCGTGCTAGGTGTATGAGGCTACATGCTGGGTTGCCAAAAGTTTTTTGGGCTGATGCTGTTAGCACTGCAGCTTACCTAATAAATCGAGGACCATCAGTTCCTATAGAGTTTAGAATTCCTGAGGAGGTTTGGAGCGGTAAGGAAGTGAAGTTTTCACATCTAAAAGTTTTTGGGTGTGTATCTTATGTTCACATTGATTTTGATGCTCGAAGTAAACTTGATGCAAAGTCTAAAAGATGTTTTTTCATTGGCTACGGTGATGAGAAATTTGGTTATAGATTTTGGGATGAACAAAATAGAAAAATCATCAGAAGCAGAAATGTAATATTCAATGAACGGGCTATGTACAAGGACAGGTCAACCGTACTATCAGATGTCATAGATCAAAAGAAATCTGAGTTTGTCAACTTAGACGAATTGACTGAAAGTACTGTTCATAAAATGAGTGAAAAAGATAAGGAGAATGCAGATTCACAGGTTGATCAGAGTACACCAGTAGCTGAAGTTCGCAGATCCTCTAGGAACATTAGGCCTCCTCAACGTTATTCACCATCATTAAATTATCTTCTGCTGACTGATGGTGGTGAACCAGAGTGTTATGATGAAGCTTTGCAAGATAAGAATTCAAGCAAGTGGAAGTTAGCCATGAAGGATGAGATGGATTCCTTGCTGAGGAATCAAACATGGAAACTGACTGAGTTGCCAGCAACTAAGAAAGCTTTGCACAACAAGTGGATATACAGAATAAAGAATGAGCATGATGGTAACAAACGATACAAGGCCAGATTAGTAGTTAAAGGGTTCCAACAGAAGGAGGGAATTGACTACACAGAGATATTTTCTCCAGTTGTGAAGATATCAACGATTAGAGTGGTGCTTGGAATTGTAGCTGCAGAGAATTTACATCTTGAGCAGTTAGATGTGAAGACAGCGTTTCTTCATGGTGACTTGGATGAAGACATTTACATGCTTCAACCAGAAGGGTTTGTTGTTCAGGGACAAGAGAATTAAGTCTGCAAACTGAGAAAGAGCTTGTATGGCCTGAAACAAGCTCCAAGACAATGGTACAAGAAATTTGATAGTTTTATGCATGAAATTGAGTTCAAGAGATGTGAAGCGGATCACTGTTGCTATATCAAGTTCTTTGACAATTCCTATATCATCTTAATGGTGTATGTAGATGATATGCTCATTGCAGGGTCTAGCATTGAGGAGATCAATTATCTGAAGAAACAATTGTCAAAACAGTTTGCAATGAAGGATTTGGGAGCTGCAAATCAAATCCTTGGTATGAGAATCATTAGAGATAAGGCTAATGGTATATTGAAGCTTTCACAGTCAGAGTATGTGAAGAAAGTTCTTAGCAGATTCAATATGAATGAAGCCAAATCTGTAAGCACACCATTGGGTAGTCATCTCAAACTGAGCAAAGAACAGTCACCAAAGACAGAAGAAGAAAAGGATTACATGAGGAAGGTACCCTATGCCTCAGCTATTGGCAGCTTGATGTATGCTATGGTGTGTACAAGGCCAGACATTGCACATGCAGTGGGAGTTGTGAGTAGATTCATGAGTAGGCCTGGAAAGCAGCATTGGGAAGCAGTTAAGTGGATTCTAAGATATCTGAAGGGCTCATCAGATATATGTATTTGTTTCACAGGTGCAAGTTTGAAACTGCATGGTTATGTAGATGCTGATTTTGCTGGAGATACAGATAACAGGAAGAGTACTACAGGATACATCTATACATTGAATGGTACTGCAGTTAGTTGGATTTCTCAATTGCAGAAAGTTGTTGCGCTCTCTACAACAGAAGCAGAATATATTGCTGTTACAGAAGCTAGCAAGGAGATGATCTGGTTACAAAATTTTTTGGCAGAATTGGGAAAGAGGCAGGAGAATAGTGTTTTGTACAGCGACAACCAAAGTGCCATTCATCTTGCCAGGAATTCAGCATATCATTCAAGAACCAAGCATATACAGTTAAGGTACCATTTCATTCGGACTTTATTAGAAGATAAAGTGTTGGTTCTTGAGAAGATTCCAAGTAGTGAAAATCCAGCTGATATGTTAACCAAGGTAGTTATTGTTGACAAACTGAAGCTTTGCAAAGCTTCAGTTGGTTTGAGCACCTGATGATTAGAAGTGTTTGTCGCCGGTCTGTTGTTTAGCTGTGTTTCTTTGAAGATTTGAAGCTTGAGAACTTGGATGAGATCAGTCTCCAAGTGGGAGATTGTTGGGGTGTGTGGAGCCTGATTATTGAACACCCAGTTGTATTTTTATTTTAGAAATTTTGAGGGGGCTTCTTTGCAAAAATTTCAATGTACTAAGTTTTTTTTTCTTTTTCCCCCTCTTATTTATATATATTCATCCTTGTAAAAAGTAGGGTTTTAGTGTGTGAAGAAAAATAGTGAAACAAAGCCGGCGGCCGTGGACGTAGCCCTAGTTTTTGGGTGAACCACGTAAATCTCTGTGTTCTTCCTTTTCTTGCTTGCTTTCTCTTATTTTTGCCTTTGTTTCTAAATTCCCAACACATTGATCCACTATGGAACTATGAAATGGAGAACCCAATCAAGATAAACAAAAGCATGTTGAAACTATGCTTTTTATTACTCATTCAGCCATCTTCAAGGTGGGAGAGATCAAAGACCTCGTTGGAACTCTGGGGATCTTGGTGAATGAGCTCAAGGACGTTGGAGATGTTGTGAGGCGTTTCTCTAAAGTGGAGAAGGCTGTGGCTGATGCACTCAAGGAAGTGAAGTTGGCAGCGATGGAGTTTGCATGAGGTTTCCTAAAATAAGTTTGAGTTATTCAAAATTTCGGTAACTTTATTTTAGCTTATCCATGCATGGATTTAGTTCTACAAATTCAAGAAAAGGCATAATAATTGTTTACTGAAATTTTGTATTGGATTATATATATAATGAGTTTGTTGGTGTCATTGTATTTCTTCAATCTACTTACTTCCTTACTTGTGGTTAGTTCTTTTTTTCGAATTTGTACTATTTTCTTCTGCTCTTTTCAATAAAATTGTAGATTATCTATTTTATTTTAAAAAAATTATTCACAATATTTATTGTGGATGGACTACTATCTGTTTGTCACATGGGGTTTTATACCAATGTTTGTATGCGGTTGCATTGTCTATTTTTTTTATATATAAATGAAAATCTATGGTTTGCTTGAGTATTTAAAATTTATTTATTTATTTGTTTATATATATATATATATATATATATAGAACTAACTTGTAAATTAAACAAAGCACAAGGGCTTAATAAAAAAAGTCATCCAACAGACAGACGACTTGTGTGCTCCTGCTTCCTTGGCCTCCATCATTGGTCCTCCGAGCAGCGATTTCCTCTCCGAGCTCTCCTCGATTTCCTCGTCTTCTCCTGTTTCTTGAGCATTTTGATCATCGTGAGCTCATGGCCACGGCCTCTCAGGCGAATCAATGTGATTGCTTGCTTGATTCTTTCCTTTTTTTTTTGGGAGTGTTTTGGTTGATTTTTATTGTTTTCTTTGAATCTTTAGGAGTTATTCTTATGATATATCTTGAATTCCTTTAATTTCAAGCATGCAGCATGGATAAATCTGATTTATTGACTTTGAACCTGTGAAATTTCGAGATTGTTTTGTTGATGAATATTGATGCGGTTAGTAAATTACTTAAAAAAAAAATCAATTTTACAGTATGATGTTTGTATTTGGGGGAAAACAGAGAGATAAAGAGAGAGAAAGTTGGCAGAATGCTGTTTCCTCTGGCACTTAAATTTTCTTGAAGGCTTGTTTGTTTTGAGGCAAAACAAGGCTTGTTTGCATTATTGGTCTTGAATTAGTTATTTCTGTTTCTTGTAGACAAGAACGTATCTGCAACCACTTATACCCGTGTAGTTTAATTCATTGCTTTTAGCATTAATGATGCTGTACCTGAACTTGCTCCCTAAATCTATATATATATATATATATATATATATATATATATATATAGTTTATTTCACTGTATTCTTCTGTACTCTTTGGCTTTTTGTTCATTGAGTTGGAGCCACTTGAAAATGCCTATTTTTGTTTGAAAAAATATGCATGAAATTGTCATTGTGATTAGTTTTGGTGAATGCTTATACAGGAATCAAATTTGATGTATCTTCAATAATGTGTAGAACAAGCTGAAGTGTTCCATAATCTATCTGTTGTTATTTGTCACGCCCCGAGCCCGAGGCATCGACAAACGGCCGCACACTTACCAAGCCGTGACCCAGTAGACGCGCAAGGCCTCAGTACCTATCTTAACTGAACAATAACATCTAACAAAAGTACTAATTCCACAAAGATAAGAGGATTAAGGGAATACAATAATCAGGAATACAACTATAGTCCAAGGAACTAAAAGTGCAAGGTTAACAGTCTTAACAATTAAAGAGTTCTAGGTTCATAACAGAAAAACAATTTACATGCTAACAAACTGGTGTTCGCTCAACTGTTCCCCGCTAAGCTATCCACCACACACTTACTCCTGATCTGAAAAAGATTGAACAACTATTTATGAGCTTTACAACCCAGTAAGCAACCACTAAAAACAATAAAATATAGGGATCACAAAAACTCCAAAATTTCAGAAAACATGCTCAAGTGTAATATTGTACAATAAAATAAGAAATAACACTCAGAAATTCAGAGTATTTCAACAACCATAATTTTCCAAATAAACAAGTATATATGTCCCCCAATTAACTAATGCCAAAAACAAAACCACAAAATTCATATATTTAAACTCGGTGACCCGAGTCGAATTGCCAGAGTTCATTTATTTACTCTCGGTGACCCGAGACAGATTATCAGAGGCCGTTATTCTCCACCGATGGAACAGTGCGAAACTATAGTTTCTATCAGAGTCAGAGTACGTGTCGACACGGTCAGTGTTTAATCCCCAGTGACAGGGTTATTGCAAAGTTAACTTGGGGACTACAGGTTACTATATCAAAATATGTCGGGTTCAAATCATTGTCAATGCAAAACTGGTAAAATTTGGTGATCCCCTTTTCTAATAAAAATAATCCCAATTATTTTAAAATAAAATAATGTTACTACATGACCATAATAAATAGAATTTAATCGAGCATATAATACCGAAAAATAATAAGAATCAATTAAAAACTATAAACCATGATCTCTGCCAACCATTCCTTATTTAATGTATAAATACTTCTAGAATTTCATAAAGAAACCAAATAAAAATATAACAAGCTTAAATATAGTTACCGCCAACTACCCATGCAATCCGAAATTAAAGTAGCATAATCAATTGATTAGATAAACAATTAAATAAATAAAACCCATCTATTTTAGAATGAATGAAATGCATATTCTTTAAAACCCAAAAACATTTAAATATTATATCATAATGTTTTAAACAGTAAGGTCCAAAATAATTTAATAATTACGTAAATTATTATCAGTAATCAAATTTTTTTTATATATATACATATATACAAGTTTATATGTGGTTTACTTACCTGGAAAATTCCCAAGATACAGATCCACTTAAACACTAAAATCAGAACTTGAGTAAAAGTCCTAAAACATGAACATTACACATTAACTTAGATCTCAAAGCTTCACTACAAACAACAACCATTGGCTAACACTCATCATGTTTTAAAACTTTAATTAGGTAACCTCAACAGTATTTGGCAACAATCTAATTACTATTCATAACAGGGCTGTACAATGAATTAATTCTACCATAAACTAGCAGGGGATTTAAAACAACCAAGAATTATATATATATATATATATATATATATATATATATATATATATATATATATATATATTATAGCCACACAGATAAATCAGAACTCAAATATATCTATTTCAGTCACACAGATAAATCAGAATTTAAAGTGGAATCAACTTGTAAACTTGTGTATATATATATTACTAGCTACACAGATAAACAAAAACCAAAGTGCAGGATTGAAAGCTATTAATTGAAAATCAACCTATCATGTGTTTTTTAAATGATAACAGATTTATCAATTTGTCCACTCAAAGCCATGGGTCCCATGATCAAACAGTCCCACATCAAAAATTCAAATTTCTCCTGCCTTAGTTAGCCTTTGTCCAACTCACTCAATATTACAAAGCATGGTTACTCTTGCCTTAATAGTCACTATACTAGCTAATCTATAATTTTAAAAGAAACCCAAATACCAATAATCAGATCATTTCCCCTATCTCTATGGTCCTGCACTTTCAATGGCAACCGGTTAAAATATAATTCTCATCAAAATCATTTCACAACATGGCAATCAACAATTAGACAACAATATAATCTCCAACAAACATTCAATCCGCCTGACTCTACCAAAAACAAAAATCCCACTTTCAATTTAACCCTAAGAAAATATCTAATTAAGCATATAATTCCTATTCACACAATTCAATTTTATTGATACAATGGAGTCAGCATCTCATCAAAATGTCAAAGAGAGGAAAAATTACTTGTTGTCTTTTTAAGTATAAAATCATATGCTCTCTTGAAACTTTTGAAACCCTAGAATAGATTAAAACAAAAAAAAAAGAAACCCTAACCTTTAAAAGTTGAATCAAGAACTAGTAATAGGTAAGTAAATCGAAGAACGGAAAGAAAAAACCTACCACAAATACTCCTAGACGAGCACTCGACACAGATGATTATCTCTTCCTTGCCACACACCCCCAGATCTGATCGGCGAGAGAGAAAGAAGGGTTACGAAGGTCTCTGTTTTAAAACAATTTTAATTTTTCTCACGTTACCACTAGCGGTTACCAAGGACGTGGGGATCAAGTCCTCTGAAAAGATAAGGCTAGGATTAAATTTAAATTTTTTTTTTAAACATAACAAGAAATTAAATAAAGGTGGGGCCCACATTATTCATAGGTGCTCTTTGGGGATCTCCATAGATGCAATCTTCATAAGCCTCTTGGAGCACCTTTACAAATTTGTTCTTTCAGGAATGAATCATTTTTCAAGACTTCTTTCTATGGTCAGAGTCTCAGATCCTCAAACATGAACAAGAGAATGTTACTTTTGCCTTATGTAAAGGCCTCTGAAGCTACATCAGATTTTGCATCTGCTGGTAAGTTATTTCAAGCTCTCTTCATTCTTTTAACTTTGAAGGGAAGAGAATTCCTTGAAATTTGATTCTCAACAACTGTATATTGTTGATAATTATTCTGTTCAGCTTCACAGGTTTTATTTGCAGGGGTTCATTTATTTAACTTTTAATGTTTTGATCATCTTGAGCTCATGGCCACAGCCTCTCAGGCGAATCAATGTGCTTGCTTGCTTGATTCTTTCCTTTTTTTTTTGGAGTGTTTTGGTTGATTTTTATTGTTTTCTTTGAATCTTTAGGAGTTATTCTTATGATATATCTTGAATTCCTTTCATTTCAAGCATGTAGCATGGATAAATCTGATTTATTGACTTTGAACTTGTGAAATTTCGAGATTGTTTTGTTGATGAATATTGATGCGGTTAGTAAATTGCTTAAAAAAAAAAAAAATCAATTTTACAGTATGATGTTTGTATTTGGGGGAAGACAGAGAGATAAAGAGAGAGAAAGTTGGCAGAATGCTGTTTCCTCTGGCACTTAAATTTTCTTGAAGGCTTGTTTTGTTTTGAGGCAAAACAAGGCTTGTTTGCATTCTTGGTCTTGAATTAGTTATTTCTGTTTCTTGTAGACAAGAACTTATCTGCAACCACTTATACCCGTGTAGTTTAATTGATTGCTTTTAGCATTAATGATGTTGTACCTGAATTTGCTCCCTAAATCTATATATATATATAGTTTATTTCACCGTATTCTGTACTCTTTGGCTTTTCGTTCATTGAGTTGGAGCCACTTGAAAATGCCCATTTTTGTTTGAAAAAATAATGCATGAAATTGTCATTGTGATTAGTTTTGGTGAATGCTTATACAGGAATCAAATTTGATGTATCTTCAAGAATGGGTAGAACAAGCTGAAGTGTTCCATATTTTATCTGTTGTTATTCATAGGTGCTCTTTGGGGATCTCCATAGATGCAATCTTGCCTTGATAAGCCTCTTGGAGCTCATTTACAGACTTGATCTTTCAGGAATGAATCATTTTTCAAGACTTCTTTCCTGGGTCTCAGATCCTCAAACATGAACAAGAGAATGCTACTTTTGCCTTATGTAAAGGCCTCTGAAGCTGCATCAGATTTGGCATCTGCTGGTAAGTTAGTTCTGTTGGAATTGATTGAAGAATTGCAGAGAATTCAGAAGAGGAAGTAAGTTCTGAAATTCAGAATCTGTCCTGGTGGTATAAGTTTGATATTAGAGAGCACTTTGGTCTTTTCAAGTGTTTGAATAGTTGTTAAAACCGTTGAAGTGTGAGAGGGAAATGATGAGCGGCTGTGATCTCATCCATTAATGAAGTTTGTTTAAGTTCTAGGCAGCCTCAGGATGTGTATTCAGATGAATGGCCAGGATTTAATCATCTAAGGTTTTGGTTTTAGTTCGAGGCAGGTAATGTTAAGCGGTTGGGTTAACCAGGGTGAAACACCTAGCTAGCTGACTCACCTGGTTTATATCTTTTTGGTCACTAAACTATCTGTGAATTAAATGGGTGTTCATGTATTCAGTTTTGATGAGTTTTTTCTCTTGACCTCTCACACTTGTATGAATTTTCCAGCAATATCGAGTGAGTTTTAAGCTCTGATATGAATAGAGAAGTTGTTTCTCTTGGTCTCTAGAATCTATGTAGTGATTTTCAAGTTCAAGTTCTCTTCATTCTTTTAACTTTGAAGGGAGGAGAATTCCTTGAAATTTGATTCTCAACAACTGTATATTGTTGATAATTATTCTGTTTTCAGCTTCACAGGTTTTATTTGCAGGGGTTCATTTATTTAACTTTTAATGTTTTTGTTGTTGTTGTTTTTTTTGTGTTGCTGCTGCTTCTGACATTTGATTGCCTTTTTTCCTTCTATAATTCATCAACTGTAAATGCAGCAGATTTTATAACCATGTCTGAACAAAGTTCATCAACTGGGGAGAATGTGCAGAAATCAGCCTTTCCTAATGGATTTGAGGTAGCAATGCAACTTTATTTTAATTTCTCAATCAAATATAAGTATTTTTTTTTTAATCAAGAAACTAATTGTCTTTCCAAATGTACCAAAATGCACTCTCGGGAATAGATAACTGAGCATGTTTTCTATTAATTTACTTATCTTTTATCCTTGCATCAATGAATCGTCAGTGCAGTGTTTTCCCACCTGTTAAAGAATATCATAGTCATTAACAACCTACTGGTTCAAATTTAGAACTAGAAGCATGTTGGTTATGCCATGCCTTTGTGAGGTTCTCTCTTTCATGTTTTCTTGCATCAACAGATGTGAGTTGTTGTTATTATTGTTATTTCCAAATTTTGCGATTTAATTTCCTAATCAAAATAATGTTTGTTTTCAGCTAGAATTAGATCTGTTCCTTTGATTTTAAGCAACATGGGCATGGATGTCAGATATGTCAAAATTTGAAGTCAAAATACAGCTTTATGGGAGTGTTTATTCAAATTCTTCTTTTATGCTTGAATTCGTCTTTGTAAGAAAGCTCTTCTAACTTGATCTCTATATACTCCAGATTCATTTCATCAACTGTCATATATCCTTTTCAAGGTGGTTTATCGTTGTGAACCTCTTTTCTTGTTTACCTTTTTTGATGGATCAAATAAAACACTAATTAGACCATGCACCTACATTTGCACACAGCTCGCATACATTAGTAGCTCTGCACTCGAATCACAGCACCATGTAGCTGATTGTAAGGATGCTTTAACTTTAGCCTTTATAAAATTTAGCCACAGTGTGAAACTCATCCTTCTTTTTATCCATCTCCTCGAGTCTTCCTGTATCAAATCAAGACTGTAGATTTTGACAATTATACAACTTATTATTTGGGCTGTCAGCTGTGTAGTCATAGTAATGGCTATTCTTCTGCTCTCTATATGAATTGTTTTTTATTGGGAATTCAAATATTCTTTTGATTTAGCACCAAAATTTTGAATTGAATATTTGAGAGGGTATAAATGTTGGTAACTCAAAGCCTAATGGGGTAGATGTGTTTTGATTAAAAATTTCTAAGACAGCCATGCATAAAAGGAGTCATTACCTTGAAAAATTGATGGTGAGATTTAACTAACTTTATTATAATGATTTGTTGAACAGTATCAGATATATCGTTCCCCTATTGTGCCCTAATTTTTTCTTACTTGAGACTTACTTAGCATGACCTTTTTTCTTGAAACTTTGTTGCAGAGGTCGATCTTGGAATTATGTGATAAAACCACAGTCGCTAAGCTAAAATTAAAGGTATTTTGGCTTCTAGTTAGTGACAACCATTACCTTTCCCAGACATTTGAATCCTACCTCACATTTTATCAACGGATGCTGGCTATTTCCGTCCATGCTCTTCTATTACTGAGGCTATAAGTTCCTTCAAATTTCTAAGCTTTCCTTTTCACAACAGCACTCATACTGCCTGCTTGTGAGCTTGTGACAATCTCTTAAAACCTAGAGAGTTGGATAAATTTGCTCTACTAGTATCATCTGTGCCATGTATTCTATCCAATTAATGCCTAGAAATGACTGATGCTTTAGTTATGCTATTTTCAGGGTGATCATTGTTGTAAATGTTAAAGAGTATGATATTATTTGACCTTTTAGGGAACTTAATGTCTGGCAAACTGTTATGGAAGCAGAACAAAGGGCTCTACAGGAAGTGAATTTTAACTTCCCTCACGTGCAGAGCACGGGCTTAGGATCTGTAAATGAGAAAGCACTGATGTGGCGAAGGAGCGAACACAAGCGTATGGCAAACACACGCTTAACCGGGTTCGTCAGTGGGCGTCAACGTGGACCTATAGAAGCAAGACAAGACATGTGACTAAGGTTGGGTGGGGAATGTGCTGGAAAGTGAAGATAAAGGAAGGGAAAAGGAAGGGAAGAGGACAAGAAGAGATTGGAAGAGAAGTGGTTCTGTTTACTGATCATCTCCGGCGAGCCTCCGGTGATCGTCGATCGAGGGATTGTGATCCCCAGTACTTTCTGTTCTTTTTTGTTGTATTCCTTCAGATCTATCCAGTCCTGGTATTAATTTGTCGCACTAGAGTTTATTTATGTAACTGGACTGCAGTTTGTATGTTGCTCTTGATGAGATTTTCAGCTTTGATCGCTGATAATAGATTGATCAAGAGTTGTTTTCTTATGTGACTTGATTGCAACTCACTGTCTGTGTCAATTGGTGATTAACTTCACTACAAATTGGTGCTTTCGTTGACTGTTTCCTCCACCGATGGCTGAAGGAACTAGGATGAAGGATGTGGTTGCTCGAATTGATACCATCTTCTCGGTGATGGATCAAAGAGAAGAGCGCTTATTAGCTACTATGGATCAAAGGGATGAGAGGATGAAAGGAGTGGAACAAACCTTGCAACAAATCTCTAAATGCTTGGAAGCCTTACAACTACCCAAACCCATCACTGCAACTGAGCCAGTCGCTACTGTCGATATGGACCTTGCTGAGAAGCAGGATCATCAGGAGGTCTCCCCACAACAAGAGTTGCATCCAGTCCAAACTCGGTCAGTTCGAGTTGATTTTCCACAGTTTTCAGGAGAAGAAGATGTGCTGAGCTGGATTTTTAAAGCAGAAACTTTTTTTTAACTATTATGCTATTTTCCATCCTTTTCGTTTGGATATAGCAGCAATCCATTTTGATAGACCAGTCGTGCCTTGGTTTCAAATGTTAATGAAGACAGAGACAATTTCTAATTGGCAAGATCTTGTCCAAACCTTGGAAGAAGATTATGGCCCCTCAGACTATGAAAATCTTGAGTTTGCTCTCTTTAAACTTACTCAGGAGGGCTCAGTGAAATCCTATTATCAGCAATTTACAACATTGGCCAACCGAGTGGAAGGTATTCCTAAACAAGCTCTAATATCTTGCTTTATTAGTGGCTTGAAAACAGAATTACAGAGGGACATTATTCCCTTGAAACCAACTTCCATTCCTAAAGCTGCTTCTCTAGCTAGATTACATGAAGCCAAATATACTCCCACTCAGACAGCAGTTATGCGCAAACCTTCTTATCCTCCTGATATTCATGCTGGGAGGTTTTCACCTGCAGTGCCCAAATTTCCTTCTCCACAAAATGCTGTTTCAAACCATGTAAGTCACTCCTCTACTTCAAGAACTTCCCCTCCATTTCGCAGAATTAGCTTTCAAGAGATGCAAGTAAGGAAAGCTAAAGGCCTTTGTTTTAATTGTGATGAGAAGTTCACTCCTTCTCACAGATGTGCTACAAGAAAACTCTTATTGTTGCAATGGGACACTGATCCTCCAGATGATCTCGATCAGGATACTGCTGATTTTGTAGTAGAATTGGAAAATTCTCAGGGGGCCCCAGAATCACCTTCTAAATTAGTACTCAATGCCATGAACTCTTTCTCATTGTCAGGAACATTACGGTTTACTGGTACTATACAAGGCAAACCGGTCAAAATTCTCTTAGATGGAGGCAGTGATGATAACTTCATCCAACCACATCTTGCTAATTTTTTAAAATTGGATGTGCAACCTTCAAATCCAATTAAAGTTATGGTTGGCAATGGTACAATACTGCAAGTGGAGGGATGCATTGAGAATTTGGCAGTTAATATTCAGGGTAATCAAATCCACTTACCAGTCTATTTATTACCTATTGCTGGTGCCGAATTAATTCTTGGAGCGGCTTGGCTTGCTACATTAGGACCTCACATGGTGGACTATAATGCTCGTTTCATCCAATTTCATTCTGATCAGAAATTTATCAAATTACAGGGAGACATTCCTGCAACACCTCAATCAACTTCTCTGAATCAATTCCAGCGTCTCTGGACTACTAATTCAATTACAAAATGTTATGCTCTGACGGATCTTGGCTTAGCACCAGACTCTCCACTACATACAGATGCTCCACTGACAATTCAGAATTCTGCACAACAATGGGAATTTCCTTCCACAATGCCTGATACTTTACAAACATTGTTACTAAAGTATCAACATGTATTTTCTGTACCTATGGGCCTTCCTCCTTCCCGGCTATGTGACCACAAAATTGAACTCCTACCTACTGCTCAACCTGTTAAAGTAAGACCGTATCGCTACCCTCATAGCCAGAAGACCGAAATTGAGGAGCAAGTGAAGAACATGCTTGCTGATGGTCTGATAGAGAGCAGTACCAGCCCATTTTCCTCTCCGGTATTACTTGTTAAAAAAAAAGATGGATCTTGGCGATTTTGTACTGATTACCGAGCCCTCAATGCTATTACAGTGAAAGATGCCTTTCCTATACCGGCGGTGGATGAATTATTGGATGAATTGGGAGGAGCCAAATTTTTTTCAAAACTCGACCTGTGCTCGGGGTATCATCAAGTTTTGCTCCATCATGAAGACAAGCACAAAACTGCCTTTCGCACTCACCACGGCCATTTCCAATGGTTGGTAATGCCGTTTGGCTTATCAAATGCTCCAGCCACATTCCAAGCATTAATGAATGGAATTTTCAGTTTCGCGATGCGGAGGTATGTCTTAATATTTTTTGATGATATATTGGTATATAGCAATGATTGGGCTACTCATCTTCAACACTTAGAGACAGTTTTACAGACTCTCCAGCAAAATCACTTGTATGCCAAGTACTCAAAATGCAATTTTGGGTTACTTCAAATAGAATACTTGGGGCATATTGTTTCTGCAGAAGGAGTCCAAATGGATCCTGAGAAAATTCAGGCAATCCTCCGATGGCCAGTCCCAACAAATGTGAAACAAGTGAGAGGCTTCTTGGGCATTAGTAGGTATTATCGGCGGTTTATCCACCATTATGCCAAAATTGCTCACCCTTTGACCGAATTACTTAAGAAAGACAATTTCCAATGGTCAGCACAAGCCCAATTAGCTTTTGAAAATCTAAAATCTGCTATAGTATCAGCTCCTGTTCTACAGCTTCCAGATTTCTCCAAAACTTTTGTATTGGAAACGGATGCTTCCGGCATAGGCATTGGTGCTATTCTGAGCCAACAAAATCATCCAATTGCTTATTTCTCGAAGAAATTAACTCCAAGAATGCAGCAACAATCCACTTATGTCAGAGAGTTATATGCTATTACTGAAGCGGTGAGCAAATTTCGGCATTATTTACTTGGGCATTCTTTCATCATTAAAACAGATCAAGAGGCCTTGAAACATTTGTGCCAACAAACCATTCAAACACCTGAACAGCAATGCTAGCTTCCTAAATTGCTAGGCTATGACTTTACAATTGAATATAAGCCAGGTAAGGAAAATGTGGAGGCTGATGCATTATCTCGAAGTTTTTTAATGGCTGTCTCAACCTTGCAATGCTCATTATTATCTCAATTACAACTAGACTTGTCCAAGGGGCGGGCTACGCGCCCAAGCCCGAAGGCCCGCCCGAAAAATGGGAGGGCTTGGACAAGTATCTAAGGCCCGATGTCCGGGCCTTGGACAAAAAAAGAAGCCCATTTTAAAAATGGGCCGGGTTTGGTTTTCAATGTTAAAAGCCCGGCCCGGCCCGGCCCGGCCGGAATTATAAAATATATTTATTAATTAGTTTTGTTTATACTTTTATATATATAATGGTGAATTTCCATTGATTATTTATTAATTAGTTTTATATATACTTATATAATATATATTTATTGTTGATTGCCATTGATTATAATGGTTTGAATTTTAGTTGTTGTAATTCTATAAATATTTATTTGCATTTTGGTATTTTAATTTTTAAGTGTTTTGTAGAATAATATTTTGTCATATTCGCATATTAATATTAGGTAGAATACCCAGATTAGTCCTTCTATTATAGTGAAAGTGCCATTTCAGTCCCCCTATTATTTTTTGTCCTTCTGGAATCCCTCTATTTTTTCATTTAATGTAATGTAAGTTCCTCTCAGGGACCTTCTAGGGACAAATTATATGAGTGAGAGAGACTTACATTACACTAAATGGGAAAATTGAGGGATCCCAGAAGGACAAAAAATAATAGGGGGACTGAAAGGGCATTTTCACTATAATAGAGGGACTAATTTGGATATTCTACCATTAATATTATTGTTAATTTTTTTATAATTGATATATTATTTGATGAAAAATCTATTTGGGCGGGCTTGGGCGGGCCTTGGGTAGAGGTTATTAAATTTGGGCGGGCTTTGGCAAGAGTTAAGGCCCGAATTTTCCGGCCGGGCCGGGCTTGGACAGAGTTGAATTTTAGTAATTATATATAAAAATCCGGCCCGAACCCGGCCCGGCCCATGGACAGGTCTAATTACAACAACTTCAGCAGCATGATGTTTTTTGTGTGAACAAAATTACTGAAATTCAGGCTGGACAAGTCAAGGACAAACAATTTTGTTGGCGTCAAAATCTCTTATGGAAAAACAATAGGATTGTTGTTCCACCTAATGATGCTATCAGAACTCAATTGCTCTATGAATATCACAGTACTCCCCTGGGCGGGCATGCGGGCTTCTTACGAACTTATGCAAGGTTGGCATTACATTTTTATTGGCAAGGTATGACCGAAGATGTGAAGTCTTTTATAAAAAATTGTCTCATTTGTCAACAAGCCAAATCAGAACACACTCACCCAAAAGGCTTACTCCAGCCATTGCCCATACCACATCAAATCTGGGAGGATATTTCTCTTGATTTTATAACAGCATTGCCATTGTCAAATGGCTTTACAGTTATCCTAGTGGTCATCGATCGATTATCCAAATTCGGCCACTTTATTCCTCTTAAATCCAATTTTTCTAGCACCGTGGTTGCGGAAGCATTCATCAAAAATATTGTGAAGTTACATGGCATCCCAAAGACTATTGTTAGCGACCGGGATAAGGTCTTTCTTAGCCATTTCTGGAAGCACTTAATTAAGGCAATGGGAACAACATTGGCCATGTCTTCAGCATATCACCCCCAATCCGATGGTCAAACCGAGGCCTTAAATAAATGCCTTGAAGCTTATCTTCGTTGTTTTGTCTCAGCAAATCCCAATCAATGGACTGATTGGCTTCCGTGGGCTGAATTTTGGTATAACTCCGCCTTTCATACCAGTGCTGGCATGACACCATTTAAGATTGTCTATGGCTGCGACCCTCCTGCCCTGATTCCTTATTATTCAAATGATGGAGATCCCCCAGAGCTCATTCAGATGCTCTCTTCTAGAGACAACATTTTACAACAGTTGAAACAAAATTTACACAAGGCTCAGGCCAGAATGAAACGGTTTGCTGACAAAAAGAGACTGGAAATGTCTTTTTCGGTGGGTGATTTGGTCTTAGTAAAGTTGCAGCCATACAGACAACATTCTTTGGTGTTGCGCAAGAATCAAAAGCTGGGAATGAGGTATTTCGGTCCATTTCAAATCACTCACAAAATTGGCTCAGTGGCTTATAGATTACTCTTACCAGAATGTTCTCGCATTCACCCGGTGTTTCATGTTTCTTTAATAAAAAAATTTGAAGGAGATCCTACCACCATTTCTGAGCTGCAACGTTTTCCATTTATTACTAATGCGACAGGCCCTATACTCCAACCTCATTCCATTCTACATCGTCATCAGATTCTGCGTCATGGTCAACCAATTCAGCAAGTTCTCATTCATTGGCAAGATCTTCCACATGTAGATGATTCATGGGAGGATTGTACTCAAATTGCCCAGGAGTATCCTACATTCGACCTTGAGGACAAGATCGCGGTTGATGGGGAGGGTATTGTTATGGAAGCAGAACAAAGGGCTCTACAAGAAGTGAATTTTAACTTCCCTCACGTGCAGAGCACGGGCTTAGGATCTGTAAATGAGAAAGCACTGATGTGGCGAAGGAGCGAACGCAAGCGTAAGGCAAACACACACTTAACTGGGTTCGTCAGTGGGCGTCAACGTGGACCTATAGAAGCAAGACAAGACATGTGACTAAGGTTGGGTAGGGAATGGGCTGGAAAGTGAAGATAAAGGAAGGGAAAAGGAAGGGAAGAGGACAAGAAGAGATTGGAAGAGAAGTGGTTCTGTTTACTGATCATCTCCGGCGAGCCTCCGGTGATCGTCGACCGAGGGATTGTGATCCCCAGTACTTTCTGTTCTTTTTTGTTGTATTCCTTCAGATCTATCCAGTCCTGGTATTAGTTTGTCGCACTAGAGTTTATTTATGTAACTGGACTGCAGTTTGTATGTTGCTCTTGATGAGATTTTCAGCTTTGATCGCTGATAATAGATTGATCAAGAGTTGTTTTCTTATGTGACTTGATTGCAACTCACTGTCTGTGTCAATTGGTGATTAACTTCACTACACAAACTTTTTGCATTTTTTTGTTGTTATATTGCAACTAAGTCTCCAGCTCTCTGCTTGCAGCTTCATGATGCTTTTATTTTTTAACTTTTCATGATACTGTATGAAAATATGCTACTGATGCCATCGGGCTATGCTTTAGATTGGAGGCTTTGAGATGTATGTGCGGAGGGGCATATCTTCTTCAAATGCTCCAATTCCCACAATTCCTCCAAATGCCCTGCCTATTCAAGCTCCGCCAATTCCAAGCAAACCAATGTCTAAATTAGGTCCTCTTGCACCACCAGCTGTGCCACAGAAATCACCCCGTACACCTTCAAGTCCATTTATAAATGTCCCATCTGCAAAAGATGCAAAGTTGGCTTTATTGGAGGACTCTGGAGTGAAAACTGTTCAGGATCGATCTGTGAAAATTTGGTGACCAAAAAGATACAGGATGAAGAGATGAAGAGAGACAGTAAAGTTCAACACTCTAATTCTGATAATTTTTCTCACACGCACTATTGGTCAGTGAGATCATCTTTAAAAGTAAAAACATAAAACATTACAAAAAGTTTCTCATCATGACTTTGTTTGAGTCCCAATACAAAAGCATAACAAAAGACATAACATTAATTAAGATAAGACAACACTAATGCTACCTAGTACTGAAAAAAGGCAATCCACTTCCTTCAATGTCAGTACTAGGAAATCTTCATTCGATGCTTCTATTGGCTGGAGAGCTGGCTGAGTAATAACTACTCCCTTTTTCATATTGGAGAGGAGGAAGTCCTTCGTCATTAGCTGGTTGACAAGTCAACCACTTCAAACCCATTTCTTTATCCCATTTCAACTCAGTTGACTGAATATCATATTCAGAGACTTTTCCAAGCAGCAACTCACAACAAAAACATATGTCCTAGTAGCTTCTCCTACGGTTTGAGCTTCAAACTAATCATTTTGGTACCTAAGCAAATGTATTGTCATAATGTTTACGTGGGCAATAGCTTCTAGGTTGGTTCTTTCCGTAGGGCAAGAACATTGAAAGGGAAAAGGCAACCTCCAAGCTGTAAAGAGGTAGCTAACATGCAGTTTATCAAATGTTTTTGCTTGTTGAGTTGTCGTTCTGCATTTTTCAAAGTTACTCCTCTGTAAAAACAATGAGAAATACCATCTCCTAACTATTTAGCAATTCATTAACAGGGAGATATGATCAAAGACGGGCAGGTCATTGGCTACTTGGATCAGTTTGGTAAGGAATTACCAATCAGAGTAAGTCTTTCTCCTTTTAACTTCTCCTTTTTCAGTTCTTGTGATGGGTTTCTCATGCATGCTTGATTTTGGTGCAGTCAGATGTCGCCGGAGAAGTTCTTAAGATTCTCTACCAAGATGGAGGTTGCCTTAATAAAACACTGAAGTTATAGTCATTCCATGCTCATAGAAATTGGTTTTTGAAATTTATATATGACATTTTTCTTTTGTCTTTGCAGAAGCAGTAGGATATGGAGATCCACTTATAGCTGTTTTACCTGCCTTCCCTGGTATCAACTGAGCAATTGTGCAATTGCAAGCTCTTGTCTTCATGTAATTCTCCATTTTTCTGTGTGTGGTTCTCACTCATATCCAGCTTTAGTGACAGACTTGATCACCGTTGGATAGGATATTCTATTTGTTAATTAGTTCTCTTTTGGAAGGACAAATTCTATATTTTGCATCTTTGTTAAATGTTTACTCCTATCCTATAGAGATGCTCACGTGTGCCTCCATTATATTTTGGACTTGAACCTGCGAAGTCAAATTAGAGACACTTAGCCCTTACACCCAATACAAAGGATTATTTGTAGACTATGCTTTGTCAGTAATGTTGTTCAGTACACGCGCTTTATTATTATTATTATTTGGTCGCCTCAGCTAAGATTGAAGTTTTATATTTTTACTGATTTTCTTATTGGTTAACTACTTGTTTCTGAATTTTTTATTAGAAATTAGGAGCTGTTAGTAAACAATGTATATGCATACTAAAAATTGGATTGTATTTGGATCGGTATTCAATCTGTTTTTTAGGATCAGATATTCTCAAAATTTGAGTCCAAGAATCAGATGTCATATCGGATCAAAGTTTTTTTTTTTCACCGTTAGTTCTAATAGAGATATATAAGTAAATATAATTTTTATGAAATTGTAACATAAATAAGCATAGTTATAAATTTTTTAATGATTTTTTTTTAACTAAAATTGTTGTCACTTTCCTTCTATTAGTCATGCATTTAAGCATGTTCATTAATGTCTGAAGTTTCAGATGGTAAATAAAAAAAGGGATGGCGCAAAAGGCATTTTGTCTCCTGCCATCTCCAAATCTATATATCAATTTAAACTTGTGAGTATTTAAATAAAAAAATAAAAATCACATTGATAAAAAAACAAAAACAAACATTTCTCTGTGATATTATTCAATATTAATCTATATTATAGGACTATTTTCTATGTTATTGTTCATGTGATTTGTCCTAATTTTAATGAATTTATATTTCTTCCTATATTTTCTTCAATTTTTTATTTTTTATTAATTTAAAAACTTTAAAATTAAACTTTAAGTTAATTTAATAAACTGTTAGGGGTTGTTTGGTTCCAAGGCTTGGATTGGGAATGGGCTTTAATCCCTTGTTTGGTTGGCAAGCATAGGAATGAGGGAGGATTGTGTGAGGAATGAGATGAGGGGTGGATTGGGATTCCTCCCATTTTCATCCGGAATGGCCAATCCGGATCAAGAAATGACCATCTTACCCCTCACTTTAATTGTATTTCCATCCAATTTATCTACTTTTTGGTATGTAAAAATTAAATAAATAATGCAATAATAAAATAAAATGATAAATTAAATTAATTCTAAAATAATAAAAATGATAACATTGCAACAATAAATTAAATTGTAAAATTACTTATAAAAAATAATTATAACAACCATTAATTGATAACATTGTAATAATAATAAATTAAATTAAATTAATCCTAAAATAATAAAAATAAAATGATGATAATAATAATAAATTAAATTAAATTAAATTAATTCTAAAATAATAAAATTAAAATTAAATTAATTCTAAAATAATAAAATTATAATTATAATATTGTAACAAAACTACAATATTAATAATGAAAATTAATTGTAAAATTAATTATAAAAAATAATTATAACAATTATGACAACATATTACAAATAAAATAATATTATTGGTTAATATATTTATTTATTTAATATTTACTCTATAAAGGCATAAAAGTTATTTTTTATATATTTCTTTCATTCACAGTTTTCTTTCATTCCATACCCTCCAACCAAACACAGTTTTTCTTTCATTCCCAATCTATTCCCCCTTATTCTTATTCCTATCTTATTCCTATCTCATTCTTTCCCAACTCCATTCCCTATAACTCCATTCCTTATAAACAAACAGCCCCTTAATTTAATTTCATGGGGGAAGGTTTTGCACGGGTCCGAATGAGAGTCCACTGGGCCCTCTCGAAGTGACCTTAGGAGGAACGCGCATGAAATACACCTACCAAAATATACTTTCATAGGCGTTCCTCCTAGGGCCCTCACACTAGAAATTAATCACCAAGTGCTTCTATATGTATAGGCATCGCTTCTGTATATGCATGCATCTCTTCTTTATTCCTTTTCAATTCCAAATTTGCCATCTCTTTTCACACACACACAAACACACAACCATGTCGTCTGTTCAATCTCATAGGCTTTTCCCCCAACAACAATAATAATAATCCCGCCATAAACTTCGAGTTCCAAAGAAGATCCACCACTGAATTCCTCAAATCCCACACCATCCCTCTTCACCATTATAACAATACTCTACTTAAAGAAATTAGATCAGAGCTCAATGCTATCATTAGTCCGGGCCTCCTTCCAATCATACGCCAGTTCAACGACACCATTGATCAAATCCAAAGTTTCTTTTCCGGCGTCCTGGAGGCCTTTGACATAGATGTTGCAGCAACCACTACAGTATCAGACATGTTCAACAGACTTATGGCAGGGGTTTCCTGCTCCTTCACCGACGATTCTCTTGACTCCCTCGCAGAGAAAGCTGGTGCAACTCTCTGTGAGCTCCATTTCCAAGCTCGAAAGCTTGACGACGACATCGAAAATGCCAGAGTTTTCGCTAGGAGGTCCAACGGCATCTTCTCAACGTTTGTCATCGGCGTTGTTGCTGTTGTTTCTCCTCTTGTGGTCATTACTGTGCGACCCTGTCTTAAGAGCATTGATCTACTATGGTACTATGAAATGGAGAACCCAATCAAAGAAAAACAAAAGCATGTTGAAACTATGCTTTTTAGCCTTTTTATTACTCATTCAGCCATCTTTAAGGTCGGAGAGATCAAAGACCTCGTTGGAACTCTGGGGATCTTGGTGAATGAGCTCAAGGACGTCGGAGATGCATGTTGTGAGGCGTTTCTCTGAAGTGGAGAAGGCTGTGGCTGATGTACTCAAGGAAGTGAAGTTGGCAGCGCTGGAGTTTGCATGAGGTTTCCTAAAATAAGTTTTGAGTTATTCAAAATTTCGGTAACTATATTTTAGCTTATCCATGCATGGATTTAGTCCTACAAATTCATGAAAAGGCATAATAATTGTTACTGAAATTTTGTATTGGATTATATATATTATGAGTTTGTTGGTGTGATTGTATTTTTTTTTTTTTATCAAAGTAAATAAGTAATTATTCACAATATTCATTGTGGGTGGACCACTATCTACTTGTCACAATGGGCTTTATACCAATGTTTATATGCGGTTGTATTGCCTACTTATTTTATATATAAATGAAGACCTATGGTTTGCTTGAGTATTTAGAATTTATTTATTTATTTGCTTATATATATATATATATTCGTCTCTATAATAGTAGAGACTAACAGGGAATATATGGAAACATTACTTTTTGGTTTTTTTAAATAACTTGTAAATTAAACAAAATACAAGGGCTTAATAAAAAAAAAGTCATCCAACAGACAGACGTTTTGTGTGCTCCTGCTTCCTTGGCCTCCATCATTGGTCCTCCGAGCAGCAATTTCCTCTCCGAGCTCTCCTCGATTTCCCCTCTTCTCCTGTTTCTTGAGCATTTTGATCATTGTGAGCTCATGGCCACGGCCTCTCAGGCGAATCAATGTGTTTGCTTGCTTGATTCTTTTGGTTGATTTTTATTGTTTTCTTTGAATCTTTAAGAGTTATTCATATGATATATATTGAATTCCTTTAATTTCAAGCATGTAGCATGGATAAATCTGATTTATTGACTTTGAACCTGTGAAATTTCAAGATTGTTTTGTTGATGAATATTGATGCGGTTAGTAAATTACTTAAAAAAAAAAAAAATCAATTTTACAGTATGATGTTTGTATTTGGGGGAAAACAGAGAGATAAAGAGAGAGAAAGTTGGCAGAATGCTGTTTCCTCTGGCACTTAAATTTTCTTGAAGGCTTGTTTTGTTTTGAGGCAAAACAAGGCTTGTTTGCATTCTTGGTCTTGAATTAGTTATTTCTGTTTCTTGTAGACAAGAACTTATCTGCAACCACTTATACCCGTGTAGTTTAATTCATTGCTTTTCGTTCATTAAGTTGGAGCCACTTGAAAATGCCTATTTTTGTTTGAAAAAATAATGCATGAAATTGTCATTGTGATTAGTTTTGGTGAATGCTTATACAGGAATCAAATTTGGTGTATCTTCAAGAATGGGTAGAACAAGCTGAAGTGTTCCATATTTTATCTGTTGTTATTCATAGGTGCTCTTTGGGGATCTCCATAGATGCAATCTTGCCTTGATAAGCCTCTTGGAGCTCCTTTACAGACTTGATCTTTCAGGAATGAATCATTTTTCAAGACTTCTTTCCTGGGTCTCAGATCCTCAAACATGAACAAGAGAATGCTACTTTTGCCTTATGTAAAGGCCTCTGAAGCTGCATCAGATTTGGCATCTGCTGGTAAGTTAGTTCAAGTTCTCTTCATTCTTTTAACTTTGAAGGGAAGAGAATTCCTTGAAACTTGATTCTCAACAACTGTATATTGGTGATAATTATTCTGTTTTCAGCTTCACAGGTTTTATTTGCAGGGGTTCATTTATTTAACTTTTAATGTTTTTGTTTTTGTTGTTGTTTTTGTGTTGCTGCTGCTTCTGACATTTGATTGCCTTTTTTCCTTCTATAATTCATCAACTGTAAATGCAGCAGATTTTTTAACCAAGTCTGAACAAAGTTCATCAACTGGGGAGAATGTGCAGAAATCAGCCTTTCCTAATGGATTTGAGGTCAGCAATGCAACTTTATTTTAATTTCTCAATCAAATATAAGTCTTTTTTTTTTAATCAAGAAACTAATTGTCTTTCCAAATGTACCAAAATGCACTCTCGGGAATAGATAACTGAGCATGTTTTCCATTAATTTACTTATCTTTTATCCTTGCATCAATGAATCGTCAGTGCAGTGTTTTCCCACCTGTTAAAGAATATCATAGTCATTAACAACCTACTGGTTCAAATTTAGAACTAGAAGCATGTTGGTTATGCCATGCCTTTGTGAGGTTCTCTCTTTCATGCACTACACCAAAAGAGAGTTTTTGAAGCGGTTTCCAAGCCCTATAGAGGCGGTTTAAACCGCCTCTATAGCTATAGCGTTGGTTTTCCCACCCGCCTCTAAACCGTCTCGTATCAAGCCGGCTCTACACTTTAGAGCCGGTTTGTACCAACCGTTGGGGTAATTTTTATTTATAGAAGTGGTTTTTAAAAATAAGAGTAGAGGCGGTTATAACCGCCTCTATAACCAATGATTTCTTATTCCCTTACCAATAGCTTAGAGGCGGTTATAACCGCCTCTATAGCTAATGATTTCTTATACCATTACCAATAGCTTTAGAGACGGTTATAACTGCCTCTATAGCCAATGATTTCTTATACCTTCCCAATAGCTTTAGAGGCGGTTATAACCGCCTCTATAGCCAATGATTTCTTATACCCTACCAATAGCTTTAGAGACGGTTTTAGCTAATGATTTCTTATACCCTTACCAATAGTTATAACCACCGCTGTGTGGTTATAACCATATGAATTAAATTTTAATTTATTTTTCTATTAATAATAAATAGATTTGTTTAACCTATAAATCAAAAACCATGAATCTTTCAATACATTCATATATATATATATATATATATATAAATATAAGGTGAGCTGATATATATAGCTAACAATGATTCATCAGAGTATCAAAAGTTGGCAACACAGAAAAAGCAAAAAAATAATCAGTATAAGGTGAGCTACTCTTTAATTTGGCTAGCCACCAGAACTGGATATATGATGGTAATTCAAAGTATTTTGTAAGCATAAAAGGGAAACACAAATATCAGTTGTTTCAGCAAACTCAAAATATACAAAGCAGGGCATCAAATAAGATTAGAACGGCCTGTCTCTGGCTTTCCATTCCCAGTTTTTCAAGCATTGCTCCATGTACAAGATAACTTGAGAAACAACAGGAGAAACCCTACTGTCAGACCTCAATGAAGGTTTTAGCCAATTGAATATATCACAAGATACAGTACCACCATAGCACACTGATGCAAGGTACAAGTTCTTCGCCCATTTGTCCTGCAAATCATTAGGAAAACAACACGCGAGAATCAGCCTAAGTATGATCAGCTGGTTTGGTTAAAGTTGAGAGGGTTTCAACCAGATAGATGATGCAAAACAGAAGGTCAGCAAGTTTTAACCTTAACATGAGCACTTGGAAAAGCCGAGGTTCTGAGGGTCTCTCGGGTTTCATCCCTAGGCTTGTGCTTGGTCACACTAAGGATCAGAACTGCCTGGTCCCAAGTTGCAGCCATGGATGTGATCTGGTACCCATTGTCCCATCACCTATGGATGCCTTCGCTTGGATAATGTATGAGCTCGCGTCGATAAAAAAAGAAACCTCACAAGAACAACTGAAAAAAAAAAGAAGAAAGAGAAAAGGTAAAGAAAAATTAAATGTGCAAAGAGATGTCTGTTTAATAAATCCAAAGTTAAGCATGCTAGGAAAGAACCAATTAAAAGCATCAAAAACTTTTATTGAATTTAACAAGGCTAGCGATAAAGATTTGGAATGAGCTGATCCTCCTCGTGACTCATACCGCTTCGGAAATGTGTAACCCCAACATCAGTCTGCTGACTATACCGAAGATCACTCTGCGGGATCAATATGTGACCCATTGATAACATGCCAAGGCCACCAATCTCCTTGGGCGTGTAAAAAATTACAGGAGGAAACCTGTCAATAAGAAAAACCTTCAGAACCAAATATGGAATTTATTACATATGTTCTAACTTGTAATACATTGAATGTAATTTTATTACAGAACAAATGTGACTTGCTAGGTATCTTTGAATTCAATCCAATCTTGATACGGGTCTGAATCTTGTTTTCACACTTGACTAGCAAATCTAACAGTTCCTGGGTATGCACTGTTGCTTCACAAAAGTATGTCATAAGACCTGTTGAGGGAAAATTATTAAAATGTCATTAGCATGTGCATTGATTTAAATAGTTGTTGTCCAATATAAGAACAAGCAAAGAAGAGCCATAGTACCGATAAGAGCTGTATTCCATTTGTTAACAATCTTAGTAAATGTTGTTGATCCTGATGACATTAGAATCTGCCTCACTCGATTCTCAAACATTTTCATGTGTTCATCATCAACACATAAAAAGACAATAGCCGTCCTCTCTTTTGTCTGCTCATTCTGCAAGTTCCATAGTCCATCTTTTGTGTTGCTGAAAGCCTCTTGAGTCATTCTTACTTTTGGCAATATCCAGACCTCAAACCCACACCTAGAAAAGAGAATATTTACTTCATTAAGAATAGATGCAGCAGATGCAAGCAAAACTAAGAAACAAAGCAATACCCTAAAAGTAGCAACTAACAAGCATGTGTTGTACCTAGATGAAACAAGTAAAGAAAAAAAATAAGAAAATAAAAAAGGCACACTTTTAAGATGTAAAGAATGACTTGGCGCCAACTGGAGTTGTA